>CAUYUJ010021526.1:408701-461201 GCA_963575745.1 Prorocentrum cordatum | reverse complement strand
CAGGCGTGGCCGGCGGGACAGCGGTGGGCCTCCTGGGGATCAAGCCCAGCGTCGCCCTCCCTAAAATGGCGACTGGCGCCGCCTCGTTCGGCGGCGGAGATCCGCGATTCTATGCCGCCACGCTGGTTCCGGGCAGGCTGTGCTGCCCGGCGGAAGGGGACGAGGAGGGGAGAAGCAGGCAGACGACGACGAACGCCCAGGCGGGAGGCCAGCGCCGGCGGGGCGGGCGGGCAGGCAGAAGACGGGCCAGGCGGAGACAGCAGGCAGGGAGCAGGAGGAAAGGAAAGGGAGGGAAGCAACGAGCAGAAGCGAAGGGAGGGGGAGGAGGGGGAGGAGGACAAGAAGGAGAGAAAGCAGCGGCCGCAAGCAGACAGGCCGGGCCAGGGGCCGGGAAAGAAGAGCCGCCCGCGACGAGGCTGCGGACCCTACGGCGGCGACCTGGGCGGGGTGGCCGCCCGAACCCAGCGCGATGCGGCTTGGTGGGGATTGCCCTCTGCGGGATCCATCCACCGCCCCGCCGGGGGAAGGCCGGGCGGCGCGTGGGAGGGGTCGCCGGCGCGACGTTGGCGAGAGGGCGAGGGGGGCGCCCGCGCTGCCCAGCAAGGGCGGGGGGGGGGGAGCGGGGTGCGCTAGGCAGCGCAGGGGGCACCTCACACGGCGTCTGCCGTGGAGGCCGCCGTGGCCGCGGCCAGGCGGGCCGCTGCCACCCCCGCCCCTCCAGACAGGGTCTGAAGGCGCCGCAACACCGCCCGCGCGTTCTCCCTGTGCAGGGAGACGGAAAGTCGCTGGGCATGTTGGTCCGCAACCAGTGCGGCGTCTTCCCCCGTGGCGTCAGCCTCCCGCTTGGCCAGGACCCCGAAGGCCCTGCGTGCCTCGCGGCCCCACCCGCCGCCGTGGGCTTCCACCACCATGGGGAGGAAAGTGAAGCCCTGCGCCGCGCAGAGCCGCGCGGTGTCCTGGTGCTGCCTTTTGAACTCCTCGTACCGCTCCGTCGCTGCGCTTGACGAAGCGGCCAACGCGGCGAGGAGATCGGCGCGCAACCCTGACGTGGCGGCAAAGTCCCAGGCGGCCGCCGTGCCGTTGCGCCACCGCGGCAGGTAGACGTCGGCAGGGCGGCGGCCGTTGTCGTCCACCTGGGACCCGCCCTGCTCGCCCCCGGGGGTGGCCTCCCCGGCGGGGCGCGCGGGTAGCAGCCCCGGGCGCTCCAACTCCGCCCCGGCGTGGCCGGCGGCCAGGGCGTCGAAGAAGGCCTGGTTGCGCAGGGCGTTGTGGCGTTTGGTCCGGTCGCCGCGGCAGGCGCAGACCAGGGCGTGGTCGCAGAAAACGTCCATCACCTCGCCACAGGCTGGGCAGAAGCACTCCTCCTGCAGGAGCTGGACTCGCAGCCGCCTCTGCAGGCCGACCTGCATGAGGCCGTGCGAGAAGGTGGTGCCGGTGGCCTCGCAGGGCGGCGCCTGGAGCCACGCGGCCGCGCCTGGGCTTGCACCAGAGAGAGGTGCGCCTTGCCGGCCAGGGTGGAGCCCGCCAGAAGTCCGTCGAGCGAGGCGCTGTCCACCGCGTCGGAGAGGGCCTTCTGGTTGCCGTGCTGCGCGTGGTCGAACACCACCCGGTCGGCGTCCCGCACGACTGCGTTGTGGGCCTGCACCGCAGCCGCCAGGCTACCTCCGTCGCGGTCGGGGTTGTTGGAGTAGCCGGGGTAGAGCTGCCGACAGAGGTCGGTGCTCTTCGCTCTGGAAGCGATGTAGGCGGCGGCGGCGTGCTTCGCGGCAGAGCGCAGGCCAAGTCCTCCCTTCCTGAGCTTAAGCTGAGCCTGCTGCCAAGAAGCGTCGGAGGGCGAGCAGCCGCTCAGTTGCTCAAGGCAGGCCCGGACAGCGTCGTCCATGGCCAGCAGGGAGGCGGCGTGCGCGGTGGGCGGCACCACGCGCGCGGAGTAGCCCAGCTTGCAGATGGAGGCGCACTGGCGCAGGAGGTGCAGCGCGACCTGCGCGTTTTCGAGCTCCCCCAGAGCTTCCAGCAAGTCGGTGGTGCTCGCAGCGAAAAGCTAAGAAACATCTCATGTCGTTGTGCCAACAGCAGTGGGGACGGAGGCCCACGCACTCGCGCAGAGAAAATTCACTACGCCAACGCAAACATCGCACAACAGAGCCCCGCAGCTTGAAACATGTCTGTGTCTATCCGGAGTGAGCGCGGCCCTCGGGAGGCTAAAAGCTAACGACACTGTTGCGTCGGAAGTGCCGGACATGGTGGGCGGTTGTGCAGCGAGCGGCTTCCTGACATGCTGCTGGTTGTAACTTCCGTTGACTCTGGCAGGGGCACAGTCCAGGCCATGATTGCAGTGGGCTGTTTTCAGCGCCGTCAAAACTATGTTTGCAGAGCTGCACTAGCGACTTTATAATCCCCCCCCCCGTGCGGGCACAACATCTGCTGTCGTGAGTTTTCGGCCTCGTCACCTCGAACTCCTGTCCCCGACCTCCCGAAGATACCGTCGGAAACGCTGAGCGTATTTACTTCAAGCTTGGCAAAGCGGATCGAGCATGACAGCGCGGGGGACCTCACCCCACCGCCGTGCCAACTAACAAGCGCGAGCACCTGTATCGAAAGCAACAGAGCCCAGCGGACCAAGGACTCCGCCTGCAGCAAGACTCAAGCACCACAAGTAAGTGAGCCTATTGCAAATTCACTTGTTGCTTTTGCCTCGGCGTGCTGCTTCCAGACGCTGTCGGGCCCGATCTGCTCGTCCTGTCTGCTCGGTCCAAGTGCTGAGCCAGGCACTGCAGGAGCCAAACGAATTTGACGTCCCCGCGCTGCTCGGTGCCAGAAAAGTTGCCTAAACCTAAGATAGGCCGCCAGGCCCCGCCCCAAGACCGCGGGAGACGTGGACCGCTCCGCGTGCGCGGCCGCCAAGGAAGCCCGCGAAATGTTCTCGGAAGGAAGCGGGCCCCCCGTCATCCCAGAATCCAACGGACCCGCTAGGACGCCTCCTGAGTGGCCCCGCAAACTGGTCCATCACAACCACGACCACGACTACGACCGGCAGCCCCGAAACGACGGGCACCACGACCAAGGTCAGCACGACCACAACATGCACTGCGACTGCGGCTTGCCGCCCGACGCCCAGCAGAAGAAGCACAACTGCTAGGGCCAGCAGCCCCACGCGCAGCAGCGGAAGCACAACGAGCACCACAGCCACCACCTCCACCACTTTGACTACCGCCACAACCACCACCACCACCACCACCACCACCACCACGTCTGCAACTGTAAGCAGCATCACGGCGGACACCACGACTGAGGCAAGCAGAAACACAACAAGCAGCACAAAGGCCACTGCCCAGAGCAGCCGCACGGCGGACAGAAGGACTAGGGCCAGCAGCACCAAGCGCACCAGCACAAGCGCAACGAGCAGCAGCAGCAACACCACGACCACCAAGATGATCGCAACGAGCAGCCGAACATCGGCGGGTACGTTTTTTTCCGGCCAGCAGCACAGCAGCACCACCACGACTACCAGGACACGCAGCAGCAAAACAAACACAACTTGCAGAACAACCGCGACCACCACCACTGCGTCTGGTAGCAGTGACAGCACCAGGGGGGAGAGCGGCACCCCCCGCAGCAACACAAGCCGCACCACCGCGACCACCAAGACTGACCAGCAGTATTAGCACCAAGCCCTGAATTGCAGCTGGGGCCCACAGTACGACGCGCAGCAGCACAAGCGCAACGAACACCACCACCACGAACGCCACGACTGCGACAAGCAACACCACCACGGCGAGCACTAAGACTGAGGCCCGCAGCACCACCCCACGCAGCCACACATCCGCATCGAGCGCCATCAACACACCCACCACGACTGCGACAAGCAGCACCACCCACGGCCAGCACAATGGCCAGAACCAGCCGCGCCACGCGCAGCAGCACAAAAGCGCAACGAGCAGCACCATCACGACCACCACGACCGCGAGCGCCATCAGCATCACGGTGGGCACTGCGACCGGAGCTAGCAATATCACGCGAAGCAGCACAAGTTCAACGGGCAGCAGCAGCACCACCACCCGACTGCGACCAGCAACATCACCACAAAATACATCGCGACCAGGGCCAGCATCACCCGCAGAAGCGCAAGCATGCGCAAGCGCAGCGAGCAGCACCGCCACGACTACCACGACTGCAACCAACAGCAGCACCACGGCGGGCATGGCCAGCAGCCATACGCGCAGCAGCGCAAGCGCAACGAGCAGCAGCAGCACGACGACCACCGCGACTACGACCAGCAGTAGCACGACGTCGGGCACTACGACCGGGGCCAGCAGCGCCACGCAGCAGCACAACCACCACGAGCAGCACCACCACGACCACTACGACCGCGAGCGACATCAGCACCACGGTGGGCAATGCGACCCGGGCCAGCAGCACCACGCGTAGCAGCACAAACGCAACGAGCAGCAACACCACGACCCCCACCACTTCTATCAGCAGCAGCACCACGGCGGACACCACAACGGAAGACAGCGGCAGCACGCGCAGCATCACCACCACGACTACCACTACCAATGCCGACACCCATGTGCTGCAACGCTGGGATCGGCGCGTGCAGGAAAGGCGAGCAGTGGCAGGGGGGCTCCTTCGCTGCTCAGCGGCGTGCGAACGAAGAACATGCAGCCAGGCGTCATCTGCTACACCGCTGGGATCAGCACAAGCGGGAAGGGCGAGCAAAGCACGCGGCCCGTTCGCTGCTCCGCGGGGTGGTGGTGCGTCTGGCCGCTTCGGGCGGCCGAGACTGCCCCCGCCCTCGGGGGCCCCCCTTTCGAGCAGCCGCAGCGAGCTCCCTTCGCTGCTCCGGGAGCGGTGGGACTGATTTACCCTGGGTCCGAGGAGGCATGCGAGACTGCGGCAGGGCAAGCAGGTACCCGGTTTCCCCCGGGGCCGTAGGCGACCCGAGAAAGAGGAGGAGGAGGAGGAGGAGGAGGAGGAGGAGGAGGAGGAGGAGGAGGAGGAGGAGGAGAAGAAGGAGAGGTGAAGGAAGGGGAGGGGGAGGAGGAGATGGAGGAGGAGGAGGAGGAGGAGGAGGAGGAGGAGGAGGAGGAGGAGGAGATGGAGAGAGGAGGAGGATGGGTCGCTTAAGCCCTTCGGAGAAACCTTCCAGGCCTGCAAGGGCCCTCCTCCAGCAGACACCCCAAGTTTCCGAAGACCCCCCCGAGGCTTCCCGAGGTCGCGGAAGGCCCCGACGCCGCTGAAACCCTCTTAGCTCTGCGAGCTATCCGCAGATAGCAGGGCGCCCGAGGGGCGTGGAAAGACTGGCGAAGAACTCTGCAAGGACCGGAGAGAGCTTCTAAAGGACCTTCTGGAGAGCTTCCAGGCACGCCTGTTGGGAAACGCTTAGAAAAGGCTTCTCGGGACCTGTTACAGGCTCAAGCAACCCGCAGCGGCGCTGGAAAACGGAAGCCAGAACGACCTCCGGGGCTAACCTTCCGCGCAGGGACTTTCAGCGAGGAGGCGAGGAGAGAAAATAAATAGATGCCCCCCCCACCATGGCGAACGCCGCGGGGGTCGCGATTGACGGCTGCGAGAGCGAAGGAGGATAGATCAGCAAAGACATGCCCTGCGGCACACATGCCGAAGAGCCACTTGACGCTATGGCAACGTTGAAATTCAAAACGACTGGCTAACTGGTGTTGCTGGGCATCGGCCCCAACTTCCTTCAAGCAGCTCGCGTGGCACTCAACCCGACCACAGCGCACCGTAACCGCGACAGAGCACAAGCACGTGTCGCAACAGCTACC
This sequence comes from Prorocentrum cordatum, assembly GCA_963575745.1. Taxonomy (NCBI): domain Eukaryota; class Dinophyceae; order Prorocentrales; family Prorocentraceae; genus Prorocentrum; species Prorocentrum cordatum. The sequence goes on along the minus strand of CAUYUJ010021526.1, from coordinate 455,415 downwards.
ATGACAATGCACATATCAAGTGTAAGCCGCAAAAACACGTGCTGCCACGAACCAGCGTAACACGCACCACGTCCACTCCACGTCACATACGCAATCTGTCGCCAGCAGCAATCGCGATTGAAGCTTCGGGTTGAATCGGAGCGCGTTTCAGCCAGCCTGACATAGTTCGCGCCGCGATGCGCACCGAAGGAATCCAGGCAACAGGGGCTACCGAGCGAGGACCAGGGCGGCAAGGTCGCTTGCCACAGACCGCCCAAGAGTGGAGAACCAAATCCGAACGCAGCGAACGCAGCAAGCAGAGCAGCACGGCCCCCCTGGTGACCACAGCTGCCACGCCACCACTCGTGGCAGCACTGCCCGGCTTGGCTTCGTGTGCGCGGGCCGGCGCGTCCAGGAGAGAGCGCGGCCCAGAGGCGTGCACTTTGTGTGACGCGGTCCGCGCCGAGTCCGCGCCCCACGCGTGCCTCTGTGCACCTCCTGCGCACGACAGGCCCGTGCACCGCACGGCTTGCGTGCACCTGCGAGCTCGCACACCACAGACTCGTGGGAAACCGCAAGGATATGAAGAGAAGAGAGGAAGAAGAAGAAGCCCAAGCAGCGACGAAGAGTCGGAGCAGAAGCGCAAGAGCGGGAGCAGGGCGGGGACCTTGGAGCAGGAGCAGCGGCAACGGGAGCAAGAGCGGGAGCAGGAGCATGACCAGGAGGTGAAGGGGCGGATGAAGAAGAGGGGCAGGAAGCAAGGCCCGAGGAAGGGATGGGGAGCAAAAGGTAATGCAACGGAGGGGACGAAGGTGGTGGGCGAAGAGCGGGAAGCGGCATGAACTTTCCCTCGGAACGGTGCCAAAGCCATGGCGATCTAAACACGGAACGGTGCCAGAGCCTCGGAACGGTGCCAGAGCACCACCTAGATTCCCCAATCAGGGCGCCGAAAGCTGCACCACTTCCACTGTTCAGGCGGCAGTGCAGCACCGACGTTGGCGGGGCGCAGGCGATACTGCGATACTGCTGGGTAGACAGGGCGCTGCGCTTAACGCATCCCGCTGAAACACATCCGCCGCCGCGCTCTGCAGCTGTTGCCGTGTGCGCCGGGCACTTCCTCTGTTCGTCACCCCTGCTTCTTGCGGAGCAGTAAGGCAGGGGGCCCCGCGGCGCATCCAGCCCAACATGCGCTCGTGCTGTTGACCAAGTCCCTGCGAGGCTCGTCTTCTCGGCCGAGATAGGGGGCCACACGCGAACCCTACCCCTACCCCCCACGATTTCTCAGGGTGAGGGTGGGGTTCACTTCGCTCGGGAGCTCCCAGACGAAGTGAACCCCACCCTCCCCCTCAGAAATCGTCGGGGGTAGGGGTCGGGTTCGCGTGTGCCCCCCTAGAGAGTCTTCCCAGGCACGGAATCCCGGGAGGGAGGGCCCCCGGACCCCCGCTCCCTGCCCCTGGGCGCCCGCCGCCCCCTCTGGCGGCTCCAAGGAGGGCCTCCGAGAGAAGGCCGAGATGGCCCCGGGTGGCCTCCAAGACGTCAAGGCCGGACGCGGGGGCCCTCTACGCCGCCCACGACGGCCTGGCAGAGCCTCCAAGACGGCCGCGGGGGCCCCAAGAGGGCCCCGAGAGGCCGCCAAGAAGGCCCGAGAAGGGCCCAAGAAGCCCTCCAGGACGCATCCGGGAAAACTCAAGTCGCCCCTAAACCTACTAAGAAGTGCTCGTAGGTTGTTGGCATTCTCGACGTTTTAGTCTTGGCGGCATCCAAGACGGCCCCCAAGAGGCCCCAAGGTCGCGCCAATACGGACCAGGAGACCCCCACGAGGCCCCCAAGAGAACCAAAGCGCTCCAAAAGTTCCAAGAGGTCCTCAGGAATCCACAAGAAGACCCCAAGAAACCCCCAAGAAGCTCCCACGGGGCTCCAAGAAGCCCCCAAGAAGCCCCAACACAAGTCCTCAAGAGCCCCACCCCCAAGAGGCCCCAAAAGCCTCCCAGAGGCCCCGGAGAAGTCCAAAGAAGCCTCCGCGAGGCCCCCAAGACGCCCCCAAGCGGCATGAGGGCTAAATACACTTAGCAAACAACGCCGACAAAGGCGGCTATGTACGTTGATGCATCTCTCTTGCCCGCCCTCAACGAAGCATGGAAGGACTTCATACAACCGAGCTGGCCCACATCCAGAGACCTCTATCTGTTGGAAAGCACAACACGTATGCGTGATTGCTAGCGGATCGGAATCTATACACCGACGCTTTTCCCAGCCCTGCGCTGACACTTGCACAGGAGAGCGGATCCTGGTGCAACCGGGATCCTGGTGTATACATGTTTCATTGCTTCCCCAGGAAGACAAAGAAAAAGCATACACCACACCACCCCGACGTCGTCCCCGACCCTCAAAAAGTCCTGGGATTGCAAAAGAGCCCACCACTGAGAATGTCTACGCTCCAGTTTCCAAATTGTTGCCTGTCTCCTCCTCCTCCTCCTCCTCCTCCTCCTCCTTCTCCTCCTCCTCCTCCTCCTCCTCTCCTCCTCCTGCTCACCTCCTCCTCCTCCTCCTCCTCCTCCTCCTCCTCCTCCTCCTCCGCCTCCTCCGCCTCCTCCGCCTCCTCCTCCTCCTCCTCCTCCTCCCTCCTCCTCCTCCTCCTCCTCCTCCTCCTCCTCCTCCTCCTCCTCCTCCTCCTCCTCCTCCCTCCTCCTCCTCCTCCTCCTCCTCCTCCTCCTCCTCCTCCTCCTCCTCCTCCTCCTCTCCTCCTCCTCCTCCTCCTCCTCCTCCTCCTCCTCCTCCTCCTCCCCTTCCTTCACCTTCTCCTCCTCCTCCTCCTCCTCCTCCTCCTCCTCCTCCTCCTCCTTCACCTCCCCCAGGATCGCGAGACTTGCATGCCAATGTCCTGGAGGGGGGTCTCGCTGGAGGGAGGAGGAGGAGGAGGAGGAGGAGGAGGAGGAGGAGGAGGAGGAGGAGGAGGCCTTCTCAAAGGCGGCGGGACTTCTCAGAAGCCCTCGCGCCTTCGGAGAAGTGTTGTTGAGAAGGCCGGGGGGCTTCCGAGCCTTCTGAGAAGGCGTTTTCCTTCTCCCTTCCCACCCCAGCGCTCGCCGCCGAATCATAGGTCGCGCAACCGTGCAACGCCACGCCCGCGCATCGCTGCGGCTTGTCAGCGCAGACTCCCCAAGCGCGGCGGCGAACATGCGCGGCAGCGCAACTGTGTAGCTAATGTTGGATGGAAGGGGCACTGCGCTTGACGCGTCCCGCAAGAAGGGCACAGCGGAAAGATGGCGAGCAGAGGGACGAGACGTGGAAAGAAATAGGCCACAGGATCGGAGGCAGGAGATGTGCAGCGCTGGGGATAGCTGGCAGGTCACTGTGAAGTGAAAGGGGCATGGGGAAGAGGAAGGATTTGAACGGGAAGCGAAAGCGAAGGTGGAAGCGGGTTCGAAAGTGGCATTAAAGGGAAAGGAGGGACGAGGGCAAGATACAAATGAAGACGAGGAAGAGCAGGAGGAGATCGAGGAAGGTGGGGATCAGCAGCAGTAGAAAGGAGACAGGAGAAATAGGATCAGAAGAGTGAGAAGGACGAGGACAAGGATGTGGGCAAGGAGGAGATGGAGGGAGGAGCACGAGAAGGACAAGGAAGATGCAGAGGAGGACGATGAGGACGAGGAAAGGGAGGAGGAAGAGGAGGAGGGCAGAGGAGGACAAGGAAGAGTAGGCGGAAGATATGAGAGAGGAGGAGGAGGAGGAGGAGGGCGTGAAAAATACCGTGCAACTAACACATGCGACGCAACCCGACGATGCTAAACGGCCAATGGATATCCAGGTAAGCCGGGGAGAAACAAGAAACGGCCAAACATACGATGCCAGATACCAGCTTTTGCAACCAGACTACGGGAACGAAAAATTACATAAACATAAAAACTCGGAGTTCCGCGCGGATTTCTTGGCTCTGCGCTGGACCCCCCTCCCTGGCGCGCGGAGCGCGCCAGGGGCGGCTCCAAAGGCGCCGCCAGGGGGGCCTCCCAGCGCAGATGCAAGAAATCCGCGCGGAGCGCCGAAAAATTCTGTTTATGCCGATGTTTCTTCTTCGAGTGAGGAGGGCGGGGGCGGGGGCGAGGACGATGAGAGGGTCGCGAGAGGCTGCAGCATCCGACGCGAATGAAAAACGCCCCACCATGACAGGACGCGAGCGGCTCGCAGTTGGAATGCTGCGCGCTGCCTGCCGCCACAAAATAGCGCTGCAGGATACAAACGCGCTGCAGGAGCACTTCTATCCAACAAACTCCTCGATACAGTGGATGCCCGAACACAAGAAACCTTCCACAAGAATCGGGGGCGGCCAAGAGGGGGGCGTCCAAGAGGGGGGCGTCCAAACCATGACCGGCGGCGTGTGCGCGGCCAAACGGGGGGGGCCAGGGACGTAATGAAACAAGAAGAGGCGCCATGAAATCTGGGAAAATATCATGGCCCACGCCATGATATCACCCCCCCCCTAGTCATCACCCCCCTCTCTGCCGCCCCCGAAAGACACCCGACCCCGAGACCCCGGGACGTCCCCTGCTTTCTTGGCGTGGGGGCGCCGCGCTCTCCGTCGCAGAACCAGCGACACCCGAGAAACTCAGGGCACCCTGGAGGCAGGCAGGGTGTTTTTCAAGGGGCCCCAGGACACACAGATAAATACACACAAATAAAATGATGCCCCATATTTTCCTATATTTTCTGGGGTTTGTCTCCCCGCCCAATTCCCATATTTCCCCATATTTTCTCGGGGATCGACGATTACTTGTGTCTGTGTGTTTTTTCCCCTCCTGAGTTTTCTTGGCACGGGCTCACGCTGTAGACCAGACCCCCTCTTCAAGCGGCGGGAGCCCCGTTTCACGATATCCGGCTCGGCCGCGGAGGACCCGCTCTGCGGCGCGCGCCTCCCGCGATGGAACACATTCCCCGGCCCAGCGGGCCGAAGGCGTGCCGCTTCGCGCGCGCGCGCGCGGCTGCCCCCGGGCGTCCCCAGACGGTCCCCGTCACGGATGCCGGAGCTCGTGGGGGCCGCCATCAGTCAGGGGAAAAAACACACAGACACAATTAATCGACGATCCCCGAGAAAATATGGGAAAATATGGGAATTGGGCGGGAAGATAAACCCCAGGAAATATGGGAAAATATGGGGGATCATGTTATTTGTGTGTATTTATTTGTGTGCCCTTGGGCCCCTTGATTCAGGGCCTTCAAAAGCGTCTCAAGAGGCCCCCAAGGCGGTCTGAGAGGGCCCAGAGTCACCGCAAGTGGTTCCAAGATGTCCATTTGCAAGGTAGCCTGCAGACGGCTTCAACGGCTTCCAAGACGCCCGAGAAGACCACTCCCGAGAAGACCCCTAGAGGCAAAATTCAACGATTTCCCGTTGGTTTTCCCTTTTCGACCGCCGACGCTCTAAGACGGCCCAAGAAGCCCCCTAAGATCGCTCCAAGGCAGCCCATGAAGTCTCCAAGAGAGCCCAGAAACGGCCCATGAGGACTCCAAGACGGCCCAAGTGTTTCCCAAGACGGCGCTGGAGAGCCCCGAGAAGCCTCTAAAACGGATAGAGTGAGCCCCAGGACAGCCCCAAGAGGGGGCCCAGAAGGAGGAAACCGAACAAGAAGTTCGAGCCCTCGGCCCCAAGCGAGGTCATGGCTGTCCCAAGCGGCCCCAAAAAGCCCCCAAAGAGGGTCTAAAAGGCCCCCAAGAGGCGCCAAGACAGCCCCAAGAGGCATCCAGGGCACCCCAAGGAGGCCCTCAAGAGCCCCTGAAACTGCTACACAGGAGCCCCCCGAGAACCCTCCGAAGATACACCAAGAAGCATCCATGAGAACTCTCACCCACAACCGCAGCAGCGCCGACCAGAAGCGCCGCATGGCCCACGAACGCGCACGCACGCACGCACGCACGCACGCACGCACGCACGCACGCACGCACGCACGCACGCGCGCGCGCGCGCACGCACGCACGCACGCACGCACGCACGCACGCACGCACGCACGCACGCACGCACGCACGCACGCACGCACACACACACACACACACACACACACACACACACACACACACACACACACACACACACACACGCACGCACGCACGCACGCACGCACGCACGCACGCACGCACGCACGCACGCACGCACGCACGCACCAACGATGGCACAATACGGGCCCGCGGAATGAGGGAAGCGATTTGATAACACTTCTCTGAATGGCCGCTCTCTTTCAAAAAAGAGAAGAAGCATGTGATCTGTAGGCTGGTGTATGTCCCAGGTCCATGGTGCAAGCGCGTAAATCGGCGCACCTGCATGAGAAGGGGGCTGGCCACGCGCGCGCGCGCGTGAGACCCACCATGTCAAACGTCGCGCGCGAATGCACCGCTGGGTGTTCCAGGATCCAACGCTGATACAGACTCTCGGTTCTCGAAGGGTCTTTGAAGAATCCATGATGGACCCTGTAATCACTGATCCTGGGCGGAGGGGGGAAAGAGGGGTCTCAGCAAAGACCTCGGGGGGGACACGGCACGAGGGTCTACGAAGCTCCTGAGGAACTGTGTTTTGGACACCTCAAACTCCACCAAATAGACTTCCGTCGCGCCGAGCCCCCCAAACCTCAGGATGCGTCCCCCGAGAGACGATCAGGCCCGCTTTCGGCCTCCCCAAAGCACGCGTCCAGTCCGAATTAGCAACAAGCAAAACCGATCGGCCGGCCCCTTGCGGCGCCAACGGGCTGCGAGGCGGAGGTACTCCCCTTCTTCTATGCCGCAGCTCCAGCTCCCAAGGGCCGCCGGCCCCACGCCTGCCGGGGGGGAGAAGGCGTGTGAGATGCTTGGCTGTTCCCCTCCCCCCTTTTCCCCCTCCCCCAGGGCCCAGCATCTCGTTCAAGGGGGCGGAGGGGCAGGTGAACGAGCTCTTCGGCGGCTCCCTGAAGACTCCGGAGCTTCCAGACCTGCCTTTCGGGGATGGACAGATCCCCCTTTAGTAAAACGTGGTTTAGTGAAAACGACCTGAGGCCCAAACCTGGCGGGCGCAAGCCTGGATAGTAACGGCCACGGCGCCCTCTCGAGAACCGAAAACGGACAATTCACTAATCGACGTGTCCCTGTTGGGGGTTCTGTCCGCCTCCGATTTAAGGGGGCGGAGGGGCAGGTGAACGAGCTCTTCGGCGGCTCCCTGAAGACTCCAGAGCTTCCAGACCCGCCTGCCATGGCCTCAAAGAGGTGCCAGGGCGGTCCCGAATCGCCGCACGACTGGCCCGGCGCGCCGCCCCAAGAGAGGGCCAAGGGCCTTCCCAAGAGGGCCCCGCGGGGCAAAAAGCGTTGTTCTCCGTAGGTTTACCCTGATGTCCAGGGAGACCGCCCAAAAACTGCCCAAGAGGTCCCCACGAGGGCCCCACATCAAAAACCACCCGCAGGGAAAGTTTTTTGCTGGGGCTGAGTCGGGCGTTTCGCCCAGAAACCTCCAAGAACCAAATCCGCCGACCCCTTGGGGTTCATCGGCGCGTGAGATGCTTCCCCCTCCCCAAACCCCTCCCCTGGGAGCCTGGTCTGGTCGATTTGGGGGGGGGTCTATCCGGGCCGGCCAGGGGTCTATCCGGGCTGGCCGGGGGGGCCAAGACGCCCAAGATGGCCTCCAGACGGCCGAAGATGTCTCCAAGACGCCCCAAGAGGCCTCCAAGAGGCCTCCAAGAGGCCTCCCAAGAGGGCCCCAAGAGGCCAAAATCGCTGATTTTCAGAATTTTGTTTCAAGGTTGTTGGCTTTCTCGCCTTTTAGGCTTCCGACGCCCGAAGACGGCCGAAGAGGCCCCCAAGACCGCCCCAAGACGGCCCAAGAGGCCCCCAAGAAGGCCCCCAAGGCAGCCTAAGAGAGCCCCAGGACGGCCCAAGAGGGCATCAAGACAGCCCTAGGGGGTCCCGAGAGGACCTCAAAGAGGGGCCCAAGAAGTGGACCACGAACCGAAAATTCGAGCTTTCCGCCCGAGAGGCCTCCGGGAGGCCCCAAGAGGCCCCAAAGGGACCCCAAGAGACCCCCCCGAGAGGCCCCCAAAAGAGGCCCCACAAAAAGGCCCCGAGAGGCCCGAAAACAGCCCCCCAGAGGCCTCAAAACTGCCTCCGGCAGGCCCCCGAGAGACTTCTCACGAGATCCCAACGAACATCCAAGAGGCCTCAGAACCACAACCCAGGCGCGGAGGCCGGATCCCGCCAGGGTCCCGGAAAGGCCCCCAGACCACCTCAACGACCGCGAAAAATTCCCCAAGACTGCTCAAGATGGCCTCTAAGCTTGTCACATTGGCCCAAGATGGCCTCCAAGATGGCCTCCAAGTCGCCAGAGATGGTCCAAGATGGCTTCCAAGACGGCCCGAGAGAGTCCAAGATGCCTTCAAGATCGTCCAAGAAGCCTCCAAGACGGCCCAAGATGGCTCCAAGATGGCCTAAGACTGGCCAAGAGGCCCCCAAGAGGCCTCCAAGACGTCCTCCAGGAATTTTCTTCTTATCCGCTCTGCGACGGCCCAAGACGGCTCAAGAGGCCCCCATCATCGTCCCAAGAGCGCCCAAGAGGCCTCCAAGATGGCCCCATGACAGCCCAAGAGGCCCCCAAGAGAGCCCCAAGAAGAGACCAAGACGACCCCGAAGACACCGAATATGACCTCCAAGACAGCCAAGATGGCCTCCAAGATGCCTCCAAGACGGCCAAAAAGGCCTCCAAGACAGCGAAGATGGCCCCAAGATGCACCCAAGACAGCCCCAGATGGCCTCAACATGGCCTTAGACTGCCCAAAAGGCCCGCAAGGGGCCTCCAAGACGGCCCAAGAGCCCTCCAAGACGTCCTCCAGGAAACCCGAAAGCTCGGAAACCACCTGGTCCGATAGCTCGCCCGACGCCGTGTTCCACGAAAGCTTTCGAAACCCACTCGGAGAACGCGTGACCCGATAGCTTGGCCAAGTTCAAACCCAACTTTCGGCCACGCAGGCGCTTCCAAAAAGGCAGGGGGGCGGCGGTGATTCGCCGTAGGCGTCTTCGATATAAATACAAGAATAGGTCACGCAGCACCCAGAAGCCGCAACAGCGACACTCCCCCAAGGGGTCGGCGGTGCCGCGTAAGCCAAAGAATCAAGAAGGAACTCTTTTGGGGGGGCGTCCCCTGGGAATCCCTCGGAGGAGGCTAGGGAGCGTTTCTTCCGGAACACTCCCACATGGGGTCGGAATAGATGAGATCAGGGGATCGCGCCGCATCGGCGATACATCGGCGATGCATCTGTGATGCACCGCCGCTGCATCGGCGATGCACCAGCGATGCATCGTCGACGGCGACGTCGGCGTGAAGTCAGTCGGGCCCCGCATCGAGCCGCATCGGCGATGCGTCGGCGATGCGGCGCGCTCCTCCGACCCCATCCGCTCCGACCCCATCTGGGAGGCCTACAGGGCAGTTTTTTCTTAACACATTGGACTTCAAAACATGTAGGATTTCAATCCATGATTGATTTATGAATAAACTTCTGCACGAACTCTTCGTTGCTCTCAATACTAAATCCCTGCATTTTTAATACCTGCTCCGACCCCGCCCAGGAGGCCTGGAGTGGCCGCAGGCCACTCGGGGGCCGCCCGGCGCCTCCGAGGGCCTCCGAGGACCTGCGAGGGCCGCCGGGGGCCTCTCCGGGAAGCCCCCCGGGAAGAGGGGCCCCGTCTAGCAGCGGGCGGTGCACGGCGAGGAGGAGGAGGAGGAGGAGGAGGAGGAGGAGGAGGAGGAGGAGGAGGAGGAGGAGGAGGAGGGGGAGGGGGGGAGGGGGAGGGGGAGGAGGAGGAGGAGGGGGAGGGGAGGGGGAGGGGAGGGGGGAGGGAGGGGCGCGCCCAGCGCCAAGGATACCTGTTTGAATCGGCTCGGGGAGGGGCCTCGTGCAGCGGCGGGCGGGGCACAGGAGAGAGGCACGTCCAGCACAAGAGAAGTCGTTCGAGTCAGATTTGGGAAGGGGCCTCGTGGAGCAGCGGGTGGCGCACGGCGGAGGCGAACGTCTAGCACCAAGGATGTCAAACATCCCTTGAGGAGGGTTCTCGGGGGGGGGTCCGGCGGAAAAACCCTCACCCCCCCAAAAAAGCTACAATTGATGTACTGTTTGCGGGGGGATCCCGGAATGGATCTTTGGGAAGGCTCCTGGGTGAAAACCTCCCTCACCCCACAAACACCCCCTTGAGGCTGGTTTGGGGGGTCTGGGGGTAAGGATCCCAAACCCCTCCAAAAGAGAAATCTTTGAAGGGGATTTTCAACGGGCTCTGGCGGGAAAGCCCCCCGACACCCCCCAAAAAACACCCCTAGGGTGTTTGTTTCATGTTTCCCCGAGAGAAGACCCCCCTGACCCCTCCAAAAACCAGCCTCGAGGGCGCTCCAGGAAGGGGGGGGGGGGGGAAACGCCTGACCCCCTTAGAAACCCCCCTCATAAGGGAGGCGTTGCCGTTTGACCCCAGAAAAAAAAACGTTGAAAGAGTTTTGGGGGGAGATGAGTCTAGGGGGGGGAACCCCGCTAACCCTGCAAAAACTTCCTTGGAAGAAGGTTTTGGGGCGTGGTCCGGGGGGGAAACCCTCACAACCCCTGCACAAACCCCCCTTGAGGGTGGTTTTTGGGCGTGCTCTCGAGGGAAACCCCGCTGACCCTCCCAAAAGTCTCTCTTGAGGGAGAGTTTGGGGGGGGTCCGAGGGAAAAAACCTTGACCCCTCCAAAAAAAACTTGAAGCTTTTGGTGTGAGGGTCCCAGAGGGAAACCCCTCAACCCCCCAAAACAAACCATCCCTTGAGGGTTTTTCCCAACCATCCTGCGGTGTTGGGCCCTCGCTTGAAAGAGACAGCGCCCCGCGTTCATCCCTCCCTCTTGCTTCTCATCATCCTCCTCCCTTTTTTTACGCTAGACTAACCCTAGCGTGACGGTGTGACGTTAGTCCTCCTCCTCCTCCTCCTCCTCCTCCTCCTCCTCCTCCTCCTCCTCCAGCGTCGGCCCAGGCAGGCTTCCGGGCGGACGCTTGACAGGCTTCCCTTGACAGGCTTCCCTCCCGCAGCTGGAGCCAAGGGCCCTCGCGCGCGATGGGGTCCCGTGCTCGGCTTCGGAAGGCACTCGGATCCAATGTGCAGAGCTTGAGGGAGGGCAGGGTGCTCTGGGTTTCTGAATAAGCGTGGGGGGGGCCCCCCCGACGGGGGTCAACCCCGCCTCGTCGTCGCGCCGCGACGGGGGTCGGAGCGCCTTCGGCGCGCGGTGGCTGCCCGCGACGAGGGTCGTTGTGAGGCTGTCGGCGGGGGTGACGCCCCCCCGACGCTTATTAAGAAACTCGGAGAATCCATCATTCCAGTATTTAGACGTAGCAGTGATAGTGGGCACAACACAGAGTGTCACCGAGTGGACAAGGGGCCGACGACACACATTCACGATAGCCACACGGAGACCGGTCTCGGGTGGGAGAAGGGGGTGCACGCAACAGAAGTTGCGGGATATCTTTCTTCTTGGGCAGAAGGCTCCGAATGAGGCACGTCGCGAAGATTTTAGAGCTCCCAGCGCACAGTCAAGCAAACGACAGAGTAGGTGCACTTAGGGTACGACAAAGGGGCCAGGATTACCTAGTAGCTGGAACGTACTTCCCTCCAGGTCCCTAGGCACGCAGGTCCAGAGGAATAACACGACAGATAGCATCCTGAAATTTTTCGAGGGGGTCTTGAAGACTGGGGACCAGGACTATGCCGCTACTAGTCAGGGACATAAACGACCAGTTCGGGATCCAAAAAGACCCAGGGAGGCACTCAGTACCAATCGGGAGACCGCACATATAGGAGTTGCAGGACCAGGATTAGAGCACGACACGACTCGGAAAGTGCGAGGATTCTGCGAACGCCAACATGTCGGTCTGCACGTCGTTCTATAACATCGAGGGCGCGTACATGAGATAATACGGCCAGAGCAAAATAGACCACTCGATACTCCCGACAGGGGCACGCAATATCATTCACAGATGTTTCATCGAGTTCCATTTAGCACGGCAAGTACAAGTGAAAGGCATTGAGTACTTCTGGGATCATCTTCCCGTAAGTATATGGGTCCAAGATCGAGCGCTTACAGACTTAAGAAAGAGTCCGACCAGAAAAAATGACAGAGACAAGTTCATGGCGTGCTGGAAACGAGGTGACAGACGTAAAGAGTTCCTGGAGCGGGTAAACGACCAAATCACAGAGATACACGGCGAGCTGAAGGAGAAGTACGAGCGGGAAGACGTGGATGGTGAATGGAGTTGCTTGCAGCAGGCCATGACAGGCGTGCTCGAGGAAGTCTTCCCGAAAGAACCGAAACGAGACCAGCACTACCTCCAGCTCCGCGATCAGAGGATGAGGCTGTTTGAGGGACGGCTTGTGCTACGCAGTGAGCTTGACCCTACTGTGGACCACGAGAGGCGGAACGACAACAAGGAGCGGCTCAAGCAGATTGACGAGGAGGTGAGGAGACTGAGAAAGCTGCAGGGCACAGTGCGAGAAGATAAAGCGGAGAGGAGTTATGCGAGGCGTGGGAATGGAGAGGTTTGGCCGCAGTGCATAGGCTACGCGTGCTGCTGTCAGGGAACGGACACGGCCCCAAGAAGAGAAACAACTTCAGCGCGAAGGCCACCATGCACGAGGAGGACTGGAGTGCCGGTTTGCAGAAGCCGCCTACCGAAGGCGGACTGGGATGTGAGATGATCGCCGACTGGCAGCAACATGTACGAGAGCGACGTAAAGGAGATCGGCGCAGAATCACGGGTGCCAGAGGATGAAGCCGAACGACGAGCGTGCAGGGACAGAGGGCAGCCTGGCAAATGTGCACTGCCAGCGCCAGAGAGGCGTGCGTGTCCACCTCGGGGCCTGCCCGTCGAGCTCTGGGCAATGCGCCTCCACCCCCTGCGACGCGGCAACACACACACACACAGGAACGGGGGGGGGGGGCCGAAGTTGGAGCGCACAAAAAAACTACCCCCATAGTAATCACCCCCACAAGCGAGGCTTTGTAGCAAACGCGCCCAAGGAAGGAATCGAAGAAGGCGAAGCTGTTTAGTAAACGCCCAAGGCCGCTGAGCAAACGTCAATTCTCGGTCCGGGCGGTTTTTCCTCACTTGAGAAGTGGAGCCGAATATACCAGAGGCGTTCGAGGAGGCACTCATGGACCTTCTGTACCACATGAGGCTCAGAGGTGCGCCGCCCTTCATCTTCTTGGGGTCGAACGCGTACGCGGTGGACAAGGGGAACGACAAGGAGGGGATCGCAGGGCAGAGGATCTTACACGTAGTTGACAGCGCATCGATGGGGATCAGCGCAGGTGTGATGAGGAGAAGGACGGAGAGAGCCCTAAACACACCAGAATGGGCACAAGGCGGACTACCACGCCGACGCCGAGAGGCGGCCATTGCTAGTATTGAGCGCAAAAGATGGAGGATGAACGAACGTTGCATATCGACGGCAACCTCAAACTATACTGGAATGAATGCTTTTGGATGTACGTCAAGGTCTTGCCTACACGCTCGTGGCAGCCTGGCCGAAGATTGGCAGCTGCATGGGATATACACTTGGGCCGCGTGGTTATACTACTTGTTACAACCCAGGTGTAGAAGCATGGCTCGAGCAGATACGTGACGAGACGCCCGAGGAGGGATGGCACTTGATGGAACACCCCGTGACAAAGATGATACGTGACATGCCGGTGGCACTCCCACGGAAGCCATCCGCTCGCCGAACAGAGCAACGAGTCGCCCTACGAGGTGAACAGCTCGCTCGACACATACGATGATGATCGAACAACACGCACCCATACCCATAGGGGGACGGAGGAGGCTATGGGTGCGTGTTGTCGGATGGGGGTCCCCGCTCGAACGGGAGCTTCCCCCAGGGTCCGACAACTCGCACCCATACCCATAGCCAATTCCCCTCCTTTCGACCCTCCTATGGGTATGGGTGTGACTTGTTCGCTCGTCATACGAGGCAGCGGGCATTCTTTGAACTCAGCAGTGGAGACTACCCTGGCACAGTTGTGGGGCGAGGGCGCGGCCACGGAGCAGCGTGCCCTCCCGTCGTCTTCCAGCCTGCCTGCACGCCCGGCCAAATTGATGCGAGTGCTGGGACCGTACTCGAGTGCAGATGGCGCGGTCAGTGCCGAGGCGAAGCTGCGGGTCCGCGCAGCACAGACAGGATGGCATCGACCGGGCAAAAGCCTGGCACAAAAAGATACCGTTCAGAGTGAAGCGCTGCCTGCTCCTCGCATATGGCCAAAACAGCTGTTTGCCAACACTGGAGGCATTTGTCTTGGAGCCTAGGCAGCAGACCGTACCCTGGCTGAGGGCCCCGAATACATACAGACCCTCAGCACCCAGCAGGTCCTCGCGAGGTGGCAGATCCTCTCCAGCGCCCAGGAGCTCAGAATAAGACGTCTCAAATGGCAACAGTCTCTTACAGCCTCACAAGTTAACGGGGCCCAGTTCTTAGCGACAGTCTTCGGGAACAGCATGCTCGACCCCTCGCTGGGGATAGACTATCTGGAGCGTGGGCGGGTAGGTGCATCGTCGACCCCGTGGGCTAGGCAGACCCAAAACGACATCGAGGCGTTCGGGGCTACGGAGGGGGCGGAGTTCTGGTGGGGCCAGCTGGACTCCATCGTGGACGTCTTCAGAGGCCCCTCGGCGCTCGAGTTCTGCAGCTTCGACATCGGTATCCTCCGTGGTGCTGGGCGCGGTGGTCGGATCCACCCAGCTCATGGACTCGGCGAACCTTTCCCCGCTCCCGACCCCCTCGACCCGTGGGCTGGCCTTCAGATGTTGAGAGACGAGCCGTGGCAGTGCACACTCGGCCCCGTGTCGGATCCATGCACGCGAGTAGCACGTATGCGGGTCTCGTTTCGTACACGATAAACTCACACGGGCTTCGGTCGTCAGTACCCATCGCAGTCATCACTAACGAGTGCCCCTGGTGCCGCAGTACGTCCAGAACTCGGGCGCCTGCTCGCTGGCACGCGCGGCAGGCCATGGAGGGAACAGGAGTATGCAAGATAGATCGTGCAAAAAGGTCCCACACGAGGTGATCGTGCCAGCGCCTGAAGCCTTGCATTGTCCGCTCCGTGACGCTGTGGCTCAACATCGCCAACAGTGTTACAGTCACGCCATCTCTCACTTACCTGAGCCTCAGTGTTTTGATGCCGGTCTCCTCCCAGCCGAGTTCCATGCAGAGGCCGGCGGCGGCATCGGAAGCGGGACGGCCCAGGCCCCAGAGGCCGGCGAGGGTCGGAGCTGGCTGGGTTGAACGGCAGTGGCGAGCCAGGCAGCGTAAAAGAAGAACTACGAGCTGTACAGAAGTTGGCTCTGTACCTGGACTACCAGGTCCGCGGCACAGAAGGGGTGCTGCACGATACTGGGCTCGTCGAGAAGAACGCGAGTATCCCGTCGGCGATGGTGGAAGCAGGGCAGACGTACAACACGGAGGTGAGCAGACAGAAGAACGGCCACGGGCTGGGAGCTCCATTCCCACACGTGGCGGTGGCGACGCTCGAGGCGTTGGTGAAGCTCTAGCTGGACCCAGTGCGCGAAGCCATCCTCCAGGACTCATGATCGGAGTGTTTGAAGGGACAGTCGTTTACCAGCGAGATCTTCGGGACGTGCGAGGCGAAGGTCACAGCTCGTGGGAAGTCAGAGGCGAACGGCAACACGGTGGTCAAAATGTCTCTCAAACCGTACGCGATGGTGCCCTTGTCCGAGGGGGGCGGCTTCCGGTCGTCGATCCAGGTGAGGGCGGCGCTGATCGCCGCGCTGAAGTAGGAGGGAGCGGAGTTCCAGGTGGGACCCGTGCCGCGCGCGGACCTCGCGCGCGCGGTCCAGAACCACGTCGGGTAGCGCATGCGAGTGGGAGCAGGAGTAGGGGCAGTGAGAGTAGCCCTCCAGTCGGCCTCTCCTCCCCCCCTCTTCCACTAGTAGACGAAGTGTTGCATTCCAGGGTACTACAACGTCTAGCAAATTCGGGGAGTGTTCGAGCTGCACAGCTGCTCGCTCGTATGCGCCCACCCTCCCATGTGCCACCGAATGGGAGTAATGGGGGGGAACTCAGGAGTGGGAAGCCCCGCACATGGGGGCAGATTTGCCCGAAGAGAGCGGTTTTGCCGTGTGCGCGGCCGCAGTAACCAGGTCTTGAGATGCGTGACTTTGCCCAGGGCCTAGAGGTAGTGGAGAATTTGCTGTAGCAGCAGCGAGCAGAGGAAGTGGACGGGCCCCGAAGGTAGATTTCAGATTCTGGATTCCCCCTCCTCCTCCTCCTCTTCCTCCTCCCCCATCCCTCATCCCATCCCTGCATCTGCTCTCCGTATCAGTCTGCAATCTCTGCGCGCCCCTCGTACGCTTCGAGGCCACATAGGGAGCTCCACTGAAGGTCCCACTGCTAACGCCCGCATGCGTCCCACCACCCAGTACAGCGCTTCGTGGCCCCATAAGGAGAGCTCCACCGAAGGTCTCTGTACTACCACCCACATGCGCCCCCACCACCCAGTACCGCGCTTCTTGACCCCACAGAGAGCTCCACCGAAGGTCCCAGTGCTACCGCCCGCATGCGTCCTCCCAACCCAGTAAATACAGCGCTTCGTGGCCCCACAGGGAGCCCCACCGAAGGCACTGTGGCAAAGTTCGCATGCGTTCCCCCCACCCCACTACAGTGTATCGTGGCCCCATGGGGAGCTCCACCGAAGGCCCCAGCGCTACCACCCAGTACAGCGCTTCGTGGCCTCATAGATAGCTCCACCGAGGAGCTCGATCGAAGGCCTCAAAGGCGCCGTCCACATGCGTCTCCCCCACCTGGTACAGCGCTTCGTGGCCCCATAGCGAGCTCCACCGAAGGCCCCAATGGCAAAGCTCGCACGCGTCCCGCCCACCCAGTACAGCGAGTCGTGACCCATAGGGAAGCTCCACCAAAGGCCCCAGTGGCAAAGTTCGCATGCGTCTCCCACACACACACACACAATACAGCGTTTCGTGGCCCATAGGGAGCACCACCGAAAACGATACCCACAACTGCGGTACTCACAATTGCCTATGGTTGGGTCCGTCGCCAAACTACTTTCGGTGTGCGGGGTTCCGGGGAAAACACCCCCGAACCCCCACCCCAGAAACCCCGTTTGAGGACGGTTCGGGGGAAGCGTCCCAGGGGGAAACCTCCCATAAACCTCATTCGGAGAGAAGGTTTTGGGGGGGGGTCCAGGGGAAAGCCCCCGCATCCCTTAAACAAAAAAACTTGAAGAGGATCTGCTTGGGGTTCTGCGACAAAAAACCCGAACACCTCCAACAATTCCCCTTGAAGAGGGGTTTTTTGAGCGGGGCCTGGGAGGGAAGCCCCCGAACCCCTCCACCAAAAACCCGCTTGAAGAAGGTTCGGGGGAGGTTCCATGGGAAAAATGTCCGTAACCCCAAAAACACCTTGAGAGTGTTTTTGTTGAACCCCCCCCCTCGATATCCCGTTGAGTGAGGTTTTTGGGCGGGCTCTGTAGGGAACCCAACTAACCTCCCCCAAAACGCTCATTGAGGTAGATTTGTCCAAAAACTCTGATTGAAGAAGATTCCTGGGGGGCTGGGGGAAACGCCACCCCGAACCCTAAAAAAATCCCTGCTTAATGGAGTTTGGGGGGTCCGGGGGGGAGCCCCCCAACAACAAAACCCAGTGGAAATTGATTTCGCGGGGGTCAAGAGGGGAAAAAAACACCCACCCCGTAAAAAACCCATGAGGGTTTTGGGTGGGGGTCCCGGTGGAAAACCCCCATAACTCACCAAAAAAAACCTCCATGAGGGAAGTTGTTTTGGGGGTGCGGAGGATAAAATCCGAACCCCCCTCAAAGGAATTCAGATTTTTCTTTCAAGGGAGGGGTGGGAACTGCCAACCCCTGCTGCACCCGAATACCTCAGAAGTGCCCAATATAGCCTTGAGACAGCCCAGGACACCGGAAGGGCCCCAAGAGAACCCATCCTCGAGGGCATCAAGACGAAAAAGCATTGATTTCCCGTTGTGTTTGTTAATGGTGTTTGCGTTCTCGCCTTCTCGGGTGTCTGCAAACCCAAAACGGCCCAAGACGGCCCAAGGGGCCTCCAACAAGATCTGGAGATGGCCGAACAAGGCCCAAGACGGCCCAAGAGGACCCCAAGACGGCAAAAAAACTTCGAAGATGACCAAGAAAGCCCAGGACAGGCCCACAGGGAGAATCCGCAGAGGCCCCCGGACCCCCCCAAACAAGATTGCCCAAAAAACTCCCAACATGTCCCCACGAGGCTCCAACAAGGCCCCATAGGACCCCCAAAGCACCTGGGAGCCTGGAGAAAACTCCAAGAAGCCGCCCCACATGCCTCCAAGAGGACCTCCAAAAGGCCCGCAAAGACGCCGAGGAAGAGGAGAGCGAATCAGCAACCACTGCTCGCAAGCAGAATGGAGGTTGGTCGGCGGAATGGCGTAAACCTCCTGAGCATGTTCTTGCTTCGATGCTGTGATGGCCGAAGTCCCGAGGGCCCCGGGCCGAAAAGCATCCCACTGCCATGCCAGGCAGGGCACGGCACGGCCACTGGCTCGCTCACGAGACAGCAGACGTGGCATGCCAGAGCAAAACACGGCATGCGTGTGGCAATCTCCCCTGCGGCACGCAAAAACGACCACAGCCACTGCTTTTCTTCTGTTGCCGCCTTCCAGCCAGCAGAAACAAAGCAGTGGTTGTGGTCGTTGTCGTTAAGCTTGGCCGGCTGGAAGGCGGCGCAAACAAGAAGCAGTGGCTGTGGTAATTTTCCTGTCCCGCATCCCCGCAATCTGCAAAACAACCGTCGGAATGTATTTCGGACCCTTTACAACACTCGCTGATTCGGGAAAGCACATCACCGCGGGGAACAAACACTGCCAGGGCCCTCGACCCAATATTTGCGAGGGACTTCTCAAGCTGGATCGGGATGCGAGAGCCGCCATGATCCGAGCCAGACCAGCCGAAACCGTCGTGACTCTTTCACGACGCCCAAATGTCAGAACCTACATCCACCCAACCGCCGCTAATCCGGAGGCAGCCCGAAGGGGGTCAGAGCAGATGGAGTCCGAGGGCCGCACTGCTTCGCCGATGCACCGGAGAAGCAGCGGCGACGCCGCGGTGGAGAACACCGGCGATGCGACCCGATCCTCCGACCCCGTCTCCTCGAGCCCCGCTCGGGCAGCCTGCACAGTCCCTACGGGCTTCCAGGGAAGCACGTAGCTTCCCGCGCAATGAGGGGGAGCATGCGCCACCGGGCGGCCGGGAACGGCGCTTCGGCCTCAGCAAGCGCCCCCCGAGGCTGCGTCGCCCCCTGCGTCGCGCCCGCGCCGCGCTTTTTCCTCCAAGGAGCCCCGCACCATGCACCAGGCGCTCGTCGAGGAGACGGAGGAGAAGAAGGCGGCGGAGGGAGAGGGGGGATGAGGGGGGCGAGGGGTGGGAGGAGGCCCTCCTCAGTCAGTCATTCCCGAAGATGTGCGCGCCATGGGCAGTCACGCAAAACAAAGACGCAGCCTCCACCCTCCCCTCGGAACAGAAGCAAGCCTCAACGTGGACCAGGGTCAAGATCCGCATGCAGCCCACCTACTCTCAGAAGCACACCCAGTATACTGCTGCTCGCACGAAGCGCCCTTGGGCCGTAGGCGGCCCAATATCTCGCAAACCACGAACGCGTTCAGCGCCAGGCGCAGTTGCTGGGATACAACCACAGACGGGAGTTTCTTAAACAAACTGCTGGTATTGTTGACGTTCCGAGACCTGCAGTGCCAGGAACTTCCTCTTTAGATGGTTGGGGCCACTCGCCGCTGCACACCACGCGAAGGGCGCGATCGTGGCCGCATGCAGGGCAGAGAAGTCCACAGTTGGGTTTCCCTCCATGGTGTTGTGGTGGTTACCGCTGCACTGTCGACTTCCTCCCCATCAGTGTCGACGACGGTGGAGGCGGGATCGGGAGCGACCGTGCTGGCTGTGCTTCCTTGCCAGACTGCTCTGCCGCCTCTTGCTAACCAGCCAGATCCGCCTCGTCCAACTGGCCAGCAGCTGAAGTCTAAGAGCCTCGACCACAGCAGAAGGTCCTCCAGCAGCAGCGCTCGTGGGAGCGGCCTCGGCGCCCCTCGCGTCGGCCGATCGGGACTCCGCCTGAGCAGTTGTCGCCTGCTCCCCCTGAGGGCACCCCACCAGAGGGAGACAGGACACCAGCGGCATGCCGCCCTCCAGCTCGCTCACCACGTCCGCCCCGCCCATCCCCGCACGGGAGAAGACGACGGAACCGCAGTTGCACCGCACGCCGCCCTGCTCGGGCGAGGCCGAGCGACTTGGGGGGGGGCCTCGGGCAGCGTCCCCCAGCGCACCGCACCTGGCACAAACTCCGCAACGCCAGCGCGGAAACCACTCCGCGCCGCTCCAAGGCGCACCTCGGGCCGCGGCCCATGCTGCACGCGGCGCAGCACGGAGGCCCCGGCGGTCGAGACGTCGACGCCCTCGGCGCTGCATGGAGCGCCACGTTCCGCCGAAGGATCTCCAGGCGGCTGGGAGGCCGCCCTTCTAGCTTCGCGAGAAGAGCAGGCAAGAACGCGCGGACGCGCTGCGCGGCCTCGCGCCCCCTCGGCGAGCGAGCCCAACGCCTCCTCCGCGATCGCCAAGCACCCTTGCACCGACAGCAGCTCCGCGGACAGGCGCTCGACCTGCCGATCGGCGGCCTCCCGCACCGCACGCCGCACTGCACCGCGATTGGCAGCCGAACGATGGCACCATCCGGGGGTGCATCCCGCAGCCATCGTTCCGTAAGCCAAGAGCACTGCCCACCAAGGCCCTCACGCCCGCCCAGGATAGGGGCACGCCGAGAGACAAAGTCCAGGAGCAGGGGGCCTTGACCCAAAATGGCTTCGGGGCAGGAGGTCCTCCTCCTCCTCCTCCTCCTCCTCCTCCTCCTCCTCCTCCTCCTCCTCCTCCTCCTCAATCCTCAATCCTCCTCCTCCTCCTCCTCAATCCAATCCTCCTCTTCCTCCTCCTCCTCCTCCTCCCTCCTCCTCCTCCTCCTCCTCCTCCTCCTCCCTCCTCCTCCTCCTCCTCCTCCTCCTCCTCCTCCTCCTCCTCCTCCTCCTCCTCCTCCTCCTCCTCCTCCTCCTCCTCCTCCTCCTCCTCCCTCCTCCTCCTCCTCCTCCCTCCTCCTCCTCCTCCTCCTCCTCCTCCTCCTCCTCCTCCTTCCTCATTGGTTCGGCTCACGCTTCGGACCGGTGATTCGCGCCTCCGCCTCCCGCGACGTCGCCGATGCCGCCGGCGCAGCGCGGCGCGCCCACAGAGCGGCATCGCTCGAGGCTGCCCGCGGGGCGGCCCTCGCGGCACACGCTGCTGCTGGGCTGGCGGTCGGCGCCGGCTGCCGCGAGGCGGCGCGCCTCACCCGCGCCGCCGAGGGCCTCCCGCGCGCGGCCGCTGCCATCCTGGCTGCGCCGCCCGCCTCGGTCCCGCTTCCTGCGGTGGCGGCTTCGCCCCATGCTGCGACAGCGGCGGCACCGCACGCGTGAGGCCGTGGAGGGCCAGGCGGGGCGCGCAGCGGAGGGCGGCGCGGTGCAGGGCAGGGGCACGGGCACGAGCCACGGAGGCCCGACGGCACCCGACGGCGCCGCCGCGCCGGTGGTGCTGGACAGCCCCTCCGACGGCGGCCTGAACGACGAGCGGGCCGGCTCGGCGACCCGGCGGCCGAGCCCTCCGTGCCGCCCTGGCCGTTTCGGACCTGCGGGCTGGCGGGCGCACTCGTCTTCGGCATGGACGCCGCTTGACGCTCGATGGCGACCCCGAGGCGGAGGACGGCCGCGTGTGCGCCCTGGTCGGGCACGGCCGCCGTGCGGTGGTGCACCCGATGGCCGTCGAGGACGTGGAACCGTTCGGGCAGCTGGCGCCGGCGCCCGGCTCCAGAGCGGCGCGCGGAAGGCGATAATGCCCCGTCGGGCCGCCTGCCCTCTCACATTCTTCCTCTTCGGCGTCGCGGTCCTCATCGTGCTCGTCGTGCTCGTCGACTGATGGTGCCTTCGAATTGCAAATCGGTTTCCCCATCATGGGGTCGCTGATCAGAATGATCCTCCTCCTCCTCCTCCTCCTCCTCCTCCTCCTCCTCCTCCTCCTCCTCACCATCATCTCCGTGCTTGTGTTGCATCTCTCTTCCCCACGCGCTGCCCTTCCCGTCGCGCCTCCAGGCGTCGGCGCGACGCCCCAGGCGTCTCGCCTGCGACTTCATCGTGTATTCGCCATATGGCTCTTGCGTTGTGGCCGCGCGCGCTCGTGCGAAAAGCCTGCAATCGCTAGGAGGAGGAGGAGGAGGAGGAGGAGGGGGAGGAGCAAGAGGAGCAGGAGGAGGAGGAGGAGGAGGAGGAGGAGGAGGAGGAGGAGGGGGAGGAGGAGGAGGAGGAGGAGGAGGAGGAGGAGGAGGAGGAGGAGGAGGAGGAGGAGGAGGAGGGTGTGTTCCGGCCACGGCGAGCCTGGGCCTCGACGCGATGCTCCCCCCCGCCCGGAGCGGACGAACGGCCGGCAGCCAGAGCCCCTGCTGAGCTCGAACGTGGCCCCATATGTCAACGCCTCGGCTGTTGGCGGCGCGCTCAAGGGGGTGGAGGGAGGGGGGAGGGCTTCTCAGAAGGAGGCTGCTTCTTAGAAGGCGCCGGCCTCGCATCTATAGATAAGGCCCGTGGCTTCTAAGAAGCAGGGGTGCTTCTAAGAAGCCCTCCCCCCTACCCCCACCCCCCTCTGCGCGTGGCTGAGGCTGTGCACGTGAGGGAGCACGTTCGGTTTCGAAACGTGACTCTCGCAGAGGCAACTCCCGTGAGGTGCACCTCAGAGCTAAACAGCTGAACGACGGTGCGTGTTCGATGCGCGGCTCTCGTCTTAGGCCGCGCACACTCGCCTTGCAAATCTTGAGCACTTGAACATACGACTGGCAATGTAATAATACGTGCCCGAATTCTGAAAAGAACCCAACCCTAAGAACATAAACAAATGATACCGGAGAAAAAAACAATCATAATATTTTTAGGGCTTTAGGGCTGTGGGGCTATAGAGCTGTAGGACCGTATGACTGTAGGGCTATAGGGCTATAGGGCTATAGGGCTAGAGGCATATATAGAGCTATAGGGCTACAGGGATATAGGGCTATAAGGCTATAAGGCTATAGGATTATAGAGCTGTAGGGCTACAGGGCTATAGGGCTGTAGGGCCACAGGGCGATTGGCCTATCGGGCTACTGGGCTATAGAGCTATAAGGCTATTGGGCTATAGGGCTATAGGGCTGTAGGGCCATAGGGCAGTAGTCCTTTAGGGCCATGGGGCAGTAGTCCTATAGGGCTATAGGGCTATAGTGCTGTAGGGCTATAAGGCACCCGGGCACCCGGGCACCCGGGCACCCGGGCACCTGGGCACCCGGGCATCCGGGCACCCTGCCACCCGGGCAACGCGAAAATCACCGGCGAACCACACTGGGGCACCAAGGCACCCGGGCACCCGGGCACCAAGTCGTGCCGCCGAAATCGGCGCCCCACCTCACCTAATCATATGAATCCGCTAGGACCCCTACGGAGGCAAGCTCTGATCGGGAAGTAGTGTTCCAATGACTGCAAGGATGGAGATCCGTGTATTTTCTGCATGTAGTTTTTTCGGTTGGTGCGTTCTCCCATTCCTGAAACAAGACATACATCTTAAGGGGTCTTCGTCTCTTACCACGGAATTGGCTAGGTCCAGCGAGGTTTCGTCACGTTGCCGCCCGTAGCCACCTCGTGGCCGCCTCGTGCGCTGGGTGGGTTTGGCGAAGTTTCGCCGTGTTGCCGCTCGTGGCAGCCTCGTAGCCGCCCCGTGCGCTGATGGGTCTGGCGAAGTTTCGCCACGTTGCCACTCGTAGCCGCTTCGTGGCCGCCTCGTGCGCTGGGTGGGTCTGGCGAAGTTTCGCCACGCGCCCGCGTGGCAGTCTCGTGGCCGCCTCGTGCGCTGGGTGGGTCTGGCGAGGTTTCCCCACGTTGCCGCCCGTAGCCGTCTCGCGGCTGCCTCTAGATTGCACCACGTATACCGCACCGCATGGTTTACCCCATATCGCTTGCGCGACACAGTTTACACATCCTCAGTGCAATGATTTACTGTTTGGGGTGCACACTGATGGAGGCGCTCCGATTTTCAATGGACGGTCCTCGCGTGGGGGTCCCTTGCCTGTCCTCTTCCTGAAGCTTGAGCTGTCGAACGTCTAATAGGATGGAGGGCGCTCCCCCTCCAAACCGAAATCTGGCTTGAAACCTCTCTAGACCTGCTGGGCTCGGAGAATCTGGCAGCAACACGGCCGGGCGGCCCCTTCTTGGAAGATAGCGCGCATTCGCTCTGAACTCTGCGCAAGTTCTGGCCCGCAGCGACAGGAGGCTTGTCGCGGTCAAAGCTACGGCGGGCTGCGCGGCAACGAATTGCGCCTGCACAAGTGGCACAGGAGGAGAAATGCGCAAGGGCGCCCCAGGAGGGCCCAAAAAAGACCATGAACAGCCAATCGCCTCCATGAGCGAGGAGGAAAAGGAAAGCAAACAAAATGATGGGGTCTGTCGAGGCGCGGCTCCACGCTTCTGGATTTAAACCAAGCCTTCTTCTGAGCTGAATACAAACAGACGGCTGGCAGAAAGAGATCGTGACAGCGCCGTCCGGTCCGACGGGGCGATCTGACCGCTGGCTGCTTGGATCCCCGCTCGAAATCCAAGATGAATCAGTTGGGCAGTCTTGGGGCCGGGTGGGAACCTTCCCAAGGCTGTGTAGGGCCATCTTCGGGCGATAATGACTGTTCCTGGGAGCGTCTTGGACGCTCCAAAGACTCGAAAGGCGAGAATGCTTACATCTCTATTAACGGATGGTCGCTCTGCGGGGTAAATAGCAAGCAACCCGCTGGCTGACTGGCCCTGCACTTGTTCCGATGACTTCGTCCTTACGGACAGATTCAATATTTGAGTCGCAGGGCATCCCGCATCGCAGCCAAGAGGTGAAAAACACCCTCGCGATCGCTGTTCGCTGCACTTGAGGATGTCGAGGGTCGAAGGTCGAAGGCCGGCGTGCGCCGGAGAGCGCCCTGCTCGGGCTGCCGGAACGCTGCTTCTCACACGTTCTCACAATCCCAACTTCTTGACTGCTGATGACGTCGTCGGTCCAACGTTTCAGCGGCCGGCCTGGCGCCCGGCGCCCGGCCGGCGTCCAACCCAGCACTGCTTTCGACCACCTGCCATCGGTGCTGCCGACGGTCTTCTGTAGCAGAGCGGCTTTGCGACGCTTCTATGATTGTACCCAAGTGCCTTATGCGTTGAACGACAGATCCATTCCACGTACGACTCATCAACTCCACCAGCAGCTGTTGCTCTCCTCGGAAGCGTCGCGACAGTTGTCCGAAGCATCTTGCGAAATTCAGCCTGGAGTTTATTCTCCCTAGCCGCCGTCATGGTCCACGCGCCGCTCCCATACAGGACGGTTAATGATACCACAGCGTCGAACAGGCGAAGCCGGGACCGCAATAAATAATTCTTATTGCCCAGCGCTGCTTTAAATTTGCCGAAAGCCCCCAACCCTTAGCAATGCGGCCCTGGATTTCCACGTCGTGAAGACCCTGAAAACACAACTTGCGCCCGAGGTAAGCAACGGTACCGTCCACCGGTAGCACTTCAACCCTGCCAACCCCGACTGGAACGTGAGATTGCGCTAGACGCCTCTCCTGTCAGCAACGTTAGAGAGCATGTTTGCTTTCCCACTGTGCAGCTTTAGTCCGGACTCCCCAGCGCGCACTGATAAGTCTTCCAACATGCGCCGCACCTGGGCGCGCGCAGATCCAATCAGCATAATGTCATCAGCGAACCAGAGATTCGTGGGGCGTCTGGTTCCCACTTTCACCCCGAAGCTCTTTTTCTCACACTCCTGTTTGACATCACGCATAATTGATTCCAGCAGAGCATTGAATAGAGTGGGGCTCATCGGATCTCCTTGTTTTGTTCCTCTCTCCAGAACACACGATTCGTGCGATCAGACAGGATCTGCCCTGTCTGCTCCTCGTACAGTTTGCGCAACACTCGGATGTAGAGTCCGGCACGCCTTGCTCGCTGAGACGCCCACAGTGACGCGTGACTGACAAAGTCGAACGCTTTCTCGAAATCCACTGTACCCACAGAACTTGCCGCTGTATTCATACATCTTTTCATGCAGCAAGACCAACAATAGCAAATGATCGTCGCAACTGTAACCTTTCCAGAACCCGGCTTGGTCCACCGACTGCTGACCTGCAAGGTACGCCAATTGTCGCCTGTGCAAGACCATACTGAACAGTTTGTACAATATCGGAAGAACCGAAATAGGTCGATAATTGCTCGGGAGCCTTGGGTCGCCTTTCTTGAAAAGTACTTTGATGCACGTGTGCCTCCACGTTTGCGGAGGCTCCTCACCGTCGGCCAAAATACTTGTGAACACACGGGCTAGCACCTCTAGCAAATAATCGCCTCCAGCGTTGATCATCTCTGCAACTACGCCAGCAGAGTCCGACACTTCGCCATTTTTCATCTTCTTCACCTGCTACTGGACCTCTTCGGTCGTGACTGGCGGCATGCTCGCCTGCTCCCCTGTAAATGACGTTGTAGACCCCGCGTCCCCAAGGCAGTGCTTTCTGGCACAAAAATCTTCGAAGAAAGTAGCAAATACGTTTGCGATGCCCTGTCTGTCCGAGATTTCAGCCCCTTCCTCGCTTTTCACGCAAGTCAGCCGCTGTTTCTTGAAATTGTTGCCGATGCTGTGTTTCTCCCAATGCCAGAGAATTCTGGCAATATGCCGTCTATTTTCTCGTGCTTGCGTTGTTTATTCCATTTTCTTAACTCCTTCTTCAAGTCCTTGCTGATGCATTTCATGTGCATTTCAGAGGCAATTGAGGATGTCGCTGGTGAAACAAAACAGTGTTCAGAAGAAAGAAGGACAACGACGAGGAGGGAGGACGACGAAGAGGCGGACGAGAAGGAAGGGACGAGGAGCAGGAGCAGGACGAGGACGAGGAGGAGCAGGAGCAGGAGGAGGAAGGAGGGAGATGACCGAGGACGACGACGACGACGCGGACGACGAGGAAGGAAGGGAAGAGGAGAAGGCGGACGATGGAGGGAGGGAGGAGGTGGAGGACGAGGAAGAGGGGAGGATGTGGAGGAGGGGGAGGGCACCCCCGGCGACGATGCAGGGGAGGGGAGGGGAGGGCACCGCAGGCGACGATGCACCCACGAAACCCCGCACAGCGCCTCGACCGTCGGTCGTCGTCCAGAAAAAGGATCGGGAGATAGAACCGCTGTCATCATCCTAACGGTCTTCATCATCATCATCATCATCATCATCATCATCATCATCATCATCATCATCATCATCATCATCATCATGAGCGCGACCGTTATTTCAACCTCGTCATCATCATTGCTATTACCACCGTCATCGTCATTATCGCCGTTGTCGTCGTCGTCGCCATCACCACCATCTACGTCACCGACACTATCATCACCACCATCATCATCACCATCATCATCACCACCATCACCACCAACCTCATGACTGCCACCATGACCAACTCCACCACCACCACCACCACCACCGCCTTCATCCTTCGCCGTCGCCACCGCTGCCGCTGCCATCGCCACGGCCACCAGTGCCGTCATCGTCGTTCCGGCGCGCAGAGTCGCACGCGCACAGAGAAGAAGAAAGGGCCCTCCTTCTGGCGAGCGCTGCGCGGGGAAAGCCTCCACGCGCCGCCGTCGGTGGCGGCCACGGCGGTCAGCAGGCTGGCTTCCACCTGGGCAGGGGTGGGCCGGCCGGCCGCCGGCACGGGAGGGGAGAGATGGGTCGGGAGTGGACGGAATCCCCGCTGGCAGAACACTCTTCCTCCTCCCCCTCCTCCTCCTCCTCCCCCTCCTCCTCCTTCTCCTCCTCCTCCTCCTCCTCCTCCCCCTACTCCTCCTCCACCTCCTCCTCCTCCTCCTCCTCCTCCTCCTCCTCCTGCTCCTCCTCCTCCTCCTCCTCCTCCTCCTCCTCCTTCTCCTCCTCCCGTTCCTTGAATCGCACCGATGGCGAACGTGCGAGCATCGCGTCCGCAGCTTAACCGGGCCCTAGGCGCTGGCCGAATCGCACACAAAACGTCGACTGACAGACAAAGGCGGCCGGGGAGGAGGAGAGAGAAAGGCGGCGAGCTGGCCTCAGGATCCGGCGGGAGCCGTACGAGGTGAGCGAGCGCTCAGACACAAGACCGACCAGGGAAAACGCGGTGCGGTCCTGCATGAACTGGCGGTTATCCGAACGAGGCTGAAGGGAGGGCTGGGCGGCGGCAAGATTTGCAAAATGCGCACTGCGCTGGGGCAAGGTCGAAAGCGGTCGGCAGAAACCAGGCCTGGGAGTACTGACGGCTGCCAGGCAATAGGAGGGGGAGGAGGAGCAGGAAGAGGAGGAGGATGAGGAGGAGGAGGAGGAGGAGGAGGAAGGGGAGGAGGAGGAGGAGGAGGAGGAGGAGGAGGAAAGGAGGTGGAGGAGGAGAAGACGAGGAGGAGAGGAGGGAAGGACGAGGAGGAGGGTGAGGAGGAGGAGAAGGAGAGGTGATGAGGAGGAGAAAGACTCCTTTTCCTCCTCCTCCTCTTCCTCCTCCTCCCTCCTCCTCTTTTTCCTCTTTTCCTCCCTCCTCATCCTCATCCTCCTCCTCCTCCTCCTCCTCTCCTCCTCCTCCTCCCCGTCTTATGAATTCATTCGCAATAGTATATAAAATATTAATACGAATATATTATGATTAGTACGAATAACAGTAATAGTATTGGTTCTGTCATTAGCATTACTACGGTAAGATTCATCAAAATCCCACCAGCCCTTTGGGCGTGAGTGGTTTAGAGAGCTCTCTCTGTTCTCAACCCCCTAACCCCCTACTTCCCCTTCGGGGAGGGGTTTACCCCTCCCCCTCCCCCCTCCCCCTGGGCCTGGAGAGGGCGGGCCGAGTGCAATCAAGGGGGTCTTTTTCGACTCCTGGGAGGGCCAAAAAACGACGACCCTCACGAGGATTCTGGCCCCCAGGGGGGGGGGACCGTTTGGCGCCTCAGACCGTCTTGGAAGCAAAAAACATTGATTTTACTAGGGTTTTGGCCCCATTTTGGCCTCCTGAGGGGGCCGCGCTCCTCTTCCTTCATAGCAAAATCATTGATTTTACGAAGGTTTTGGGCTCATTTTGTCCTTCTCAGGGGGCAGCGGTCATTTACGCTTCTGAGGAGGTCGCAAGAGGCCCCAAGCTGGCCCCAAGAGGCCCCCAGGAGGCTCCCAAGAGGCCTCCAAGGGGCCCCAAAGAGGCCCCCAAGAGGCCCCAAGAGGCCCCCAAGAGGCCCCCAAGAGGCCCCCAAGAGGCCCCAAGACGCCCCAAGAGGCCCCCAAGAGGCCCCCAAGAGGCCCCCAAGAGGCCCCGAAGAGGCCCCAAGAGCCTCCAAGAGGCCCCCAAGAGGCCCCACGAGGAGCCCGAACGACTCACACCAGGACGAGGGGCCCGAACGACTCGCACCACGAAGAGCCCGAACGACTCACACCATAAGGAGGGGCCCGAACGACTCACACCAGGACGAGGCGCCCGAACGACTCACACCACGAGGAGCCCGAACGACTCACACCACGACGAAGAGCCCGAACGACTCACACCACGAGGAGCCCGAACGAGTCACACCAGGAAGAAGGGCCCGAACGACTCACACCAGGACGAGAATCCCCAAACGACTCAAACCACGAGGAACGTTTTCTCTCCCTCCTCCTCCGCCTCGTCCTTCTCCCGCTCCCCCCACAAGGAGGATGTACAAGGAGGAGGAACAGGGGAGATATGCGGGGCAAGCGGACACACGCGAAAAACACGACTGTCGGCATGCTTCGCGAGAGTTGCTGCTGTGAGATGGGCTGGTGGGGACACGCGAAGCGTAAAGAATTATAATTGATATGTTTGTCCATATGTTTATAATGATATGTTATCATATGATTACTGTTGGTAATAGTATTAATCGTGGTATAAGTTTGACGCTTATTAGTAGTAGTGGTATTAAGGGTAGTAATGTTGGTATTAGTGGTACTGAAGGTAATATAAACAACAATATCATTAGTGTTATCACCACTATTAGTATTACAATTAGTGTTAATATAATTATTTCTGGTAGTAATATATATATATATATACATATATATATATATATATATATATATATACATATATATATATATATATCTATATCGTGATATTCCTTGTATGAGTATGAACATGTGTCTTGCGTATTGGTAGTATGCTCATTACTACTTTACAAATCTTACTTTATTAGAACAATGCGTAGCATTCGTAGTGATGGTTAAAAATATATGTATAGAGTAGCATTAACATTGTCACTCGTACGAGTAGTGTAACTATTGTGAATAAGATTATGAAACAACGTATGGCCATTATCATTACTACGATTCCTCCTCCTGTTCCTCCTCATCCTCCTCCCGTTCCTCCTTAATACACTTTCGTAAACCACCTCTTTTGACAAAAAAGCCAGCACCAGACCCTGCAGTCACGGGCCCGCGGCCGCAACACCCTCTCGAGACCCGAAGGAAGGCAACTTCGGGAATCGACTTGGCATGGCGGGGCTCCATCAACCGCAATGGGGGGCCGCGAAATCAAGATTATCCCGGCAAAGCAACCTAACAGCGATGTGTAGGAGCATATCTGGAAGCATTCCCCTTAAGATTCAGATGAGAATCCAGTTGTAGAATTGTGCTGTTCTCGCAGTCGTAGTCGCATTCGCGATGACAGTCGCAGTGGCAACGGCAGTCACAGACACAGCCTCAGCCTCAGCCTGCCTCAGCCTCAGCCTCAGCCTGCCTCAGCCTCAGCCTGCCTCAGCCTCAGCCTCAGCCTGCTTCAGCCTCAGCCTCAGTCTGCCTTCAGCCTCGGCGTCAGCCTCAGGCTGCCTCAGCCTCAGCCTGCATCAGCCTCAGCCTCAGCCTCAGCCTGCCTCAGCATCAGCCTGCCTCAGCCTCAGCCTCAGCCTGCCTCAGCATTCAAAATGTGGCCCGGGAATGTAGTTCTGGGAACTCGAAGAACACGAAGTGGCCTACAGTTGGCTCCGGGCATTCAAAATCATGCCCAGGAATGGAGTTCTGGGAACTCGAAGACCACGAAGTGGCCTACAGTTGGCTCCGGGCATCCAAAATGTGGCCCGGGAATGGAGTTCTGGGAACTCGAAGACACGAAGTGGCCTACAGTTGGCTCCGGGCATCCAAAATGTGGCCCGGGAATGGAGTTCTGGGA
This sequence comes from Prorocentrum cordatum, assembly GCA_963575745.1. Classification (NCBI taxonomy): domain Eukaryota; class Dinophyceae; order Prorocentrales; family Prorocentraceae; genus Prorocentrum; species Prorocentrum cordatum. Next base: position 424,122 of record CAUYUJ010021526.1, on the reverse strand, counting down.
ACTCGAAGAGCACGAAGTGGCCTACAGTTGGCTCCGGGCATTCAAAATGTGGCCCGGGAATGGAGTTCTGGGGACTCGAAGACCACGAAGTGGCCTACAGTTGGGTCCGGGCATCCAAAATGTGGCCCAGGAATGGAGTTCTGGGAAGTCGAAGAGCACGAAGTGGCCTACAGTTGGCTCCGGGCATTCAGAATGTGGCCCGGGAATGGAGTTCTGGGAGGTCGAAGAGCACGAAGTGTGTGACTGTATGCGAAAAACGATCCCCGCCGGCAAACCCCAACACCTCCCCAACGGCTGCCCAGACCCCCCTGTGGAGTCATCTGCTGCTCTCTTTTGAGACCACTAGAAACCTACCAGTCTTCGCTGTTAGGTAAAAAAAAGTTAGGTTGAGGGTTATCCCGGCAAAGCAACCTAACAGCGATGTGTAGAAGCATATCTGAAAGCATTCCCCTTAAGATTCAGATGAAAATCCAGTTGTAGAATTATGCTGTTCTCGCAGTCGTAGTCGCATTCGCGATGACAGTCGCAGCGGCAACGGCAGTCGCAGTCACAGCCTCAACCTCAGCCAGCCTCAGCCTCAGCCTCAGCCTGCCTCAGCCTCAGCCTGCCTCAGCCTCAGCCTCAGCCTGCTTCAGCCTCAGCCTCAGTCTGCCTTCAGCCTCGGCCTCAGCCTCAGCCTGCCTCAGCCTCAGCCTGCATCAGCCTCAGCCTCAGCCTCAGCCTCAGCATCAGCCTGCCTCAGCCTCAGCCTCAGCCTGCCTCAGCCTCAGCCTCAGTCCTGCTTCAGCCTCAGCCTCAGTCTGCCTTCAGCCTCGGCCTCAGCCTCAGCCTGCCTCAGCCCCAGCCTGCCTCGACCGCAGCATCAGCCTGCCTCAGCATTCAAAATGTGGCCCAGGAATGGGAGTTCTGGGAAGTCGAAGAGCACGAAGTTGCCTACAGTTGGCTACGGGCATTCAAAATGTGGCCCGGGAATGGAGTTCTGGGAACTCGAAGAGCACGAAGTGGCCTACAGTTGGCTCCGGGCATTCAAAATGTGGCCCGGGAATGGAGTTCTGGGAACTCGAAGAGCACGAAGTGGCCTACAGTTGGCTCCGGGCATTCAAAATGTGGCCCGGGAATGGAGTTCTGGGAACTCGAAGACACGAAGTGGCCTACAGTTGGCTCCGGGCATTCAAAATGTGGCCCGGGAATGGAGTTCTGGGAAGTCGAAGAGCACGAAGTGGCCTACAGTTGGCTCCGGGCATTCAGAATGTGGCCCGGGAATGGAGTTCTGGGAGGTCGAAGAGCACGAAGTGTGTGACTGTTTGCTTAAAACGACTTCTGCGGCACCCTGTCCGGCACCCGCCCAGACCCCCCTGTGGAGTCATCTGCTGCTCTCTTTTAAGACTACTAGAAACCTATCAGTCTTCGCTGTTGCAAAGACTACTAGAACCTATCTTTTAAGACTACTAGAACCTATCTTTTAAGACTACTAAATTATCCCGGCAAAGCAACCTAACAGCGATGTGTAGAAGCATATCTGAAAGCATTCCCCTTAAGATTCAGATGAATTATCCCGGCAAAGCAACCTAACAGCGATGTGTAGGAGCATATCTGGAAGCATTCCCCTTAAGATTCAGATGAGAATCCAGTTGTAGAATTCTGCTGTTCTCGCAGTCGTAGTCGCATTCGCGATGACAGTCGCAGTGGCAACGGCAGTCGCAGTCACAGCCTCAGCCTCAGCCTGCCTCAGCCTCAGCCTCAGCCTGCCTCAGCCTCAGCCTGCCTCAGCCTCAGCCTCAGCCTGCTTCAGCCTCAGCCTCAGTCTGCCTTCAGCCTCGGCCTCAGCCTCAGGCTGCCTCAGCCTCAGCCTGCATCAGCCTCAGCCTCAGCCTCAGCCTGCCTCAGCATCAGCCTGCCTCAGCCTCAGCCTCAGCCTGCCTCAGCCTCAGCCTCAGCCTGCTTCAGCCTCAGCCTCAGTCTGCCTTCAGCCTCGGCCTCAGCCTCAGCCTGCCTCATCCTCAGCCTGCCTCAGCCTCAGCATCAGCCTGCCTCAGCATTCAAAATGTGGCCCGGGAATGGAGTTCTGGGAACTCGAAGAACACGAAGTGGCCTACAGTTGGCTCCGGGCATTCAAAATCATGCCCAGGAATGGAGTTCTGGGAACTCGAAGACCACGAAGTGGCCTACAGTTGGCTCTGGGCATCCAAAATGTGGCCCGAGAATGGAGTTCTGGGAACTCGAAGACCACGAAGTGGCCTACAGTTGGCCCCGGGCATCCAAAATGTGGCCCGGGAATGGAGTTCTGGGAACTCGAAGAGCACGAAGTGGCCTACAGTTGGCTCCGGGCATTCAAAATGTGGCCCGGGAATGGAGTTCTGGGGACTCGAAGACCACGAAGTGGCCTACAGTTGGCTCCGGGCATTCAAAATGTGGCCCGGGAATGGAGTTCTGGGAAGTCGAAGAGCACGAAGTGGCCTACAGTTGGCTCCGGGCATTCAGAATGTGGCCCGGGAATGGAGTTCTGGGAGGTCGAAGAGCACGAAGTGTGTGACTGTTGGCTTAAAACGACTTCTGCGGCACCCTGTCCGGCACCCGCCCAGACCCCCCTGTGGAGTCATCTGCTGCTCTCTTTTGACCCCACTAGAAACCTATCAGAACAAGCTGTTAGGTAAAATCCAGTTGTAGAATTCTGCTGTTCTCGCAGTCGTAGTCGCATTCGCGATGACAGTCGCAGCGGCAACGGCAGTCGCAGTCACAGCCTCAGCCTCAGCCTGCCTCAGCCTCAGCCTCAGCCTGCCTCAGCCTCAGCCTGCCTCAGCCTCAGCCTCAGCCTGCTTCAGCCTCAGCCTCAGTCTGCCTTCAGCCTCGGCCTCAGCCTCAGCCTGCCTCAGCCTCAGCCTGCATCAGCCTCAGCCTCAGCCTCAGCCTGCCTCAGCATCAGCCTGCTTCAGCCTCAGCCTCAGCCTGCCTCAGCCTCAGCCTCAGTTTGCTTCAGCCTCAGCCTCAGTCTGCCTTCAGCCTCGGCCTCAGCCTCAGCCTGCCTCAGCCTCAGCCTGCCTCGGCCGCAGCATCAGCCTGCCTCAGCATTCAAAATGTGGCCCAGGAATGGAGTTCTGGGAACTAGAAGAACACGAAGTGGCCTACAGTTGGCTCCGGGCATTCAAAATCATGCCCAGGAATGGAGTTCTGGGAACTTGAAGAGCACGAAGTGGCCTACAGTTGGCTCCAGGCATCCAAAATGTGGCCCGGGAATGGAGTTCTGGGAATTCGAAGAGCACGAAGTGGCCTACAGTTGGCTCCGGGCATTCAAAATGTGGCCCGGGAATGGAGTTCTGGGAATCGAAGAGCACGAAGTGGCCTACAGTGGGCTCCGGGCATTCAAAATGTGGCCCGGGAATGGAGTTCTGGGGACTCGAAGACCACGAAGTGGCCTACAGTTGGCTCCGGGCATTCAAAATGTGGCCCGGGAATGGAGTTCTGGGAAGTCGAAGAGCACGAAGTGGCCTACAGTTGGCTCCGGGCATTCAGAATGTGGCCCGGGAATGGAGTTCTGGGAGGTCGAAGAGCACGAAGTGTGTGACTGTTAGCTTAAAACGAATTCTGCGGCACCCTGTCCGGCACCCGCCCAGACCCCCCTGTGGAGTCATCTGCTGCTCTTTTTTAAGTCTACTAGAAACCTATCAGTCTTCGCTGTTAGGTAAAAAGTTAGGTTGAAGAAAAAATCGGGCACGGACACATCCAGAATCTGTGAGATCCCGCGGCTCTGGATGATATCTCGGGCGCCGCGGCCTTCTCAAAGCGTCCCGGGACGCCTTGGAACTAATTAATTTTCGCCCTCGCCCGCCCGAATTCGATCAACCTCAGACTGGAGGGCCCTGAAATCCAGGATTCGTTTTTTTTTCTCGCTGGGCGTTCTCGCCTCCCCTCTCGGGCCTGTCCGACTCGAGAAGCGCTGCCGACTGGTGGGGTCGAGGGCTCCGGCCGCGATGTTGCGATTGCGCCGCAGGTTTCCGGCGACAACGGGGGCGGGGAGGGCGGAGGGGAAAGGGGGGAATGGGGGCGAGGAGGGGGGAGGAGAGGAGGAGGGGGGAGGAGGGGTTGAGGAGGAGGGAGGGGGATGTTTTTAGCGCTCCACAGCTGCTTGACCCCCTCGCAAGCGGAGCGTCTGCTAGCCCACAGGCGGACGTCCTGCGGGCCACCCGACGGGGCACGCGCCCCCGTGGCCAGGACCAGGAGGAGCACGTGCTCCGCGAACGGCGCGCGAGACAGGGCACGCAAGGAGGCCGTGTTCCGCGCGCCCTGCTCGGGGCAGGGGGCGCCGGAGGCCGTGCTGCGGCGCCCAGCCCACCCACCACCAGCTAGGTGGGTGGCCGCGGCGACGAGGAGCAAATTTCTCTCCCCTTGGCACCCTACGGGCAAACAAGGCTGGCGATCGGGCTGCTACCCGCTTGTTTTTCTCGGAAGGGGCCCCAGTGGCACAGGTGCCGAGGGGGGAGGGGGAGGAGGAGAAAGGGGAGAGCTCTATGGCGCTATGGCGGAAGCGCGGCTCCCGAGTGCTAGCCTGGCAGCCGCAGCACAATCACTCACGCGGGAACGACATTCCCGATTTCGACGAGAGCCCACGCGCCAAACGATTCAAAGCCTCCGAACCTTTCGTAGTAGGAGCACATTCCACAAAGAGCCCCTGGAGACTTTGGACCACAAAAATCCCACAACCGGTGCAGCCGTCCAGGACCGATAAGGAATGGGTCTCGTCGAACTGGACGGCCACTGAGTGGTCAACACCACCGCCGTAACCAGAAGCATCGAGCCCAAGATTCAAAATCTCACCTTCACGCGGCACAGCACAGCGAGAAAAACGGCTCCCCCGGCACGGTCCGGGCCAGATATTTGGGCCAAGCTTCCTTCCACACAGGCAAATCTTGCACGAGCAGATACTACACTTGATCCTAGAAGAAAGCACGGCGAGGTCACGGGGCTTGCACACGCACGCGCTCGAAACGCGTCTGAGCACTCGCGCGCGCACCTCTCCTCCGCGCGCCGGTGTCCTTCTAGCGCGCCCACTGCGCGACCCACGCGGACATTCCACGGCGCGCTGGCGCGCGGCCAAAGGATGCTGCTGGATGGCGCCTGGCCGTCGGAGCCCCTCCACATGGAGGTCACCCTGCAAGAGAGCGCGCGCAACGAGACCACTTGGGACCTCGCCTCGGAGCGCGGCCTCGTCAGCACAAGCACCGGCGGTTCCATTCACGAGCCGCTCAAGAGACGCAAAGTGAAGCGGCACTGACATGCGTTTCGCGGGGTAGCTTTTGGTCTCAGGTCCACAGATCCTTCGCGACAATCCAACGCATCCCAGAGAACCACCCAAAGGTCCAGCATATCAGATTTAGCCAGGGCCCTGCGAGGCCAGCGAGACCCTTTCCTAACAATAGGCAGATAATCACCGAACACTACTGCACGGCCACGAATTGAAGAAACGACATGTATAAGAGCAGCAAGTGAAGCACGAAGGGCCGACAGATCAGAACCAGAGAGAGCGCCCGCCATACCACCGTCGATATCACTCAAGACGGTAGAGAGGCGCGCACACGCCCAAACGCAGCGCCGCAGCATTCCCCCCCGATCCATCGACTCCCCAGACTCCCCCTTTCCCCCCCTTCCTGCACCTCCCGATCGGAGAAAGCTCCCAGAACCGCATCTCCTCGCGGGGCCGCGGGAGATGGCCATCCGCGCGATCCAAGGGCATGAGCCCGCGGCACCAAAGAGCGCCACAATCATCCTCAGCAGCACGCTCCGCAAGGCGAACAGAACGCTCGACTACTTCATCAGGAGCGCACTGGTTCATAGCAAAGCCCCAGCAACGGTGACGTGGACATTCAGGAGCCTCGTCACACCGCGGAGAGAGACCACCAACTCCCACACGGTTGCCAGCGCCATGCAAGCGAATATACGTCCAAAGCCCCCCTCCCACCGACTGCGCTCACCAGTCGAGCTTCTGCCGTCGGCAGCGTGGCCCCACGCGAGGCGGTCGCGGATTCGCGGGCTAGAAGATAGAACGGCGGGGATGCACCAAGAAATAAGGCTGCGCCACGAGGTGGAAACGACCACGATCATCTCGCCATCGCGCAGGCGAGAAGGGGGCCCCATCCAAGCTCCAAGAAAACGGCAAGCGCGGCTGCAATAAGTTCGCGGACCGGTCGCCATACTTCAGTTGCAGGGATACCGGTGAACTGCTAAACCTTACTCCTTCAGAGCCCCGAGACCTTCAGCGGGGCCTCGTGGTCCAGGGAAAACCAAGCAGCAACAGAAGATTCTAGACTGTCTCGCCGAAGCCGTCAAGTGGGGTCGCCGAAGCCGACAAATGATTTTGGACCCCCCATGGCCCCCCGCGAAGTTGCGGCACGCGGGCCAGCCTGCCAGGGCCCAGAGCAAACCGCAGCCTGCCCTCGAACGCCCTGAACCTTGCGCCGCAGACAGGCCTGCAGTCGAATGGCCCCGCGCCCCGACGGCGAGGGCCCCTGGCTTCTACAACGTCAAGACTTCCTTATCCAAACGAGTAAGGTATCTCACTTTCCGAACTTTGTTAGAGGCACGACGCCTCTTTTGCGCGGCACCCCCCAACCGCCGTTCCCCCGCCGTCGAGGACGCGCCCAAAGCACGCGTTGTCCTAGACGACTTCCGTTCGAGGCCATCAGCGCGAAAGCCCTGAAACACCAGCAGGGCAAGCGGCCGGCGATTTCCGACGAGGGCGCACTCGTCGGAGGGAATCAATCAGGCGCCCAAGAGCGCGGCCGAGATGCACCGCGGCCGAGACTGACCGGGCGCGCACCTCACCCGAGAAGGGCCGTCGACATGCGCACGAGCGGAGACCCCAGGATAGCGCCAATTATGACCACCATGTAAGATCTGATAACGATGCACCTTCACCCAAGCCATGCATTGCATGCACCCAGGGGCCACCCCGATCCCAGAAGCGACCATAATATAACAGAAACCCAAATTCTCCTACGCCCGAAGCCCAAAAATCAGCACGCGGGGCTGGAAATTCGCATCACGGGAAATCCGCGCCTGCCTAGCAGGGACAACGGCATCGAAGAAGTTCGTCAAATCGCAGTGCACAGCCACGCTGTGGAATCTTCCGATCATCGCCACCTCGTGGCACACATCTCCCCCAAGGGCGGCCTGAAGCGCAGAACCCCCCGCGCAGCGCCGCCCCAAAAATGGGTGCGCCCCCTGGGCCATTGGCCCAGCGAGCTCCGTCGAAATGCACGAAGGGCCCTGTATAAGGTAGGCCGAGCATTTGCCCGCTCATCTGTCGCGCGACTAGGGAACGGGCCAAAAATCCCACGGCGCACTCGAGCGGGACAAAATTATGGCCCTTTCACGCGCAGCAAAGAGCACCCAAGGCACTGGGGCCGAGGTCAAGGAACTCACGAGGCTTCCAGTCAACCCCGCAACAAGAATTCCAAAGAAAAAACGGCACGCAACAAACGCAGATGTAGGATTGGAATCGGGGTGCCTTGGGACCACCTGGAGAACACGAATCCTAGGCTCACCCAAGGCATCCCCCAACAAATCGGGCTGGGATGGGCTGGCGGCCCAGCGAGAACTCCGTCGGCCAGCGCGGCGTGCCATAATTTCCTCGGGAAGTTGATGAACACAGTCAGGAGCGATGAAATGGTCCAACGGCTCACCTTGGTCTCTTTTATAAGTCACGCACGGGCCTTCTCGGCACCTCGGGACAAAGGCTGCAGGAGCCAGTCCTTGGCAGCCTTGGAAAAAAGCGACGCGAGCCCGATGCCAGACCCGACCGAGCGCGGCAGAACACTGATCGATCAACTCCTGGCATCGATCTGGAACCACAAAATACAATTCCAACAACTGAGCTCGCCACTCGCCCGCAGACTGATCAGCTGGCAGACCGGAAAGAAACTGGTCAACTTGCCGACCAAGTGCGGCAAAGCGACGAGCTAGAGGATAACGTGCGCCGTGATACCCACGAAGCGGCAAACCGCAGCTCACACAGCTTTCGAAAGACCGTGGACCAGTGCGTCGGGACAGGCTCATGCACCAGCTCCCAAGACTTGTTGGTACAGTCACATAGCGTGGTGACGCGCATCGTGATATGGGTGCCGCGTCCACCACATTCATGCAAAGGTCGACCATGCTCCATGCACCCATGCAGCATGGCCAGATTCTCATTCGCACGTCACCAAAGCATACAGACTGCTGCGGGGTCATCAGGCATGTCTGCGCGCACGTGTGGTACCAAGTACAGACTGCGTACCTCAGGAGCTTGCCGCCGAGCCATGGCGGCAGACGCATAATGTGACCGCGGCAGGCGAGGACCTCCAAGCATGACAAACTCACGGAGGCCGGCTCGCTTATGCAAGGCCAGCCACGACGACGCAGTAAAGGAGAGACGTATTTCCAGGGCACAGTGCGCTTTGAAGGGAGACGCGTTGTACCTATGTACCCTCAGACATGGCGCCAGCGTCCGACTGGCCACAACGTGATCGATGAGAGCGCATTGGCCCATGATACAAGTAAGCGGAACACCGACAGGCGGAAGCACTCTACTGTGAGTCAACTTAAGAAAAACCACGCAACCAGATAAACTCAATGCCGACATTGAAATCACCCATGATATCCCAAGAAATCCTAGGATAATTAACGAATGTGTGGACGCGCCGCATCTTCCGTATGTTCAGCCCCAAGACCCCAAATCAGCGACCATATAGACTACACCTACAGCAGGTGCGCCCTCATTGTTATTATTCCAGAAAGAACCAACCAGCACCAACCCCCGCTTCACGGGTCGGTGCCATCATGCACGAAGAAACGCTTTCAAAACGTCCCCTTGTGCACTGTCGCTCAAGCCCCACCATGGGCATCCACCCCCTGGGGAGGGGGGGGCAGGAAAAAAACGGGGGCGCCATTGCATGGCAGCAACGCCACGCTCAGCGGCCCTCAGCTGGGCAAGGAGCTGGCTGTGTTCACAGAATCTAAAGGCGTCAGCCTGCTGATGAAACCCGCTAACGAAAGATTAAGAGAGCGCACTCCATCTAGTTATGGTACAATGCAGCACACGAACTCCAGGCCCATTGCTAAACCTCATGCTTAGGCACGTGATGGACCACACTCTCAGACAAATCTTTGAACTGAGCACCGACCGACTGCGTCCTGGGCCTCTAGCATGCGCTTGGCCGCGCGCACGGAAGACTTCTGAGATATGGGCCTCGGCGTCCAAGGCGCCCTCCGAAGACCGCTTCTTGAGGTTGGCCAGATCGTCGGCTGCCTCCGCAGGGAAGTCACCCGAGTCCGAGCCAGAATCAGAGCCAGCATCAGGAGGAGCAGCCTCGAAAATCTGCCGCTGTATCTCCACAAACTGGTACGCGAACTGGTACGGCAGCTCCCGCGCATCGCAGAACTCGCGAAGCTGGGGCTCATCATAACCAGCGAGATCGCGAAAATCATCACCACCGTCGCCACCACGCATGGCCACATCGCCGTCGGCGGGGGCACGGCCAACGGCTACACCCGCCTGGCCGTGCCGGTCAGCACAAGGAGCAATCGCTGCTCCGCCATGGGCGCCTGGCTGCCGCGGTCCGCCCGCAGACGCGCGCGCGTGGCAACAGCGACATCCACACGCTGCGCATCCGCCGCCTCAGCAGCCAGCTCGCGGCGTCTGGCCTTGATCCACGCGCCCTCGCTGAAGCGGGCGACGGCATCGTCGGCCTCCCTCTTCTTGATTGGCGGCGCGCACAAGGGGGTGGAGGGGGGGGAGGGCTTCTTCGAAGCACCCCTGCTTCTTAGAAGGCGCGGGACCTTATCTATAGATGTAAGGCCGCCGCCTTCTAAGAAGCAAGGGTGCTTCTAAGAAGCCCTCCCCCCTCCCCCCTCCACCCCCATCTGCGCGTGGCTGACCTGCCCTGGGCCCCACGCTCGACACGCGCAGCAGCATCCGGTGCGGCCCGGGCCTCCTGCGGCTGCCCGCCGAGACGCTGGGCCTTCGCCTTGCGCTGGTGGACGCCCTTGGCAGCCAAACGTACAGCACGAGCACGGTTCTCCACTTCACGATTAAGCCGCGTACGCTCCATGCTGTCTGCCCGTGAATCAATCCATGTAAGTCGATCGCACATTTGCCCGGGTGCCGGAGGCACGGGCCAAGTTCTTTCCCCCGAGTTCTAGATTGGCACGGCCTTCGGGCCGATCGGGAGTAGCGCAGCGTACGCTCTATGCTCGCCGCATCGACAAGCTGCGCACGCGACCACTCCACCACTTCAGGGGCAGGTGCAGCCACGTAGCCTCTCAGCGCGTCTTGAAGATCGGGGCGAGCCGCCGGAAGGAGCTGTGCTGCAGCACGTAAATCCGCAGCCTGACCACCTTGGGGTTGGACACCACCACTTTCACCGCCGCCAGGTTGGACCGCACCAGCGAAAGCCAACCCCTGCGAAAGCCAACCCCGGCGAAAGCCAACCCCCGGCGAAAGCCAACCCCCAGCGAAAGCCAACACCAGCGAAAGCCAACCCCGGCGAAAGCAAGCCTGGCGAAACGAAGCCCGGCGAAACGAAGCCCGTCGAAAGTCAAACCCGGCGAAAAGTATCCGTGCCGTTCACCGCCGCCAGGTTGGACCGCACCGGTGTCGGAACGGTACAATCCTCCGCACTTCGAGCAGCACCAGTTGCCGTAGGCCTGGTAACCTCCCAGTGCCCGCAGGCCAAGCAAACGTCATAGGCCTTCTTCCTGACCGCGGCCCCAAGAGCTGCCGCCTTTGTGCTAGGGAGCACGGGCGCGCCACGACAAGGAAGAGGAGGAGGAGGAGGAGGAGGAGGAGGAGGAGGAGGAGGACGTCGACGACGACGACAAAGAAAGGGGACGAGGAGGACGGCGAGGAAGGAGGAGGACGAGGAGCAGAAGCAAGGAGTGGAAGGACGACGACGGCGGCGACATGAAGGAGGAAGGAGGTGGAAGAGAAGGAGGATGAGGATGAATCTGCTGAGAACGACAACGGCAAAGAGGAAGAGAAAGAAACGAGGAAAAGGAGAAGGACAAGGAAGACGACGACGACGAAAAGAAAGAAGACAGACGAAAAAGACTGGGAGAAGGCGCTGGGACGAGGAGGCAGCGGAGCGGAGCGGAACGCGCACAGTGGGTCTTGCGGACCGGCCCCCCTACGAGGGCAGCGCGGGAGGGCCGTGGCCCGAGTCGGGAGTCGGAGTGGCGGGAGCCAGCGTCGGAGAAAGGGGCCTTGAGTATCGGGGTCGGCCAAGAAGGGGGGCGTCCAAGAGGGGGGAGCGCAAATCATAGCCGGCGGCATGTGCGCGGCCCAGCGGGGGGGGGCCAGGGACGTAATGAGACAAGAAGAGCCGCCATGAAATCTGAGGAAAAATTGTGGTTCCCGCCATGATATCCACACACCCCTAGTCATCACCCCCCTCTTTGCCGCTCCCGACAGCAGGATCCAGAGTCTGAGTCGGAGCGACGATGTCAGGAATGTGGAAGAACCAAAGTCGAGCGAATTGCGGTCGGGACTCGGGCGTGGTCAGGGCCAGCCCGACTTGTGGCAGCGGGAGTGGGGAGGAGGACGGGGGGGAAACGGAGGAGAGAGGGAGGAGAAGGGAGGGAGGAGGGTCGAGGCGGAGGCCGTGGAGGCCGGGGAGAAGGAGCAGGATGAGGAGCGCGGGGGGAGGAGGACCAGGAGGAGGAGGAGGAGAACGCCGAGGAGACGGGGCCGAGACGAGGGCCAAGGCCCGAAGCGGGCCCTGCGGAGCCCCCAAGCGGCGAGCTGCTGCTCTCGACGGGGGAGCCGAGAGGCGGCGCGAGCAGCGCCGGCAGGCGCGCCCCTGCGCCGCGCCCAACGGGGCCCCCAGCGGGCCCGCCGAGGCTCGGTACCGGGACGGACCCAGAACCTCCATACTCGGACCCTCGAGGTTCAGGACAAGGAGGACAAGGAGGTTCGTCCTCCATCCCGGGCGGGCTCACCGAGGTTCGGGCAAGGAGGTCCAGAAGCCTCCCGAGATCCCCGCACACCTCCATCCTCGGGCGCCGGATGGAGGACGACGACGACGAGGACGACGACGACGACGACGACGACGACGACGACGACGACGACGACGACGGCGACGGCGACGACGACGGCGACGATGACGAAAGCGACGACGACGACGGCGACGACGGCGACGGCGACGACGACGACGACGACGACGACGACGACGACGACGACGACGACGACGACGACGACGGCGGCGGCGGCGGCGGCGGCGGCGACGACGGCGACGACGACGACGACGACGACGGCGGCGGCGGCGGCGGCGGCGGAGGCGGCGGCGGCGAGCGAGCAGCGCGCGAGCAGCGCGGGAGGGCGCCGCCTGCGCCGCGCCCACCGCGGGAGCCCCGCGGCGGGGCGGCTGCGGCCTCGGCGGGGCCGGGCGGGGCGCTTGGCCACCCGCGGCCGCGGGGTGCGGTTTGGGCGGTGACTCGAGGAACCCTAAATGAGGAACGGGGCGCTTGGCCGCTTGGCCGCGGGGTCCAGTCTTGGCGTTCCTTGGTGCCCGCGGTTTGGCGTTCCAGCCAAACCGCGGGCACCTCGCGGGCCGGACGGGGCGCTTGGCCGCGGGGTACAGTCTTGGCGCTGACTTGAGGAACCCAATTAAGGAACGAGGCCCCTCGTCTTCCATGAGTTAAGCGTCGATCTCCCATAGCAAACCTAAGGAAAACCAAAGGCCAACTGCGAAAACCAGAGGCCTGGAAATGGGCACCAACACCAACACAGGGGGGTGCCTCCACAGGGGGAGGAGTATCCTCGATCTCGGTGTTGGTGGTAATACTTCGGCCACCTTGGAAGCCAGAATGTTACCACCATCACCGAGATCGGGATCTTCTTCCCTCGGTGGAGGGACACCGCCGATATTATATTGGTGCCGGTGTCAATCTCCAGGCCTGCGAAATTAAGAAACAGGGCCCCTTGTCTTCCATGAGTTAAGCGTCGATTTCCCATAGCAAGCCTAAGGGAAGCCAGAGGCCAACTGCGAAACGATTGAGGAGCACGGAGCCCCTCCCCAACGCAAAGGGTTCCTCCTTCAGCGCCCCGGCTGTAGGTGGCCGCGAGGAGGGCGGCGAGCAAGAAGACGACGGGGGGCGACCAAGACGACTGCGGGATGATTAACCAAAAAAGGAACCCCTGACCCTTTGGGAGGGGGCCTAAGTTAGGAGGGCCAAAAACATCAGGGGTAAGGGGTCTCTTCTGCAGGTGCATCAGACCAGACCAAGCCGCCCAGATGTGTTGTCCCAAATGCGAAGACGGGGACCTCAGTGAGGCCGCGTCTTCATCGTGCTATCAGGGTTAGGGGTTCTTCTGTGCTCGCTGACGGGAGACGACGGCGGCGGAGGCGGTGACGACGGCCGAGGCACGACGGCGGCGGCGGCGGTAGCTTGTGGGCTGCCACCAGGCAGTCTCCTGGTGTCTGCCGGGGCAGCCAGAAGCCTCAGAGCCTCAGAGAGGCGTGCAAAAACGCGCCGAAGCCTGTCGCTGTTTTCGGCTTCCGGAGACCGCTTCTTGACCAGGGATGCTTCGCCATGTTCGACTCCCGGGTGCCGTTTCCGCACAGTGAAAGCTGGCCCTGGGGAAGGAGTCGAGAGCTTTGGGGACTGGCGGCTCGACTAACTCAAGCCGTCGGAAGTCTCAAAAGGCTCAGCACCGGGTTTCTCGGCGGTCTTCGGAAGTTCCTGGAGTTGCAAAGGTTGTCACAGCTTGTCGAATGAGGTGTTCAAATGGTTTCGATTACTGTTCGAATGAGGTGTTCAGATAACTCGGGTTCCAAAGGGTTCCAATATCAAAAGAAAGATGACAAGACTTCCTCCCGTCCGAAGTCCCCGAATTCAAAAGTCAGCACCAAAACTTACCTCCAGGATGGCGGGCGCCCACGGGATAGATGAGAGACCAATAAGGCTGCGTCCTAACTGCATCGGCTTTGAAACGCGCAGAAGCAGTTGCATGGACAGTCGACTAAAAAAAAGCAGAGAACACAATATATTTGAGAGGGAAGCGCTCTCAATGAATGTAGATGGTTGGTGCTTGAAACATGCACGAGGCACAGATGCCAACGCCAGAATTTCCAAAAAAGCCTGCAATGCGACAGGCCCCAAGCGTGAAACGCTGAGAAACTCAAACATTAGATTCATGAAACCGAAGAAAAACCCAAACCATGGGGCTACAGGGCTATGGGGCTATGGGGCGATGGGGCTATGGGGATATAGGGCTATAGCACTATGGGACTATAGGGCCATAGGGCTACAGGTCCATAGGGCTATAGGGCTATAGGGCTATAAGGCCATAGGGCTATAGGGCTGTAAGGATATTGGGCTATGGGTCTATGGGGCTCTGGGGCTATGGGGCTATAGGAATATAGGGCCATAGGGCTATTGGGCTATAGGCGATTGGGCGATAGCGCTATAGGACCATAGGGCTACAGGGCTATAGGGATACCCGGCTATTGGGCTTTAGGGCTATAGGGCTATAGGCATATATAGAGCTATAGGATTAGATTGATCTTGGGCTATTGGGCTATAGGGTTATAAGGCTATGAGATATAGGGTTATAGGGCCGTAGGGCTATAAGGCTATAGGGCTATAGGGCTATTCGGCTATTGGGCTACAGAGCTATAGGACTATAGAGCTATAGGGCTATTTGGCTATTGGGCTATAGGGCTATAGGGCTATAGGGCTATAGGGCAAAACGGCTGTCGGGCACCCGGGCACCTGGGCACCCGGGCACCCAGAAGGCCGCCGAAATCGGCGCACCTGGGCACCCGGGAACCCGGGCACCCCGGCGGGCCGCCAAGATCGGCGACGCAGCTAACCTGACAATATCATACCGGAGAAGAATCCCAATCAAAATCTTTTAAGGGCTATAGGGCTATGGGGTTTTCGGGCTATAGGACCATAGGGCGATAGGTCTATAGGGCTGTAGGGCTATTGGGCTATAGGCATACAGAGCTATAGGGCGATGGGGCTGTAGGGCTAATTATGGGGCTATAGGGCTACAGGGCAATAGAGCTATAGGGCTATAGGGCTATAGCGCTATAGGAATATAGGGCCATAGGGCTATAAGGCTATAGGACTCTGGGGCGATTGGGCTATGGGGCTATAAGGCTAGAAGGTCAGACTATAAGGCTATAGGGCTATTGGGCTATAGTGCTGCTATAGGGCTATTAGGGCTATAGGGCTACAGGGCTATAGGGCTATAGGGCGATTGGGCGATAAGGCTATGGGGCTATGGGGCTATAAGGCCACCGGGCACCCAAAGAAGAATCCCAATCATGATCTTGTTAGGGCTATAGGGCTGTCGGGTTTTAGGGCTATAGGACCATAGGGTTATAGGTCTATGGGGCTATAGGGCTATTGGGCTATAGGCATATACAGCTATAGGGCTATGGGG
>CAUYUJ010021526.1:363701-403701 GCA_963575745.1 Prorocentrum cordatum | reverse complement strand
CGTCGGGAGCGCAGCGCTTGAGTAAATTGCGGGAAATTCCCACAAGAGGGCGCTATTCTTGAGTAGATTGCAAGCCAGTCGCCAGCGAAAGCGCGACTCTTGAGCGCCGAGAGAGCGATTCCTGAATACATTGTAAGGAAGTCCCAAGCAAAAGCGCGATTCCTGAATAAAATTCGAGGAAGTCTCGGGCGTGAGCGGGGTCCTGGATAAATTGCGAGGAAGTCTCTGGTGGGAGCCGTTGCTATTGTAACCCAAAGGCCAGGGGCACAGTTTGACCCGTGTGACACTCCGTAACTAAGAACAAGGCGCGAGCCCCGGGAGAGGGGGGTCCTGGCTAAATTGCGAAGAAATCTCAAGCGGGAGCCTTTGTTGTTGTCAGCCGGGGGCCAACAACACAGTTTAAGGAGGAAAACTTTCCCTGATAAAAAACGGGGTACGAGCGCCGGAAAAGGGCACTTCAATTGAAAAATACGATGTGCACCGGAAGGGGCAGGATCAGCAATAATTATTCGTCCGTAGTGAGAACTCAATAGCAGCAGCAGCAGCAGCAGCAACAGCAACAGCAACAGCAACAGCAACAGCAACAACAACAACAACAACAACAATCATTTTAAGACTGTTCGCCCTTATCTGCTCGAGTGTCGAATAACGCGAATTTCCCAATACCTCGATACCCGCCTTTTTCGTCTTCGAACGAACCCCTTTTGGGGGGTATACCTTTCTTCCCTGCAGGCCGGGCCCCGGCAAGCGGCGGGGCGGCCGCGGACCATCGGCCTGGCCAGCGGCAGCGCTGATCGGCGGGGCGGCCGTGGACCGTCGACCCGACCCCAAGAGGGACGGACAGGGGACCGACCATGACGAAGACGACGACGACGACGTCGTCGACGACGACGGCAACGACGGCGACGGCGACGACGACGACGACGAGCGAAAGCGAGAGCGAGAGAGAACGACAGCAGAGCCACGAAGGACACGAAGTAGGCCACTAAGGGTGACAACGGGGACACGAAGGGAATGCGTATGGGGCCACGAAGAGCGCGAACGAGCGGGGGCCACGAAGGGCAGATAATGCGGGGCCACAGAAGGCAACTATGGGGCCACTGAGGGCAGCACCTGGGCCACGTAGGACAATGAGGGGGCCACAAACGGCGACAGCGGGGCCACGAAGGGCATGCACATGGGGCCACAACGGGCGCGAACGAGCGGGGGCCACGAAGGGCATGCGTATGTTGGGCCGCGGAAGGTACGGACGGGGCCACGAAGGGCTGCAACGGGGACACGAAGGGCAGCGATTGGGCCACGAAGGGCGACAGCGGGGCCACGAAGGGCATGCATATGGGGCCACCACGGGCGCGAACGAGCGGGGGCCACAAAGGGCATACATATATGAAGCCACGAAACAAAGCGAGGGGGCCACGAAGGGCTGCAACGCGGCCACGAACGGCAGCGAGGGGGCCACGAAGGGCTGCAACGGGGCCACGAAGGGCTGCAACGGGGCCACGAAACAAAGCGAGGGGGCCACGAAACAAAGCGAGGGGGCCACGAAGTGCTGCAACGGGGCCGCGAAGGGCGACGAGGAGGCCACGAAGGGCTGCAACGGGGCCACGAAACAAAGCGAGGGGGCCACGAAGGGCTGCAACGGGGCCACGAAACAAAGCGAGGGGGCCACGAAGGGCTGCAACGGGGCCATGAAACAAAGCGAGGGGACCACGAAGGGCTGCAACGGGGCCGCGAAGGGCAACGAGGAGGCCACGAGGGGCTGCAAGGGGGCCACGAAACAAAGCGAAGTGGCCACGAAGGGCTGCAACGGGGCCACGAAACAAAGCGAGGGGGCCACGAAGGGCTGCAACGGGGCCACGAAGGGCAGCGAGATCCCGATTCCTAGGTAATGTGTAAAGGAGTCCTAAGCGTGAGCGCGACTCCTGGGTGCCTGGGTGTCGGGAGCGCGGCGCTGGAGCAAATTGCAAGAAATTCCAACGCAAGGGCGCTATCTTCAGTAAATTGCGAACAAGTCTCCAGCGAGAGCGCGACTCCAGAGCGCAGGAGGAGCGATTCCTGAATAAATCGTAAGGAAGTCCCAAGCGAGAACGCGATACTTGAATAAAATGCAAGGAAATCTCGGGCGGGAGCGGGGGTCCAGGCTAAATTGTAAGGAAATCTCAGGCGGGAGCCGTTGTTGTTGTAACCCGGGGGCCAGGGGGCCAGTTTGAGCAGGAAGACTTTCCCCGAGCCCCGGGGGGGCACTTTAATTGAAAAAACAATGTGCACCGGTGGGGGGGGGATCAACAATAATTATTCTTTAAGAATGAGAATTCAATCATTTGAATAACTGTTCGCCCTCATCTGCTCGAGTGTCCAACAAATCGTACTTCCCAAACCCTCGATACCCGCCCTCTTCGTCTTCGATCGAACCCCTCTTGGGGGGTATACCTTTCTGGCAAGCGGCTGGGCGGCCGCGGACCGTCGGCCTGGCCAGCGGCAGCGCTGATCGGCGGGGCGGCCGCGGACCGTCGACCCGACCCCAAGAGGGACGGACAGGGGACCGACCATGACGAAACGACGACGACGACGACGACGAAGTCGACGACGACGGCGACGACGACGACGGCGACGACGAGCGAAAGCGAAAGCGAGAGAGAACGACAGCAGGGCCACGAAGGACACGAAGTAGGCCACGAAGGGCGACAACGGGGACACGAAGGGAATGCGTATGGGGCCACGAAGAGCGCGCACGAGCGTGGGCCACGAAGGGCAGATAATGCGGGGCCACAGAAGGCAACCATGGGGCCACTGAGGGCAGCACCTGGGCCACGTAGGACAATGAGGGGGCCACAAACGGCGACAGCGGGGCCACGAAGGGCACGCACATGGGGCCACAACGGGCGCGAACGAGCGGGGGGCCACGAAGGGCATGCGTATGTTGGGCCGCGGAGGGTACGGACGGGGCCACGAAGGGCTGCAACGGGGACACGAAGGGCAGCGAGGGGGCCACGAAGGGCGACAGCGGGGCCACGAAGGGCATGCATATGGGGCCACCACGGGCGCGAACGAGCGGGGGCCACGAAGGGCATACATATATGGGGCCACGAAACAAAGCGAGGGGGCCACGAAGGGCTGCAGCGCGGCCACGAACGGCAGCGAGGGGGCCACGAAGGGCTGCAACGGGGCCAAGAAGGGCTGCAACGGGGACACGAAGGGCAGCGAGGGGGCCACGAAACAAAGCGAGGGGGCCACGAAGGGCTGCAACGGGGCCGCGAAGGGCAACGAGGAGGCCACGAAGGGCTGCAACGGGGCCACGAAACAAAGCGAGGGGGCCACGAAGGGCTGCAACGGGGCCACGAAACAAAGCGAAGGGGCCACGAAGGGCTGCAACGGGGCCACGAAGGGCAGCGAGGGGGCCACGAAGGGCTGCAAGGGGGCCACGAAACAAGCGAGGGGGCCACGAAGGGCTGCAACGCGGCCACGAAGGGCAGCGAGGGGGCCACGAAGGGCTACAACGGGGGCACGAAGGGCAGCGACGGGGACACGAAGGGCTGCAACGGGGCCACGAAGGGCAGCGAGGGGGTCACGAAGGGCTGCAACGGGGCCACGAAGGGCAACGAGGAGGCCACGAAGGGCTGCAACGGGGCCACGAAACGAAGCGAGGGGGCCACGAAGGGCTGCAACGGGGCCACGAAACAAAGCGAGGGGGCCACGAAGGGCGAAGGCCACGAAGGGGCTGCAACGGGGCCACGAAACAAAGCGAGGGGGCCACGAAGGGCTGCAACGGGGCCACGAAACAAAGCGAGGGGGCCACGAAGGGCTGCAACGGGGCCACGAAGGGCAGCGAGATCCCGATTCCTAGGTGGTCCTAAGCGCGAGCGCGACTCCTGGGTGCCTGGGTGTCGGGAGCGCGGCGCTGGAGTAAATTGCAAGAAATTCCAACGCAAGGGCGCTATCTTCAGTAAATTGCAAAGAAGTCTCCAGCGAGAGCGCGACTCCAGAGCGCAGGAGGAGCGATTCCTGAATAAATCGTAAGGAAATCCCAAGCGAGAACGCGACACTTGAATAAAATGCAAGGAAATCTCGGGCGGGAGCGGGGGTCCAGGCTAAATTGTAAGGAAATCTCAGGCGGGAGCCGTTGTTGTTGTAACCCGGGGGCCAGGGGGCCAGTTTGAGCAGGAAGACTTTCCCCGAGCCCCGGGGGGGCACTTTAATTGAAAAAAACAATGTGCACCGGTGGGGGGGGATCAACAATAATTATACTTTAAGAATGAGAATTCAATCATTTTAATAACTGTTCGCTCTCATCTGCTCGAGTGTCCAATAAATCGTACTTCCCAAACCCTCGATACCCGCCCTCTTCGTCTTCGATCGAACCCCTCTTGGGGGGTATACCTTTCTGGCAAGCGGCTGGGCGGCCGCGGACCGTCGGCCTGGCCAGCGGCAGCGCTGATCGGCGGGGCGGCCGCGGACCGTCGACCCGACCCAAGAGGGACGGACAGGGGACCGACCATGACGAAACGACGACGACGACGACGACGACGACGACGAAGTCGACGACGACGGCGACGACGACGACGGCGACGACGAGCGAAAGCGAAAGCGAGAGAGAACGACAGCAGGGCCACGAAGGACACGAAGTAGGCCACGAAGGGCGACAGCGGGGACACGAAGGGAATGCGTATGGGGCCACGAAGAGCGCGAACGAGCGGGGGCCACGAAGGGCAAATAATGCGGGGCCACAAAGGGCAACGATGGGGCCACTGAGGGTCGCACCTGGGCCACGTAGGACAGTGAGGGGGGCACAAACGGCGACAGCGGGGCCACAAAGGGCATGCGCATGGGGCCACAACGGGCGCGATTCCTGGGTGCCTGGGTGTCGGGAGCGCGGCGCTTCAGCAAATTATTGCAAGAAATTCCAACGCAAGGGCGCTATTCTTCAGTAAATTGCAAGCAAGTCTCCAGCGAGAGCGCGACTCCAGAGCGCCGGGAGAGCGCTTCCTGTATAAATTGTAAGGAAGTCCCAAGCGAGAGCACGATTCCTGAATAAAATGCGAGGAAGTCTCGGGCGGGAGCGCGGGTCCTCGCTAAT
Organism: Prorocentrum cordatum; assembly: GCA_963575745.1. Classification (NCBI taxonomy): domain Eukaryota; class Dinophyceae; order Prorocentrales; family Prorocentraceae; genus Prorocentrum; species Prorocentrum cordatum. The sequence continues at coordinate 398,627 of CAUYUJ010021526.1, read as the reverse complement.
GTGTGAGGAAATCTTAAGCGGAAACCGTTGTTGTTTCAACCCGGGGGCCAGGGGGCCAGTTTGAGCATCAAGACTTTCCCTGTCAAAAAACAGGGTGCGAGCGTCGAGTGGCAAACTTTGATTGAGAAAAAACAGTATACACCGGTGGGGGGATCAACAACCATTATTCCTCAGAAGTGAGAGTTCATCAACAACAACAAGAAGAACAACAACAACAACAACAACAACAACAACAACAACAACAACAACAACAGCAACAACAACAACAATAACAACAACGACAACAACGACAACAACAACAACAACGACGACAACAACGACAACAACGACAACAACAATAGCAATTGCAACAATAACAACAACAGCCGCAACAGTAACAACAACAGCAGCAGGAGCAACAACAACACGAACAACAACAACAACAACACCAAAAAAACAACAAACAAACAACAAACAAACAACAAACAAACAACAACAACAACAACAACAACAACAACAAGAACAGCAGCAACAACCACAATAACAACAACAACGACGACAACAACAACAACAACAACGACGACAACAACGACAACAACAATAACAATTGCAACAATAACAACAACAGCCGCAACAGCAACAACAACAGCAGGAGCAACAACAACACGAACAACAACAACAACAACAACAAACAACAAACAACAAACAACAAACAACAAACAACAAACAACAAACAACAAACAACAAAAAACAAACAACAAACAACAACAACAACAAACAACAACAAACAACAACAACCACAACAACAAACAACAAACAACAAACAAAAAACAAAAAAAAAAACGAACAACAAACAACCAACAACAAACAACAAACAACAAACAACAAACAACAAACAACAAACAACAACAACAACAACAACAACAACAACAACAGCAGCAACAGCAACAGCAACAGCAACAACAACAGCAGCATCATCAACAGCAGCAAAAACAACGACGACGACAACAACAGCAGCAGCAACAACGACGAACACACAAAACGAACAGAAGCAGCGACCAGCCCCCACCGGCCGGGGCGTGCCTCCTGCGCGGCGACAGGGCCCACTGGCCGCCCAGGGCGACGCGCCGCGCGGGCGACGCCACGCAGGCGCCGCCAGGCTGCCTGGCGCGCGGGCCCGCGGCGGAGCCCCCAGTCACACGCAGAAGGCACGTACACAGCGCCACCACCGCCGTGGCTGGCCAGGGGCAACCTGGTCCCTGGCCAGGTGCTGGTGTATACGCCGTGCTGGCCGATGCCAGGAGGGCGTATACACCATCGTGGGGCCCGGGATGGCCCTGGCCAGGCAGGGTGGTGGTGTGCAGGTGCCGCGTGCGGAAAGCAGTCCCTCTCCTCGGCAATCTCTGGAGGCCTCTGGCAGTCGGCCTCCCGAGGTCCCCGTCCGTGCAGGTCTCTGGGGGGCCACTGGAGGCATCAGGAGGCCTCTGGATATGGGGGCCTGGAGGAGACAGCCGAGAGAATCCCCAAAAACCTTGATCCCCTCTTCCTTTCCCCTCCTCCACCCTCCTCCCACTGCACGGGCCCTCCGCTTCCAGAGAGCTCCAGAGGCCCAAGCCTGTCTGGCAAATCAGGAAAACCGTTTCGGCATATGGACGAGTATCGGTTAAACTGATGACTGAATTCCGAAAACGATTTGCAGTAAATGTGCGGATCATATTCAACAAGTTCTCGGCCGAGAAAGAGTACAAGTGAGTTCAGACTCGCACGAAATCCAAAGTTTCCCTTGGGGCCATCCCTTCAGGCAGGTGAGCTTGCCCAGGTCCACAGAAAACCAACTTCCTTCTGGGCCCCAGGACAACCCTGGCACAAGCCCTGGATGCTGGCTTTTTGAATTAAGAACCAATCTGCTGAATTCAAAAAACCCTGTTTTTCGAAATCAAAAAAGCCAGCCCTGGGGAAGAGGTCGAAGACATTGGGGGGACGGCGGCTCGAAAATTCGGGCAGTCAAAGGCCTAAGTTTTTCAAACTGCCCATTGGCGATGGGTTGGCCTGGGCAGGATCGGTGAAAGGGCCGGATCTCCGCAGCGATCCCCCCCACCCGCTCCGGCCCCGCTTGGTGAATTTTTTTCCGGCGTTTAGATATTGGGGGGAACGGGGGGGGGGGGGCTCTGGACCTCGGTTTAGTGCGACGGTTTGCAGCAGTGCGTCCAATACGGGGGAGACTCTACCTACTCGGACCAAGCGCCAAAAAACAACCAAGATCTACTCCAGGGGGGCGGGGGGAGGGTGCGAGGGCCCGCGCCGATCGGCAAAACAACGAATCAAAAGACGACCACCTGGGAGGCCGGGGGCACCGAGACCTGGCACGCGGGACGCATCTTCGGGACCCCTCTCGGCCCCCCTTGGTTGGTTGGTTGGTTGGAGGGGCCTTAAAAGCAAGAAACAAAGAAAAAGGACCGAGGGGCCTCCAGGGGCACCAAGCGCCACCCGAGACACGCCCTCCCGAGAGGGGCCGCCTAGGGCCGCTTCTCCCCGCGGGGGCCGCACTGGGCCCCACCGCGGCCGCACCACAAGGCGAGAACAGATCTACATACAGAATGCAACTGCCCGCCTCACGCACTACTGTTGGGCCGCGTCGTGCAACGCGCACGGACCAAAACTCCATCGAGGAGCCGCTCACGCTCCTCGGCATCTGGACAACCTGCACAGCCGAGGCGGAAGCCGAGGGCGCGGGCCTCGGCCTCTCGTCTGCGCCGCGGCCTCGTCGCTGCCCCAGAGGGTTCGGGGCGGCCCCTCGGGAGGCCCACGACGCCGAAGGGCTGGGCGCCGCGGCTTCTCCGCGACGCGCGGGGGCACGGCTCCTCCGACCAGCATCCGCGGCGGAAATCGGCCCCTCGACTTCTCCAGGAGCCCATGGGGCGCGCAGAAACATGCTAATAAGCTATATATAGATATAGATCTTCCTTGGAGAGATCTATACATATATATATATATATATATGTAGAGAGAGAGAGAGAGAGATCATCCTTGGAGAGAGAGAGAGAGAGAGAGATCCTCCTTGGAGAGAAAGAAATAGAGAGAGAGAGAGAGAGAGATCCTCCAAGGAGGATATATATATATATATCCTCTTTGGAGAGCGAGAGAGAGAGAGAGAGAGATCCTCCTTGGAGGCGCGCGTCCGACCCGAACACATAGTACGCCCATCTTGCAGCATATCGTTTCCCGAGCGGTGTGGCCAGGAAGCGCCCGCCACGATTTATCGGCGCGCGCGTCGCCCATTGGGGGGGCGACGCACACATAGTATTAGTTTTCAAGTGGCCCAGGGACACACAAATGAATGAGAGAGCGCGTTTCACGGGCGCTTGCCTTGGGAACATTCGGCGGTGCGGCTCGAAACGGGGATGGCCTCCCCCAACACTCAACGCCGTCGATCAGAACCAGAGGGACTCCCCTCCCCCCTAACCCCCCCCCCTTCCGAACCCCACCCCCCCCTTCCAACAGAGGGGGGAGGGGGCCAAAACCCCCCGCCCCCCCCCCCCCCGGCGCGGGCGCCGGCGCCGGCGCTGGCGCCAGCAGCGCCGACGGCGGGGACGCAGCGACGATGACCAGAGGGGGCCCAAGGGGGGGGGTCCAACCCACCCACCCCTCGCGCTGGCGCCGGCGCCGGCGCTGGCGGCGGCCGGCAGCGCCGACGGCGGGGACGCAGCGACGATTACTGGAGAGGGCCCAGAAGCCGCAGAGCGAACACACAAATCACCATATGGAGCCCTCGCCCCACAGAAGCCACCGAGAGGCCCTTAAGGAGACCCACGAGGCTTCACACATGCTCCTCAGACGCCCCCGAGACCCTTCTGACAAAACCTCAAGGGGCATCCATGGGAACTCTGAACCGAGGCCAAAACACGGTGGCGGGAAGAGTCGAAGGCCACACCACCATCACCACCACAAACAACAACGTCACCACAACCACCATAACCACCACCACCACAACCACCACAACCCACCACCACCACAACCACCACCATCACCACAAACCACTACACAACCAACACAAAAAACGCCACCAACACCAGAACCACCACAACCCACCACAACCACCACAACCACCACCACAAAAAAACACCACACCATTACCAGCACCATCACCACAACCGCCGCCACCACAACCATCACCGCAACCCACCACCACCACCACCACCACAAAACACAACACCGCCACCACCACAACCACCACCACTACCACCACCACAACCCACCACCCACCACCCACCACCACCACCAGCACCGCTACCAGCATAACCACCACCACCACCACCACAAACCACCACGCCACGCCACCACCACCGCCACCACCACCACAAACCACAACACCAACACCACCGCCTCAACCACGGCCACCACCACCACCAAACCACCACACAACCACCACCACCACAGCCACCACCACAACAACAACTCATCACCACCACAACCACCACAACAACAATCCCCCACCACCACCACCACAATCCACCACAAGACCACGCCACCACCGCCACAACCACCTCCACCACCACAACCCACAACACCACCACCACCACCACCACATACCACCACACCACCAACACAACCGCCACCACCACCACCACCAGTACCACCTCACACAACCACCGCCACCACCACCAACCACCACCACCACACCACCACCACCACCACCACCACCACCGCACCACCACCATCACCAAACACCCACCACCACCTCCACCACAAACCACCACCACACCACCACCAAACCACCACCACCACCACCACAACCACCACCACAACCACTACCACAACAACAAACCACCACACCACCACCACCACAACCACAATCACCACCACCACAACCCACCACCACAAATCACCACACACCATCACCACCACGGCCACCATCACCACCACCAGCACCACCCACCACCACAACCACCAAACCACAACAAACCACCACCCCAACCACAACAACCACCGCCACCGCCACCAACCACCACCAACCACCACCACAACCACTACCACCACCACCACCACCACAACCACTACCACCACCACAACCACCACGACAAACCACCACACCGTCACCGCCACCACTACCACCACCTGAACCCACCACCACCACAACTACCATCACCACCACCACCACCACCAGGAACCACCGCACCACCACCACCACCACCACAACATCCACAAACCACCACAAACTGCCACCGCAACCACCGCAACAACCAACACCGCCACCACAACCAACCACCACACCACCACCACCACCACCACCACAACCCACCACCACCACCACCACAACCTCTACCACCACCACAACCACCACGACAAACCACCACACCATCACCGCCACCACCACCACCACCTGAACCCACCAACACCACCACCACAACTAACATCACTACCAACACCAGAAACCACCGCACCACCACCACCACCATCACCACCACAACCACCACCACAACCTGCCAACACAACCACCACAACAACCACCACCACCGCCACCACCACCAACCACCACACCACCACCACCCACCACCGCCGCCACCACCACCACCGCCAGAACCACCACCACCACCACAGCCCACCACCACCACCACCATCTCAGACAGGCCCCAAGAGACGCCCAAGGTGCGCCCAGGAGGCTTCAGAAATGCCCTTCAGAGGCCCCCGAGAGCCCTCCAACGAGACCCCAAGAGGCATCCATGAGGACTCTGACCCAAAACCAAGGCACGGTGGCGGAGCGTCGTCGTCGTCGTCGTCATCGTCGTCGCCGTCGTCCTCGTCGACGCTCCCCGCCGCAAACGCTGGCGCCGGTCCAGAGTCGTCGCCCCCGCCGCCGCCGACGCAGGCGCCGGCCCGAGGAAAGGGAGGGAGGAAAAGTAGGGGAAAGGAGGGGGGGGGGAACCGAACCCCCCCCCCCCCTCCGTCAAGAGGAGGGGGGGGGATCGAAACGCCCCCCGCCTCCATCCAGGGGGGGGGGGTCTGGTTCTAACCCCCCCCCTCCAAGCGACTACAGAACGCGCTCTTTCAAACTAGTAGACACAAATCCCAGGACTCCCCATATGTTCTCGAATTTTCCGGGCTTTCGTCTTCCCCCCACTTCTCCTAGGAGTCGACGACTAATTGTGTCTGTGTTCTTTCCCCCTCCCGAAGTATGTTTGGGTGACGGCGATTCCACCCTGGCCAAGCTTTCGAGCTGCGCCCAGCCGTGGCGCCGAGCGGGGCCCGAAGGCCAGTAGAAGCCCAATCCAGTTCGACGGCGCCCGAGCAGGAAGAGCGCAGCATGCAAAGCGGAGCGGATCGGATGCTCGGGCGACGCCAGTCGGGCTGGGCGAAAGGGGGGGATAGCAAAGGGGGGGCTTGAGAATCAGCTCACGTGGCTGACTTTCCTGGCGCCTCCCGCCGCCGGGGGCGGCCATGCATCGAGGAATGGGCCCCTCGGTTGGGGCCGAAGCCAGCTGCATGCAGCAAATTTCGCAGCCCCCCCCTTCCCTATCCCCCCCCTTTCGTCCGGCCCGAGCTGGCCCTGGGCCGCAGATCGCTCGCGGCGGCCTGCGCGGCGACGCCGGGGCCGGCGCGGCCGGGCGCGGCGGCGGGCGCGGCCCGGGCGGCTGCGGCGCAGGCGGCCTCCGCGCCGCCGCCGTCGCCGCCGCGGCCGCCCGTCAGCGCCGCTCACGGAAAACCGAAAACGGAAAACCGGAAAATCGAAAACCGCTCAGAGAAAAAAAGTAAAAAAAAAAAAACAAAAAAAAAAAAAAAAAAAAAAAAAAAAAAAAAAAAAAAAAAAAAAACGCAGAAAACACAGAAAGACAACAAAAATAAAAACATTGTTGAAACAAAAAACGAAGACAGAAAGAAGCCCTAGAGAGAAGAGACCGTTGACAGAAAAGGAAAAGCCGGGGGCTCAGGGCTCTCGGTTTTTGTTTGTGTTCTGGCATTCTAGGGTCCTGTCTGCCTTCCTGTCGGAGGTCTCTCCACGGCGTCGGCTGCTGAAGCCACGACCCCTTCGGCCTTGCGGGCCCGACTCGGCACCGCCAGGGGGGGCTCTTCACGGGGCCTCCCCCGACATCCGCCGATGTGACTCCTGTCGGTCCGCGGCACCAGGGGTCCCGGACCCTTCCCCGGGGGCGGTGCTTCGTCCCGGGCCCCTCCTGAATGGCCCCCCCAGGCCCGACAGCGGGTCCTGGAGGCCGACACTCGGGAACACCCGCCGGATTGAGAGAGGAGAGTCGGATCCTCGGATCCCTTCGGGAGCGGCCAAGGGCCCAAGAGGGGGGGGGTGCAAATCATGACCGGCGGCACGTGCGCGGCCCAGCGGGGGGGCCAGGGACGCCATGCCACAAGAGGAGGCGCCATGACATCTGGGAAAATATCATGGCCCACGCCATGATATCTGACTACCTACCAGACCACCCCAACCCAACCCGAAGACCCGAATTTGACCCGAATTTCGGGTTGGGGGGGTACGGGTTCCATGTGTTTTTGTCAACGTTCCCCGACACCCCCCCCACTGGAAATGGAGGGCAAATCGAGGCCTTCGGGTTGGGTTGGGGTGGTTTGGTGGGTGGTGAAGATCCCCCCCCCCTGGTCCTCTCCGCCCTCTTCTCCGCCCCCGATCGGCTACACGCAGGAGCGACCCTGGGCACGAGTGACCTCTGGTGCGCGGCTTTCTGTTGGGGGCCGCGGGGGGACCAGACCTGGGCGCGCGCAGGCCCCTGCTGCCGCCTCGCTTTCGGCCACCTGGGGACCCACCCGTGCCCGCACCAAAGGCCACCGAAGGGTCACTCTTACGTCCAGTCGACCCGATCCCGGCGAGAATCTTCGTCTCGAAATGAATCGAGACGAAGATTTTCGTCGTTTTCGGTCCCTCGGGGCCCTCGCCGGGCTTCGGGACCGTCAAAAAACGACTCGGGACGAAGAACCGGCCCCGGGGAAGTGGTCGGGAGGTCGGGGGCCCGCGTCTCGAAAAAATCGAGAAGTCGGATGTCTTGGCCTCTAGTCATCACCTCCCTCTTTTCCGTGTCCATTTGAGACAGAAGGCCGCCTGCCCAACAGCGGCCGCTGTTGGTTTGGGACAGCATTTGTTGTTGAGCATTGTACCCATTCTTTCCGTACCCATTTCGGGCGTCCAACCCCCCCCCCCTGGTCATCACCCCCCTCTTTTCCGCCCCCGGTCCCTGGGCCCCGAGGCCCCCCCCCCCCCGGGAGCGCTCGTCGCGCGCAGGCCGTCGGCCGGCGCGCCCATATCGCCGCCGCCGCCGCCGCCGCCGCCGCCGCCGCCGCCGCCGCCGCCGCCGTCGTCGCCGCCGCCGCCGCCGCCGCCGCCGCCGTCGTCGTCGTCGTCGTCGTCGTCGTCGTCGTCGTCGTCGTCGTCGTCGTCGTCGTCGTCGTCGTCGTCGTCGTCGTCGTCGTCGTCGTCGTCGTCGTCGTCGTCGTCGTCGTCGTCGTCGTCGTCGTCGTCGTCGTCGTCGTCGTCGTCGTCGTCGTCGCGCGCCGTCGGCCAGCGCCCATATCGCCGCCGCCGCCGCCGCCGCCGCCGCGCTGCCATAGAGGGGCGCGGCGCGGAGCGGCGGCCTCCGCGGGCCGCCGCCGGGCGGGGGCGGCCGCGGGCCGCCCGGGGAGCCTATCCCGGGGCGAGGCGGCGGCGGCGGGCGGGCCCAGGGAGCGAAGCGACGAGTCGGCTCGGCGATCGACACAGGTCGGGAAATCGACGAGTCGAATCGACGAGTCGAATCGACGACTCGGAGCGGCGGAAGATCGGCAGCCGAGGCGGGAGAAGTCGCATCGCGGTGGGGGTCGGCGAGGCGAGGCGGCGGTGGCAGGCGAGCCCAGGCTCGAATCGACGAGTCGGCTCGGCGATCGATCGACACAATTGTTGATCCGCGGGTCGAGAGCGCGCCTCTTCCGGTCGAAAACGAAGCGGGCCGCGCGAGGCTTGACTTGGGCGGAGAAGCGGCGATCGACACGGCTCGGAGCGGCGGAAATTCGCAGCCGAGTCGGGAGAAGTCGCATCTCGGTGGGGGTCGGCAGGCCACGGGGCCTCCACGGAGGAATCGGAGCCTTCCCGGGCGAAGCGGCGGCGGCGGGCGGGCCCAGGATCGAAGCGACGAGTCGGCTCGGCGATCGGCACAGTTCTGACGACCAACAACGCACACCCATACCCATAGGGGGTCGGAGAGGGCTATGGGTGCGTGTTGTCGGATGGGGGTCCCCTGCTCGAGCGGGAGCGTTCCCCAGGGTGCGACGACCCGCACCCATACCCATGGCCAGTCCTCCTCTCAACGGCCCCCCTATGGGTATGGGTGTGCGTTGCTCGTTCGTCAACACAGCGGAGCGGCGGAAATTCGCAGCCGAGTCGGGAGAAGTCGCATCTCGGTGGGGGTCGGCAGGCCACGGGGCCTCCACGGAGGAGTCGGAGCCGGAATCAATCGGAACCCCGAGCCGGAGCGGAATCGGAATCGGAAGCTGCCAAAAATCGCATCGCATCGCATCGGGGGAAATCGGGACGAGCCCTGTGGTGGTGGTGGTGGTCATGACGATATGATGATGGCTCAGCGTCGACGCGCTAGCTGGGCAAGACGACTGAGATGATCTCGAGCGGGTGTGGCTTCAGTCTGTCTGCATGTCGGCCCTCCTCCTCCAGAAGCAACTTGGCGGCGAGCGCGGGGGGGAAGGGAGAAGGGGGCGGACCCTCTCAAAAGGCTCGGAAGTCCTCCCCAAGCCTCCTATGAGGTTTCCTGAGCCTCACCCGAAGACACAGAAAACCTCTCAGAAGGCGCGAGGCTTTCTGAGAAGTCCCGCCGCCTCCTGAGAAGGCCTTCTCCTTCTCACCCCTCCTCCTCCTCCTCCTCCTCCTCCTCCTCCTCCTCCTCCTCCTCCTCCTCGTCCTCCTCGTCCTCTCTCCTCCTCCTCCTCCTCCTCCTCCTCCTCCTCCTCCTCCTCCTCCTCCTCCTCCTCCACCTCCTCCTCCTCCTCCTCCTCCTCCTCCTCCTCCTCCTCCTCCTCCTCCTCCTCCTCCTCCTCCTCCTCCTCCTCCTCCTCCTCCTCCTCCTCCTCCTCCTCCTCCTCCTCCTCCTCCTCCTCCTCCTCGCCTCCTCCTCCTCCTCCTCCTCCTTCCCTCCTCCTCCTCCTCCCCCTCCCCTCCTCCTCCTCCTCCTCCTCCTCCTCCCTCCTCCTCTCCTCCTCCCCTCCCCCTCCCTCCTCCTCCTCCTCCTCCTCCTCCTCCTCCTCCCCTCCTCCTCTCCTCCTCCTCCTCCTCCTCCTCCTCCTCCTCCTCCTCCCTCCTCCTCCTCCTCCCCTCCTCCTCCTCCTCCTCCTCCTCCCCTCCTCCTCCTCCCCTCCTCCTCCTCCTCCTCCTCCTCCTCCTCCTCCGCCTCCTCCTCCTCCCCTCCTCCTCCTCCTCCTCCTCCTCCTCCTCCTCCTCCTCCTCCTCCTCCTCCTCCTCCACCCCCCCAGCGCTCGCCGCCGAGCCTGGTGCGAGGAGGGTCTCAGAAGCGGCGGCCCGCTCCGGCCTGGGCGCCCCGCCCTGCTGGCACAACGGAGGGCCCGCAACGGGCGCGTCGCCGCCCCGGGCGTCGGGTTGAGTCGGGCCTGTCCCTCCACAGGAGGAGTACAGGGCAGTTTTTAACACACAGGATTCCTACAAACATATAAGTTTAAATACATGATTAATTGATGCATAAATCTATGCATGAACTCATCGTTGTATACTAAATCCCTGCATGGAAAATACATGATCCGCACGCGGAGCATGTATCAAAGAAAACGGCACTGTATTCACAAACGGTCAAAAAATGGTCTGGGGACAATTTTTAAAAATTGTTTCTGGCTATTATGGGGAATATTTGTGGGGTGGTTTTTCAGAGTCCTCCGCCTGTAGGAGGACGTGCCCGACCTCAGCGTAGGGTTTCTGTCTGTCCGTCTGTCTGTCCGTCTGTCTGTCGATCCTCTTGCTCGGCAGCGAAGGGGGGGAGGTCAGAAGGAGAAGGCCTTCTCAAGAGGCGGCGGGACTCCCCAAAAACCCTCACGCCTTCTGGGAGGTTTTTCCGTGTCCTCGGGGAAGGCTCAACAAAACTTCCCAAAAGGCCGGGGGACTTTCGAGCCTTCTGAGAAGGCCCGCCCCTTTCTCACTTCCCCCCCTCGCTCGCCGCCGACTGGTGCAAGGCATGCGGGAAGGAGGATCGGAGGGGCGCCACACACGCTTGAGCCACGCGGCACCCCGTGCAGACGGAGAGAGAGAAGGTGGCGCTGACGCCCGGCCTTGCGCAGGCAGCCTGCGCGCGACTGTCCGCGCCGTCGCCCCACATGCTCTACGCCGCCCATTGCCGCTGGCCTGCTTTGTTGCGCGTGTCTTTGCCTGCGGGGCCCTCCCTCGTCGACGGCGGCTGGTCGGGGCTCGGACCGCGGGCCGCGGCGGGGCCCCGGGAGGGGCCCGGGGGACTGGTGCGGAGCGAATCCTGGGCGGCGCGCGGGGCCAGGGGCAGGAGGCCCGGGAGGAGGGCGGGGCCCCCGGGTGCTCACGAGAGTGGCGACTGCTGCTCGGACGGGCAGCTCCGCGGGGCCGCTCGGGGTGCTCGCGAACGTGGCGGCAACGCCCCTGGAACGCCCTTGGAACTCACGAGAAAAAGCAACCCAACCCCAGCGAGGGAGAGGTTCCGCCTTGGGTCGGGCATGTCCCCTACAGGCGGATTTGGGAAAAAGTGGAACTAATAAAGAACTGCTCAAGAATAGCCGAGAACGAAAATTCGTCCCCTGACGACTGGACCATTCTGGAACAGTCCTCCTGTTGAGGGACATGCCCGATGTAAGTCCCGCCCAAAGACACTCCAAAAATGGTCCCCCAGACTCTTTCTTCGGCTGTTTCTGCATCTTCCCCCCCTAGAGAGGCAGGCCCGACTCGAGACCGGCTGCACGAAGGCAGGCCTCGGAAACGCCCCCGCCCCTTCCCCGGACACCCCCGCTCTTTCGCGGGCGGCGCAGGCGGGGCGGTGGCGCGAGGGGGGCGACACCTTGAGAAGCCCTCGGAGCGGCCCGCCCGCCGCGGAGGAGGCCGCCCCTCCCTCGCTCTCCCTGGGCAGAGGGCACCCTGGGAGAGACACTGTGAAGGGGAACTGGGACAAGCAAATAGATAGACACCAATAAAAAGATGTCCCCCATAGTTTCACGTAGTTTCTGGGTTTTTGTCTTCCCCCCCCCGCTTCCCATCCCATGTTTTCCCATATGTTCTGGGAATCGCCGATTCATTGTGTCTGTGTGTTTTTTCCCCTCCTGACATTGGCCAGACGTCGCGCCACGGAGCCCGCCGCACCCAGCATGGCCGCCGCGTGCCCGGGCGCAAACACCCCGGGGGGGTAGAGACAAAGTGTCTGCGGGTCAGCCACGGCAGTCAGCAGGGGTACTGCATGAGCAGGAGCACGGGCTCCAAGAATCCCCCCAAGAGGGCCCCGAGAGGCCAAAAGCTTTGATTTCCCCATGGTAGCGGGTGGGCCACCTGCGGCCTTCCAGGAGGCCCCCGTCTTCTGAGCGCCGCGGAGAGGCACCTGGCTGCGCGCACCTCTGGCCTTTGACACGCCTGGCCCATGGAGACCCGGGCTGCCGCCCGGAGAGGAGGAGGAGGAGGAGGAGGGAGGAGGAGGAGGAGGAAGGAGGAGAGGAGGAGGAGGAGCCAGGAGGAGGCAGGAGGAGGCAGGAGGGAGAGGACGGAGCAGGAGGCGGGAGGAGGCGGGTGGAGGAGAAGGAGGAGGAGGAGGAGGGCGGAGCAAGAGGCGAGAGGAGGAGGAGGAGGAGGAGGAGGAGGAGCAGAGCAGGAGGAGGACGGAGCCAGGAGGAGGCAGGAGGGAGAGGACGGAGCAGGAGGCGGAGGGGGGGGGGGAGGAGGAGGAGAGGAGGAGGAGGAGGAGGAGGGAGAGGAGGAGCAGGAGGGGAGGAGGAGGGAGGAGGAGCAGGAGGCGGGAGGAGGAGGAGGAGGAGGAGGAGGAGCAGGGCGGAGCCTGAGCCGGAGCTGCCGCTGGAGCTGCCCCGCAGGCTGCCGCCCCGCCGGCTGCCGCCCCGCGAGCTGCCGCCCCGCGGGCTGCGGCCCCGCGGGGGCAGCAGCTGCGGGCTGCGGTGGTGGCGCGCGAGCTCCAGCTCGGCGGCCTCGTCGAGGTCGGCCTCGAGGTCGGCGAAGACGCCCCCCCGCACCTGGGATTCTGTCGGGCCTGTCCCCCTACAGGGGCATTTTCGACGAAAAATGAAAAATACCCCAAAAATGCTCAAAAAATAATCCAAAAATAGTCTGGGGCCTATTTTTTTAATATGTTTTGGCCTTTTTGTATTATTTTGGGGGTATTTGTTATTTTTCGTCGAAAATGCCCCTGTAGGGGGGCGGGCCCGGCATAAACCTGGGACCACTGCCTCTCCAGCTGGAAGGCGCCGATGTCCGCCTCGCCGCGCGGGCGGCCGAGCTCCTCGTACCGCAGCCCCCGCCTTATAGGGGGAACGAGAAGTGACATAAACAGTGGGGGCGTTGACCTAAGGAACCCGAAATAAGGAACGAGGCCTCTTTTTTCCATAAGTTAAACTTCGATTTCCGATCGAAGACATAAGGAAAAACATATCGAAAAGTGACATACAGTGGGGGCGTTGACCTAAGGAACTCCAAATGAGGAACGAGGCCCCTTTCTCCCATAAGTTGAGCTTCGATCTCCCATGGTAAACCCTAGGAAAACCGAAGGCAAACTGCCCCGCCCCAACGAAAAGGGTTCCTTCTTCAGGGCCCCGACTGTAAACATAAAAACTCGGAGGTCCGCGCGGATTTCTCGGATCGGCGCTGGGGCCCCCCGGCGGCGCCTCCGGCGCCGCCCCTGGCGCCGCCCCTGGCGCGCTCCGCGCGCCAGGGAGGGGGGTCCAGCGCCGATCCGAGGAATCCGCGCGGACCTCCGAGTTTTTATGTTTATGTCACTTTTCGTTCCCCTGCTCCTGGCGCAGTGGTCGCGAAGGCCGCGGTCGCACCTCATGCCGTGGAAGCGGTGCAGGAAGGAGGCGGGGGACTGGCTGAAGTCCTCGGCCTCCTCCAGGGTCAGGCCTACGCGCCTGCTGTCCGCGGGCGGGCGCCGGTCGCTTGCCCTGTCCACGTCCGCGGCGCCGCCGCTCGCCCCTAGGAACTCCAGGTTGCTGTCGGCGTCCACCCCGCGGCGGTGCTGAACGTGCACGCCCTTCCTGAAATGATCCCACTTCTTCCCCCGCCGATACATCGCGAGCAGCTGCCTGTCGTCCGGCAGGCACAGGGCCTGCTGCCCAAACAGCTCTGACAGCAGCCTTTTGGGCAGCTTCAGGATGTCGTGCCTCTTCATCGTGTACAACTTCGCCACTGGATTGCTGATCAAACTCACGGCGTGCCTCTCGCCGAGAAAGAGTTCGCGGTCGCCAAACCTCTCGAAAGGGCCGACGAAGCCGACGGAGAGAAGCATGTGCCTTCCACCATTGCCCGCAGTGGTCGGGGCCTCGGACGACGTCTCGATGGCGTCGGGTTTGTTCGCGTGCTTTTCCAAGTGCTTTCGCAGCCCTTCGACGGCGTCCTCAGGACAAGAAAAGATAGCTTCATAAATGTAACCGTTTCGACGCCCGGGCGGGCTTAATGCGTCGGCGATGAAACCCCCTCCCCAGGCGCCGACCCGAGAAATCCTCGTGGACCTCAAACATATGTCGTTTGCTGTATTCCTCGACTCCTGGCCGGAGATGGCCCCTGAGAGGCGCCGCTGCAGCATCTCCCTCCGCAAGACAGCCCACTTGCTGGCCGCTGCAGCTGGGGCCTGTCCGGGCTGGCGCGGCTGGGCCTGCTCCTTCGAGCCTGCGGAAGACTTGCTCTGCGGGTCAAGCATGTCTGTGTCCAGTTTCTCCATCGCGCTCGTCCGGCGGGCCGTTCTCTTGACGGTGAATAGCTCTTGCATCTTCGCCTGGGCAACAAGATGCCGCGGACTCCTCCGCATGCTCCCCTGCCTCCTCGTCCTCGTCCTCCTTCCTCCCCCTTCACTACCTCATCAGTTTGCCCATGTTAGCCAGCGTGGATCCCAAACAGTAATATCTTGGAGTCCATGCGGTGCATTGTAACAAACACTGCAGTGCAATATGTGTGGTGCACTCTGTGCGGTGTAAAGCAATACAGAGCGATGCACAGCGATGCAAAGCTGAGTATAGCGATGCAACGCAGTGCAATACGATGCAATGTGATGCTAAGCAATGCAAAACAATGCAATGCAATGCAGAGCAATGCAGAGCAATGCAATGCAAGCATAGCAATGAAGAAATACAAGGCAAAACTAAGGACAAAAAAGAAAAAATGCGACGCGAAGCAATGCACAGCATTCAACACAATGCAAACCTTGCAAAGCCATGCAAAACAATGCAAAGCAATCCAACGCAGTTCCAAGCAAAGTACTGCGATGCAAACCAATGCAAAGCAAGGCAGAGCCTTGCAGAGCTATGCAAATCAATGCACCGCAATGCCAACCTATGTAAAGCAATGCAAAGCAAAAAAAACAAAGCTAAGCATTACGATGCAAAGCAATGCAAAACTGTGAAAAAAAACATACAACGCCACGAAAAGCCAAGAAAGGCAATGCAAAGCAATACAGAATAATGCAAAGCAATGCAATGCAAAGGAAAGCAAAGGAATGCGGAGCAATGCAATCATTGCAAGGCAGTACAAGGCAACGCAAAGCAATGCAATGCAAAGCAATGCAAAGCAATGCAAAGCAATGCAAAGCATGGCAAAGCAATGTAAAATAATGTAATGCGATATTCCTTGTTCTTCTTCTTCTCCTCCTCCTCCTCATCCTCCTCATCATCGTCATTATTATTATCATCATCATCATCATCATCATCATCATCATCATCATCATCATCAAAGTCGACCGCTGGATCTGTCTTGAAGCGCATGTTGGCCGGAATTTCGAGGCGGATCCAGCCGAGGTCACGAGGGCACCCAAGGAGGCCCACCAAGGCACCAAGGCTCCTAGAGTACAAACACTAAATTCCGAAGAATAGTCAACACACAAATCGCCGCTGACTCCCTTTCCCTCCTGCTCAGGGTCGGGGGGAACCAGAGGGGGGGGGTTGCGACAGGGGGCTTAGCGAAACAGCTATACGTAACTGGTGTTCCTGGCTCCTCCCAGCGCCTCAGGCGACCATGCATCCCAAAAAAGTGTCCGGCGGCGGGTCCGAAACCAGCTCATGGCAGCAGATTTCGTATCCCCCACCCCTGTTCCCCCTCTCAAATCCAACGCTGCGAAAGCATTTTTGTTCGTCGGCGGCGGGGCAGAGCTGGCCGCACCAGCAATAGAGCTGTACGGGAGCACCGAAGAGCGAACCGGCCAGCATGCAAGAGCGTGACGAGGGCAGAGACGTGCACGGTTTCCCCCAGGGCCGTGGGCGACCCAAGGATGAGGAGGAGGAGGAGGACGAGGAGGAGGAGGGACGAGGAGGGAGGAGGAGGAGGAGGAGGAGGAGGAGGAGGAGGACGGATCGCCTGAGCCCTTCGGAGAAGCCCTCCAGGGAGAAGCAGACGCTGAGAGAACATGTGACACCGTGAAAGCTGCGAGACCCGAGCCCTCGACCCAGTCTTGCTGCTGCACTTCTCGAGCGGGAGCGCTCGTTCGGGGCCACCCGGGGCCCGAAGCGGAGCGAAAAAACGCCCGGTGCAACATGCTGCGGCGCCCAGATCGGAGCTCCTCCTCCACGGCAGGTGCACGGTTTCCCCCGGGGCCGTAGGCGACCCGAGGAGGGGGAGGAGGAGGAGGAGGAGGAGGAGGAGGAGGAGGAGGAGGAGGAGGACGACGAGGAGAAGGAGGAGGAGAAGGAGAAGGAGGCGGCGGCGGCGGAGGAGGAGAAGGAAGAGAAGGAGGAGGAGGAGGTACGGTACGGTACGGTACGGTACGGTACGGTACGGTACGGTACGGTACGGTACGGTACGGTACGGTACGGTACGGTACGGCTGTCCTCGGAAGTGGGGTCAACGCCCCCTCAGCCGGGGGGGTGCACAAACTTATCAGCTCGGCAGCCCAGGAGGAGGAGGGAGGAGGAGGAGGAGGAGGAGGCGGAGGAGGAGGGAGGAGGAGGAGGAGGAGGAGGAGGAGGAGGAGGAGGGAAGGAGAAGGAGGAGGACGGGTCGCCTAAGCCCTTCGGAGAAACCCTCCATCCAGGCCTCCGAACGCAGTGCGGTGCATAGGTTTTGGGCCCCGAGGGCCGAAAGCTGAGCGCTGCACCACTCCTACAGGCGGATTTTGGGGAGGAACAATAACAACAGCATAAGCAAAAAACTTGTGGCGCTCCGCGCGGGTTTCTTGGATCTGCGCCCGACCCCCCTCCCTGGCGCGCGGAGCGCGCCAGGGGCGGCGCCGGAGGCGCCGCCGGGGGGCCCCAGCGCGGATCCAAGACATCCGCGCGGAGCGTCAAAAGCTTATGTTTGTGCCGTTTGTTCTGCCTCGACTTCAGGCCTCCGAATGCGGTGCGGGGCTTAGGTTTGCGGCCCCGAGGGCCGAGAGCTGAGCACTGCACCCTTCCAGGGCCGAGGAGCGACGACGCAGCGGGCGACGCCAACGCGGCACGGTGCACGCCAGACGTCGGCGGACCTTCGGCAACCCTGGGGGGGGGTCCTCCTCCTCCTCCTCCTCCTCCTCCTCCTCCTCCTCCTCCTCCTCCTCCTCCTCCTCCTCCTCCTCCTCCTCCTCCTCCTCCTCCTCCTCCTCCTCCCCTCCTCCTCCTCCTCCTCCTCCTCCTCCTCCTCCTCCTCCTCCTCCTCCTCCTCCTCCTCCTCCTCCTCCTCCTCCTCCTCCTCCTCCTCCTCCTCCTCCTCCTCCTCCTCTCCTCCTCCTCCTCCTCCTCCTCCTCCTCCTCCTCCTCCTCCTCCTCCTCCCCCTCCGCGCTCTGGTTCGTCGCGCTCTCCTGGTCGGCCTGCGACGGCGACCGGGGGTTGCCGGCGATGCTCCCGGCGGCGGCCACGTCCACGGCCCGGATTTTCAGCAGCTCCGGGGGGGGGCGGGCGGGGCGGCGATATCGATGGCCGAGGTTCGAGGGCCCAAGTCTGAGGTTTCTTGCCGTTCTTGGAGCTTGTTCCTAACCATCCTGTGGTGTTGGGCCCTCGTCTTGAAGAGACAGCGCCTCGCGCTCCTTCCGTCCCATTACCCCCCCCTCCTCCCGCTCCTCACTTCTGCTCTCCGCATCAGGTCGACCCTTTCGGCACACCCCTCACACGTTGCCTGGCCACATGGGGAGCTCCACCGAAGGTCCGGGTGGCATCGTCCACACGCATCCCCGCGACCCATTTCGGCACACCCCTCACGCGTGTCGTGACCCCATAGGGAGCTCCACCGAAGGTCCCACTGGCACCATCCGCACGCGTCCCCGCCACCAATTTCGGCACACACCCCTCACGCGTGTCGTGACCCCATAGGGAGCTCCACCGAAGGTCCCACTGGCACCATCCGCACGCGTCCCCGCCACCAATTTCGGCACACTCCTCACACGCTCCGTGGCCCCATAGGGAGCTCCACCGAAGGTCCCAGTGGCACCATCCGCACGCGTCCCCGCCACCCATGTCGGCACACCCCTCACACGCTCCGTGGCCCCATGATGGGCTCCATCTCCACCGAAAGTCCCAGTGACACCATTCGCACGCGTCCCCGCCACCCATTTCGGCACACCCCTCACACGTTTCGTGGCCCCATAGGGCTCCACCGAAGGTCCCAGTGGAAGCGTTCGCATGCGTCCCCGCCCCCAATTTCGGCACACTCCTCACACTTTGGCCCCATAGGGAGCTCAACTGAAGGTCCCAGCGGCACCGTCCGCACGCGTCCCCACCACCCATGTCGGCACACCGCTCACACGTTTCATGGCCCCATAGGGCGCTCCACCGAAGGTCCCAGTGGCAGCGTTCGCATGCGTCTCTGGTACACATTGCGGCACACAAACATACACACACACTCACACACACACACCACACGTTTTCGTGGCCCCATAAGGAGCTCCACCGAAGACGATGGCCGGGTTCTTACTCAATACACTTAGAGCTCTGGGAGCTCGTTTGAAACAGCTTTCTCTGTTCAAGCCCCTGGAGGCTTTCGGAGACCCCAAGAGATCCAGAGATCTTCAGATCTCCAGGGACTTGAGGAAACATCCAGGACAGCAGAGCCTAGGATGGAGAATCAAGGATCGAAGTTATGTGACATCTTTGGGCCTTCTTCGGACCCTTAGCGCGCCCACGTCGTCACGGCGGGATTATCCTCGAAATTCTGGTTAGAACGCACCCCAGGCCTGGTCGAAGGATCCGTTTGGGGAGCGAACGAACGATTTACTGCTGATGCTGTTGGGACTTCCTCCATCTGAGCTAAGAGCGGGTCTCAAGCGGGAGGAGATGTCACTGCACCGACCTTGCAGACGTGCTGCAGCGGATTTGCGCGTGGATTTCTGCCAACGCAAAACCTGGGAACGGCGAGTGAAAAACGAAGTGAATTTCGCGTGGATGTTGTTTTAATCTTCATTCCTGACCAACAAAAGTCCGCACGAAATTCACCTGGAAATCCTGAACGAAATTCTCCAGGACACCACATCCGATCGTTTTCCGAACGAAATCCGCTCTGCGATGTTGGCGTCATGAGAGATGGCGACCTTGCGCGGCATCTCAAGCGAGCCGCCAGCGCGGCAGCTTACGTGGGAAAAATGCGCGCGTACGCGCGACCTTGAGACGAGCAGTCTGCGGGAATGCCGCCCAGTCGGCTCCCGCGTGCTCTACGTCGCTCGTGTGGATCATCCTCCTTCCTCACATCGCGAGGGACAAACACACGATCGATTCCTGTCAGTGCACCAACTCCTGGACAGGCTCCTCTCGTGGCAGCCCTACGACATCCCCTCGGGCAAGGGACGCCACCCGAATCCCGACGTGTTCCTCCATGTCGGCCTCCGTGGGCAGCTAGCAACCTCCAAAACCACCCGAGAACGTCAGGACGAAAGACTGCACCCAGGGAAGAGGTCAAGGGCTCTGGGACTCACGGACTAAACCTGCAAAACACCAACAAACAAACACATAAACAAACAAACAAACAAACAAACAAACAAACAAACAAACAAACAACCAACCAACCAACCAACCAACCAACCAACCAACCACCACCAACAACAACGACAACAACGACAACGACGACGACAACATCGACGACGACGGCGACGACGACGACGACGAGCAAAGCGAGAGCGAGAGAGAACGACAGCAGGGCCACAAGGACACGAAGTAGGCCACGAAGGGCGACAGCGAAAACACGAAGGGAATGCGTATGGGGCCACGAAGAGCGCGAACGAGCGGGGGCAACGAAGAGCAGATAATGCGGGGCCACAGAGGGCAACGATGGGGCCACTGAGGGTAGCAACTGGGCCACGTAGGACAGTGAGGGAGCCACACACGGCGACAGCGGAGCCACCAAGGGCATGCACATGGGGCCAGAACGGGCGCGAACGAGCGGGGGCCACGAAGGGCATAGGTATACTGGGCCGCGGAGGGCAAGGACGGGGCCACTGAGGGCAGCAACGGGGCCACGAACGACAGCGAGGGGGCCACGAAGGGCGACAGCGGGGCCACGAAGGGCACGCATATGGGGCCACCATTGGCGCGAACGAACGGGGGCCACGAAGGGCATACATATATGGGGCCACGAAGGGCAGCGAGGAGGCCACGAAGGGATGCAACGGGGCCACAAAGGGCAGCGAGGGGGCCACGAAGGGCTGCAACGGGGCCACGAAGGGCTGCGACGGGGCCACGAAGGGCAGCGAGGGGGGCACGAAGGGCTGCAACGGGGCAGCCCTTCAACGGGGCCACGAAGGGCAGCAAGGAGGCCACGAGGGGCATGCAAGGGGGCCACGAAGGGCAGCGAGGGGGCCACGAAGGGCTGCAACGGGGCCACGAAGGGCAGCGAGATCCCGATTCCTATGTAATTTGTGAGGGAGTCCTAAGCGTGAGCGCGACTCCTGGGTGCCTGGGTGTCGGGAACGCGGCGCTTGAGTAAATTACAAGAAATTCCAACGCAAGGGCGTTATTCTTCAATCAATTATAAGCAAGTCTCCAGCGAGAGCGCGACTCCAGAGCTCCAGGAGAGCGATGCCTGCATAAATTGTAAGGAAGTCCCAAGCGAGAGCGCGACTCCTGAATAAAATGCGAGGAAGTCTCGGGCGGGAGCGGGGGTCCTGGCTAAACTGTGAGGAAATCTCAAGCGGGAGCCGCTGTTGTTGTTGTTGTTGTAACCCGGGGGGCCAAAGGCCCAATTTGAATCTCAAGACTTTCCCGGATAAAAAACAGGATGCGAGCGTCGAGGGGCACACTTTGATTGAGAAAAAAATAGATGCACCAGTGTGGGGGACCAACAATAATTATTCTTCAGAATTGAAGGTTCAACGACAAGGTTGACACGTGCTCTTGTTGCACGTTCACCGGGAAACTTGGTCAGTGCTTGTCCTTAAAAAGACAACTCGTGACCTTGCTTCCCGCGGGTAAACAACCCCCCCCGGCAACCAGCAACCAACACCCTCGGGCTACGTTCCTCGCTCCGCTGTAACTTCGCTTGCTTAAGAGCGTGAACCTCCTCCTTCATGCAATGTTTCCATGTCTGCACCAGCAAAGCTCAGGAATCGATCGGCTCCTATGTGATCATATAGGATCCTATGGGAATCCGATAGGGATCATATGGGGATCCTATAGGGATCTTATGCGATCCTCTATGATCTTGTGGAAGTCCTATAATCCTATAAGGATCCCATAGGGATCCAAAAGAAATCCTATAGGGATTCTATGCGATCATATAGGGTCCTATGAAATCCGATTGGATCCGATAGGATCCTATAAAGATTCTGTAGGGATCCCATGTGATCCTGTAGGATCCGATAGGAATCCGACGGGATTCTATGGGAATCCCATGCTACCCTAGAGGAGCCTATAGGAGTCATATAAAGATTGTTGAGGAATCCCATGCGATCCTATGGGATCCTCTAGGAATCGTATGGAAATTCTATAGGAATCCCATGCGACGCTATAGGATCCTGCAGGAGTCCTACAGGGAGTGCACAGGATTCCCATGCGACCATATAGGATCCTATAGGAATCGCATAGGGATTGTATAGTAATCTCATGCGACCCTATAGGATCCTATAGGGCCCCTTATAGGGATCCTATGCGATCATGGAAGATCCGATAGGGATCCTGTGAGATCTTGCGGGGATTCTATACGGATCCCATGCGACCCTGTCGGATCCTACAGGAATCGTATAGGAATCGTATAGGAACCGATGCGACCCGATAGGATCATATAGCAATCTTATGGGGATTGTATAGGTACCCCATGCTATCCTACAGGATCCGACAGGAAGCGTATAGGGATCCCCTGCGATCCTATAGGATCCTACAAGGCCCCTAGAGGGACCCGATGAGATCCTACAGGATCCTAGAAAGGGATCCTGTAGGATCCTGTGGGGTCTCTATATGAATCCCACACGACCCTGTAGAATATCTATAGGAAGCGTGTAAAGATTGTATAGGAATCCCGTGCGACCCTGTAGGACCCTATAGGAATCATACAGGAATTCGACGGGAATACCATGCGGTCCTACAGGATCCTACAGAAAGTATATATGATCCTGTGGGGATTCTATCAGATTCCCATGCGAACCTGTAGGATCCTATACGAATCGCCTGGGGATTGTACAGGAATCCCATGCGATCCTACAGGATCCTATAGGAATCCGATCGGGATTGTATCTGAATCCCGTGCGATCCTGTAGGACCCTACAGGAATCGTATAGGGAATGTATAGGAACCGATGCGACCCCATGGGATCCTATAGCAATCCTATACGGATCGTGTAGAAATCCCATGTGGTCCTAAAGGATCCTATAGGACTCGTAGAAAAGGATCATAAGTCCTATAGGACCCTATAGGAATCGTATACCGTCCTGTGAAAATCCTAATAGGGATTGCCTCGATGGAGTTCCCTGTGGGGCCAAGGCCACGACCCTCGAGAGGGGCGTGCTGAAGTGAAACCTCGGTGGAGCTCCCTGTCGGGCCACGGTCACGATCCTCGAGAGGGGTGTGCCGAAATGAAGCTTCGGTCGAAATCCTTGTGGGGCCAGGGCCACGATCCTCGAGAGGGGTGCGTCGAAATGAAGCTTCGGTGGAGCTCCCTGTGGGGCCAGGGACACGATCATCGAGAGAGGTGTGCCGAAAAGAACCTTCGGTGGAGCTCCTTGTGAGGCCAAGGCCACGATCCTCGAGAGGGGTGTGCTGAAATGAACCTTCGGTTGCTGGTTGCTGGTTGCTGGGGGGGCCCCCAGGAAACAAGGTCACGTGTCAACCAACAACAACAACACCAACAACAACAACAACAACAATTACTAGCACGTGGGGACACACCGTTCTCACCAGTGCCAGGGTTTTCATAGGAGGCGGGCAATACCCCCACTTTGTGGGGGGGCCGGTTCAAGCTCTACCAAATTTCCAAACGACTCTTCGCCACCACCCACACCCAGCTTCCCGCCCTATGACGTTCGGACACTTCACTTCGTGGCATGCGGACGACCGTGGCTACTATTCAGGGCCCCGCGGCCGACGACGACGGCGTGCGCGCGCGAAGAAAAAACGAATGTGTCCCGCATGGTATTATTTGACAGGGATGATGGCCCTGGCAGGTGCGCAACCGTTGTCGCAGAAGTTCGAAAAAGTTGCTCGCAAAAGCCCGTTTGACAGAAATGTTTAAAAAGTGTTGGGTTTCCTACGAATCCGCAAGAGCGCGCGGGATGAGATTTTGACAATTTTTTGTTGAAAAACCATTGGTTTTTTGATGTTTTTATGTTAAAATCGCTGCGAACACTAAGGTTTTGGAAGGATTTCGTCTTGCGCGCGCGAATGTCCACTTTACCTTATTTTTTGCAAGGGATTCTTGAAATTTGATTATATTAGAACAAGAAATGTCATTTTCTATTGTTTTTTGCAAGGGAAAGCGGATTACAACAAAACAACCGGATCCTGTACACACCCTCTTTTCTGAGGCTTCCTCACGAAAATGATGAAAATGCAGCTGCGGCCTAGGCGGCGCAGGGGGGGCGCGCACCAGGGGGCCCAACAATAATTATTCTTTAGAATAAATAATGTTCAACAACAACAACAACAACAACAACCACAACATCAACAACAACGACAACAACGACAACAACGACGACGACAACAACAACAGCAGCAACAACAAGAACAACAACAGCAACAACAACCACGACAACAACAGCAACAACAACAACAACAACAATCATTTTAAGACTGTTCGCCCTTATCTGCTCGAGTGTCTAATAATGCGTATTTCCCACACCCTCGATACCCGCCCTCTTCGTCTTCGATCGAACCCCTTTTGGGGGTATATCTTTCTTCCCTGCAGGCCGGGCCCCGGCAAGCGGCGGGGCGGCCGCGGACCGTCGGCGTGGCCAGCGGCAGCGCTGATCGGCGGGGCGGCCGCGGACCGTCGACCCGACCCCAAGAGGGACGGGCAGGGGACCGACCACGACGACGACGTCGACGTCGACGACGACGACGGCGACGACGACGGCGACGACGACGACGAGCGAAAGCGAGAGCGAAAGAGAACGACAGCAGGGCCACGAGGACAAGAAGTAGGCCACGAAGGGCAACAGCGGGGACACGAAGGGAATGCGTATGGGGCCACGAAGAGCGCGAACGAGCGGGGGCCAGGAAGGGCAGATAATACGGGGCCACAGAAGGCAACGATGGGGCCACTGAGGGTAGCAACTGGGCCACGTAGGACAGATGCATATGGGGCCACCGCGGGCGCGAACGAGCGGGGGCCACGAAGGGCATACATATATGGGGCCACGAAGGGCAGCGAGGGGGCCACGAAGGGATGCAACGGGGCCACGAAACAAAGCGAGGGGGCCACGAAGGGCTGCAACGGGGCCACGAAGGGCTGCGATGGGGCCACGAAGGGCAGCGAGGGGGCCACGAAGGGCAGCGAGTGGGCCACGAAACAAAGCGAGGGGGGCCACGAAGGGCTGCAACGGGGCCACGAAGGGCAGCGAGGAGGCCACGAGGGGCTGCAACGGGGCCACGAAGGGCAGCGAGTGGGCCACGAAGGGCTGCAACGGGGCCACGAAACAAAGCGAGGGGGCCACGAAGGGCTGCAACGGGGCCACGAAGGGCAGCGAGATCCCGATTCCTATGTAATTTGTGAGGGAGTCCTAAGCGTGAGCGCGACTCCTGGGTGCCTGGGTGTCGGGAGCCGGCGCTTGAGTAAATTGCAAGAAATTCCAACGCAAGGGCGCTATTCTTCGGTAAGTTGCAAGCAAGTCTCCACCGAGAGCCAACTCCAGAGCGCCGGGAGAATAAATTCTAAGGAAGTCCCCAAGCGAGGGCGCGATTCCTGAGTAAAACGCGAGGAAGTCTCGGGCGGGAGCGGGGGTCCTGGCTAAATTGTGAGGAAGTCTCAGGCGGGAGCCGTTGTTGTTGTAAACCGGGGGCCAACGACACAGTTTGACCCTCAAGACCTTCCCTAATAAAAAACAGGGTGCAAGCCCCAGGAAGGGCACTTCAAACAAAAAAACAATGTGCACCGGACGGGGGTGATCAACAATAGTTATTCTTCAGAAATGAGAGTTCAACGACGACGACGACGACAACAAAAACGACCGAGGTCTGAGCACGCATGCGAATGCAACAGGGGACGGGGGACGAGGGAAGCAGGCAGAAAGAGGAACGGGCAGGGGAAGGACAAGGGCAGCGAGAGGGGAGAGGAGGCGGAGCAGGCGCAGAGGCAGAAGCGGGACGAGGTGGAAGGTGACGAGTAGGGCAAGAGTGTAGACATACACCGAGAGAGGAAGGGAGAGGGGGGGAGGGCGAGGAGAAGGGAGAGGGAGACAAGAGGGAGACAAGGAGAGGGAGGGTGGAGGAGACAAGGAATAGGGGGAGGAAAAGGCCGAGGGAGAGGACGACGCCAACGGCGACGACGAGTACGATGCCAAGCACGAAGGCGAGAATGCCGAAGAGGACGATGAGGGGAGAAGGTATTTGTATAGCGAAACGCGGAAAGGGAAATTGATGCAGCGATCGGCTCCTGACCAGATCTGACAAATATGACCTCGCTGACCTCGTCGCCTTGCTTGCACGCGATGACGTGCCCGTGGAGGCAAACTTCGTGGAGGAGGTTGGCCATCACCGCCACCTCAAGAGAAACTGTTCTTTCGTCGCGTATTATACCGCTTTCTGGCTATATTTTGCCTCTGGAGGTCTCTGGGGGCCTCGGGGGACCCCTGCGGCCTCGGATCTCCAGAGACCTCCAGGGATCTTCGGAGACTTCAGCAAATCTCAGATCCGGGAAGCTAACCCGTGAGCACGTCACCTTCCACGTCCGGCTCCGCATCATCGTGTTCCTGTTCTTTGCAGTATTCATCTTCTGCCTCATCCTCCTCCTCCTCCTCCTCCTCGTTGTCCTGCACCTCAACAGCATACTTATCATACAACGATTCGCAGGCCGTCTTATCAACTTATGGCTGTAGCTGCTCATCATTTGTTCTCTCACAAAGTTGGCACCGCTTGTCAAACTCAAACAGCTATCTCACTGGGTGTAAATAATTCAAGATGCTTACTGAAAGTGATGGCGATGGCAACGCTTGCAGAGTTCAGTCGGCTTGTCCAGAATAAGTGACTGCTCGCACACGCTTGGTATGTGGTTCGCCTTTGCTCTGGAGTGTCCTCGCCATCTCGTCGCCAGCGTCGTCGCCCTCTCATCCTCCACATTCTCACCCCTCCGGTTATCCCTCCAATCCACTCTTCTGCGTTCCTCCCTTCCTGTCCCTCTTTCTCGTCCCCCTCCCTCCATCTTCATCCCTTTCCATCGCCCGTCCCCCCCCCCCCCTTTCCACCCTCTCCTCCCCCATCTCCTTTCCATCCCCCTGCTCATCTTACTACTCCTCACCATTCTCATCCCCTCCGCCCGGAAAATTCTGGAAATGTTCGGCAACGTCCGAAAACCACCAATCTCAAAAAGCCTCCAAACATCGGAAAACCGCGGAAACCGTCACAGAGACTACCCTCCGCTTCGTTCGCGCCCACTCGGGAAGAGAGTTCTCTGAAGATCGCCGGAACGTTCCGGAGAGAAGAAAGGAAGAGAAGCAGCAGGAGGGAGGGAGAGGAGGAGGGAGGAAGGAGGAGGGAGGAGGGAGGAGGGAGGAGGGGGAAGGAGGAGGAGGAGGAGGAGGAGGAGGAGGAGGAGGAGTAGGAGGAGAGGGAGGAGAAGGAGGACGAGGAGGAGGAGGAGGAGGAGGAGGCGGCGTTGAGCCCTTCTTCTTCATGTCCTGGGGAAGTCAGCCGTTCCGACGAGGGCTAAGCAGGACAGCCGTGCAAAAAAGTCTGTCCTGCATCATCGATTCTCGATCCACCTCCTCGACCTTCCAGCTCGATCCTCCTCCTCGATCCTCCTCGGTGCTTGATCCTCCTCCTCGACCTTCCAGCTCGATCTTCCTCCTCGATCCTCCTAGGTGCTCGATCCTCCTCCTCCTCCTCGACCTTCCAGCTCGATCCTCCTGCTCGATCCTCCTCGGTGCTCGTCCTCCTCCTCGACCTTCCAGCTCGATCCTCCTGCTCGATCCTCCTAGGTGCTCGATCCTCCACCTCGACCTTCCAGCTCGATCTTTCTCCTCGATCCTCCTAGGTGCTCGATCCTCCTCCTCGACCTTCCAGCTCGATCTTCCTCCTCGATCCTCCTAGGTGCTCGATCCTCCTCCTCGACCCTCCAGCCCGATCTTCTTCCTCGATCCTCCTAGGTGCTCGATCCTCCTCCTCGAGTCTCCAGCTCCTCCAAGATCCCCCCCCCCTTCTGGAGGAACGTGTTGCCTGCGGCCGCGGGCCCCCAGGCTCTCCGTGGTTCGAATGGTCCTGGGCCACGAGGAGAAGAATCCCGAGATGTCCAAGACCGGCGAACATGAAGGGGCCCAGGGACACACAAATAGATACACACAAATCCCAGGTTTCCCCCTATTTTTCCACACATATATATATATATATAGATGTGTGTATGTGTGTATCTATTGATGTATGTATTTATGGATTTATGTATGTATTATGTTTTAAATTATGTATGTATTTATATATGTATCTATCTATTTATATATTAGTTATATAGTTATGTATGTATGTGTGTATGTATGTATTTATGTATGTATTTATGTATGTATGTAGTTATTGATTGATTTATGTATTTATGTAGTTAATCATTTATTTATTTATGTATTCGTTTATGTACTTATTTCTTTAGTTATATATTTATTGTTTCATTCATTATTGATGTATTGATTTATATATTAGTTTAGTTATTTATGTATGTATGTATTTACTTATGATTTTTTGTATTTATTTATGTACTTATTTATGTATTGATTCATTCATTTACTCATTTATTTATTTATATTTTTTTATGTTGTTATTTATTTATTTGATTTTCGAATTCCCCCACTTCCCATATTTCCCTATATTTCCGAGGGAATCGACAATGAATTGTGTCTGTGTGCTGTTTAACCCCTTCTGAGGAAAAGGTACACGCCGGTCGGAAGAAGTAGGTAAAAGCACGAAGTGGGAAGGCGGATAGAGTAGACTCGGCTCGGGCCCTCCCAGAGAGCAACAAAGAACACAGCAGAAGCACATCGACCCTTGGAGCAGGAAGGCGGCGCTCGAAGCAGAGTGGGATCTTGGAACCCCAGAATACCTACTTCCCACGACCGCCCCTCGGCCCACATGGGGAACATCTCCCTCGCCCTCTCATGCTCCCTTCCACCTGAATCACCCTCCTCCTCCTCCTCCTCCTCCTCCTCCTCCTCGTATTCGTCGTCGTCGTCTTCAGGGTCGGCGGCACCGGCCGCAGGGCCTTACAGGGCAGTTTTTAATACACTGGATTTCTTTAATATAGGATGTTTAATACATGACTAATGTATGAATAAGTTTATGCATGAACTCATCGTTGTTCTTAATGCTAAATCCCTGCATAGTTAATACATGATTCGCACGCGAAGCATGTATAAAAAAACGGCACTGTAGCAATATTTGCTTCCAACGACCGCCCCTCGGCCCACATGGGGAACATCTCCCTCGCCCTCTCCTGCTCCCTTCCACCTCAATCCCCCTCCTCCTCCTCCTCCGCGTACTCGTCGTCGTCGTCGTCGTCGTCGTCTTCGGGGTCGGCAGGCACCGGCCGCAAGGCCTTGGCAATCCCCGCTTCCAACGACCCGCGGAGGAGGAGGAGGAGGAGGAGGAGGAGAAGGAGGAGGAGGAGGAGGGGAGAGGAGGAAGAGGAGGAGGAGGAGGAGGAGGGGGAGGAGGAGGGGAGAGGAGGAGGAAGAGGAGGAAGAGGAGAAGGAGGAGGAGCAGGCGGAGGAGGAGGGGAAGTGGGAGGAGGATAGCAGCCAAGGCAGAAGAGAGCGTGGCCAAACCTCGGCGGGCCCAGCGGGTTCCCGAGCAAGACAGGAGCGAGCCCCTCAGGTGAGCATTGTTTTTTTTCGGCGTTTCGACATCGGGCGGAAAGGGGGGGGGAGGGGGGTGGTTCTGGCTCCGGACCTCTGCTTAAGTGCGACTGTTTGCAGTGGTGTGGCCAATGGGGGAGGGACCCCACCTGCTCGAAACAGGCGCCAAAAAACAGCCAAGATCCACTCCAGGGGGGGGGGGCGAGGGGGGGGCGAGGGCCCGCGCCGATCGGCAAAATAATGAATAAAAACACGCTCACCAATGCAAGCACGGTTTGGGGAACTACTGGCTCACCAAGACGCTGGACACGTCCAAATGCAGCACGCATCCATCGTGACCAGTCCCCCTCGCGGGGGCACTTGGTCGTGCATCGGGGGGCCCGACATTCTCTTACCCAGATCCCCGTCCAGATATGGCTCGCCAACACCTCTCTCAAGGCACTGTACCATATCCAGATCAGGCGGCACACGGCCGTCGAGCATCGAATATCGAGGATCGTGATCTGGGCAACCACGTTGACGACGATGCCGATGACGACAACCAAAGCCGCCCGAAGCCTCCGAAATCACAAATGCTCCCCCTCCCCGACTCGAGAAAACCCCCGGACTCTTCCCGAGGCTCACCGGGGTTCAAGAAGGACGAAAACGATCCGGAAACCTCCGAATCCCCGAACCTCCATCCCCGGACGACGGCGACGGCGGCAGCCGCGGCGGCGACGACGACGACGACGATGCCGCGCGACCAACAGGCCCCCGAGCAGTCAGCGTCCTCTGAGGGCAGCTGCAGGGAGTTCGGGAGCGGCCAAGAGGGGGGGTGCAAATCATGACCGGCGGCATGTGCGCGGCCCAGCGGGGGGGCCTGGGACGTAATGAAATAAGAAGAGGCGCCATGAAATCTGGGGGAAAATCATGGCCCGCGCCATGAAATACCCCCCCCTAGTCATCACCACCCTCTTTTCCGCTCCCGAGGAGTATGGGGGAGGGCTCCCTGGCCACCCCCGAGGGCCCGGGGTGGACAGGGCGGGACACACTGGCAGATGGGAGCGGCTGGGGCCCGCCCTCGAGGCCCTGGCCCTCGGGCGCCTTGGGAGAGGTTGGGAAGGCAAGGACCGAGGGACCATTTGAGCCACAATGGCTACGGAAGAGGAGGAGGAGGAGGAGGAGGAGGAGGAGGAGGAGGAGGAGGAGGAGGGGGAGGAGGAGGAGGAGGAGGAGGAGGAGGAGGAGGAGGAGGAGGAGGAGGAGGAGGAGGAGGAGGGGGGAGGGGGAGGGGGGGGGTCGCGTTTGCCCCTTCCCCAGCGCCTCCGCCTCCGTCACGCTCGAGGCCAGGAGGGCATCCCGGATGCACGGGCAGGACCTCAGGAACTCCACCCTCTCGCTGAGGAACTCCCTGCGGAGAGCAGCCAGCCAGAATGGGCATGGTTTCGATAGCTCTTCGAGGCGTCCGGGGACCGGGTGGGAACCGCAGCAGACGGCAAAACGGAGTGTATTCGATTTGATGACAGTCAGACTCGATTGGACAGGACACGCGAGAGGACACGAGACCCTTGCGAGGCCCACATTGCCACAGGAATGTAGGAAACATGGGTCGCGAGACACAGGTTTCAAGGGTACCCTGGATTTGACAAGGTCGACCTACTAATCTGGGCCGACTGTAAGTGGATGTATCGGGAAGGTAAACCTCGTGCGGACCGACACACGTGGTTGGCCCGTGAGGGCCGAGCCCACCTCACAATGAATGAACGCCGGCGGCGGCGGCGTCGTCTTTTGGGAAGTTTGCACTCCTTCTCCCCCTCCGCCAGACAGAGCAGCGGTGACGGAGGAGGGGGGGCGGCAGAGGAGAACGAGGGAGCGAGGGTGAGGAGAGTGTCGAGAGCGCGGGGAGGGGAAAGGTGAGGAGAGGGAGAGAACGACAAAATCATGAGGGAGTGAGAAAGGAGGAAGAGGGAGGGAGAAGGAAAGAGTGGTGAGGGATGAACGGTGGTGACAGAGACGGCACAAAGGGATGAAAACGGATGATGAAGGACGAGAAGGGGCTGGCAGAGGAGAGGCAGAGGAGGAGGCATCACGACTGGTGTGTAGATGCGTGTGTTTGCAAGTTTATGCATGTGCACACAAATTCGCATATTCATGTGTATATACGTACTTATATATATATATATATGTGTGTGTACACCTATATATATACATATGTATGTGCATACATACATACATGTATACATACATGATGTTTTGAGGTGTGTATATATGTTATAAGAGAGAAGGTATAACAAAAACATGCTGCTGCGTGGAGCCCAGGGCGTCGCCCGTTCCTCATATCCTCCGCGCCAAGGGATGGATGCAGTCGAATGAACTCCGGGCCCCTGCACGATCCGATGGGGGGCGGGGGAGGGGGAGTGGAGGGAGGGGGGTGAGGTGGGAGAAGGAGAAAAGGGGGAGGAAGGGGAGGGGGAAGTGGAGGGAGGGGAGGGAGGGGGAGAGAAGGGGGAAGGGAGAAGGGGAAAGGGAGGAAGGAGGGGGAGTGGGAGAAGGGGGAGGAGGAGGAGGGGAGGTGGGAGCGGGGGGAGGGGGGGAGGTGGGAGATGGGGGGAGGGGGGGGGGGGGAGGGAAGAGGGGGGGGGGACGCAGCGGGCGGTCGGCGGCATGCGGGCGGGCCCACTGGGGCCGTGGACGGAGCACCCTGCGGAGCCGCCGATCGGTGCGATGGGTGCGCCGCAGTGGGCGCAGGTCCGCCCCCACCCGGAGGGCCCCCGACGCCCAGGAGGAGGGGCCCGGGAGGCGCCTAAGACGGGGGAAGCGAAGGGGCCTTCGGGGCCCTTCTCTAAAGACTTGACTACCTACCAGACCACCCCAACCCAACCCGAAGACCCGAATTTCACCCGAATTTCGGGTTGGGGGGGGTACGGGTTCCATGTGTTTTTTCAACGTTCCCTGACCCCCCCCACTGGAAATGGAGGGCAAATTGAGGGCTTCGGGTTGGGTTGGGGTGTTTTGGTGGGTGGTGAAGACTACCCCCAGGGGCCTCACCTTACCCTCTAGGGGCGCCCAGAGGCCCACAGCGCAAAACCCCCAGGAGCCCCAGGAGGCCCCAGAGCGGCCCAAACATGGACCCCAAACATGCCTCCAGGATGAGGCCCCCGAGAGGCCTCCCCAGAGACCGCAACAAGCCTCCCCCAAAGTTGCCGCCTGTCCACGACCCAGGCAGTAGCGGGTTGGGTCCGAAGAAGCCTCCAGGCAACCCCCAGCACGGATATAGCTGGCATGCGCGCCGCGTCACGACTCTCGATTCCGCGCGCCACTTCGCCAAACTTCCGGGGAGCGGCCGGTGATGCGCCACCGACAGTCTCGATCCGCGTCTGGGCTGCAGCGAAGCGTCTCGGCAGTGCGGAAGACGGCTGTGTGGCGCAAGGGCCAAGTCACGATACGACAAATCAGCCCAACTTCACAAAAAAAACCGTTTTTGCAATGCAACAACGCTTAATCCGCTCCAGGGACCCCGCCCAAACCGGCGACCCGATTTACTCAGATTTAACTTGCACCTGGAGGTTTATATCTGGGCCTCACAAATGCACAACAATCTCAAGACTAAACAAGGATTCTGGCTTCTTGGGCAGCTTGAGGGTCGAAGAGGGCACCGAGACGGCACTGATGGTCCCGAGATGGCCCAACATGGCTGCAAGTCGACCCAAGATGGCCCTGACACAGATCCAGAGGCACACAAGGCGGCCCAAGAGGCAGTCAAGACGGTGCAAAAGGGCTTCAAGGAGGACTCCCAAGAGGGCCTCAAGAGTCACCAAGCATAGATGTTGCATAGGTTGTTGAAAGATTTCGCACTCTAGCCCCTTCTGACTTCTGACACCCCAATACAGCTCCAGACGCCTCCTAAATGGCCCTAAGACGGCCCAAGAGGGCCCAAAGACGACCAAAAAAGGACCCCAACGCGGCCCAAGAAGCTAGGGAGACGGCCCCAAGACAGTACAAGGGACCCCGAAGACAGTCCTTGAGGGCCCGAGGAAAGCCCCAAGATTTCAGAGAGGGGCCCCCAGACTGCCTCAGGAGGCGCCAAGTGGCCCAAGACCGCCCGATGATGGCCCGAGACGCCCCAAAGAGGCCCCTAGAGGCCCCCAAGAGGTCCCCACGAAGCCTCTAAGAGGCCCCCGAGAAGCCTCCAAAAACCTCCCAGGAGGCCCAAAAACGCCCATAATCTTCGCGGTCTGGGCATGCAACCAATCATCGAACCACTCCCCGGCGTGTGTCATTATGATCTCCAGAGTCGTTATTTTCAATGGCAAGAGCACATCACGCAAGTCATCATATTTCCCACGCACCTCCACCAGTGCAATTCACTGTTCGAGCTGGGCCGATGGGTCACTGACCTCATGTGGTATGTCGGGGTTCATGGGTGAGCTCATCTTAGCCGGTAATGTTACTCCCGCAATTGCAGGGTATCACTTATACATCTTCATGTGCGCACTCAATAGTTAAGGCTATGTAGCTTGCCCCGTGCCTCAATGCATCATCGCGTTCGCCTCATTAGCGCTTCTTTCCTGCCGATGCCTTGTTCCACCCCGTTGCTGTCATCCTCCCGCTGAGCACTACTATAGTATCAGTCTGCTCGCTCGGGTGTGGCATAGCTCCACTGTGAGCTTCGTAATTTGAAATCGCTGCAGTTCTCAGTGTTTACTTGCGCTTGTGAATTTAGCCACCTGCCGCTCCACTCTCGAAATTTCGGCCAATTTCCTTTGAAATTATTCAATGGCTGGATTGCCTTCGATTCGCTCACGGGCCGTCGGTGGGTTTTGCTGGTGTTAGATCCTACCGATTCGGCTGTCAAAGTGAGGATCACACTTTCTGTCCCCGGCTATTATTTCTCATGCGGCCCCTCGAACCTTCAAGTACGCGGTGCATGCCTCGCGCTTGTTCTCGCGATTGATGATGCCCAGTAACGCCGCGTTAGCTCCCCCAAACATCCTCATCGGTGACATCGCGCGCTCGCTGGGCAAATCTTAGTTACCAGCACGCCCTTGCTCTTCAAGGTAAGTTCGTCATCACGTCATGGCTAACCTGCAGGCCAGCTTTTGACGAACTCGCAGTGACCTTAGTTGTACGCGGTAAAATAATTAAGTCCGAAGTTGGCCAGGTTGTATTATATCCATTCCTGCCTTTACGTAAGTATCGCTGTACCCGCTCCTGTTGCCACAACCTCGCTCCACGGCCGTGCAGATTTAACAGAAAGATCGCGACGAAGATGGAGCTATATTTTGCAGTAAGCGGTCAACATTACAAGTAAACAGGTGTGTCACACCGCCTGACGCCAGTTATTATCACTTGAGCCAAACGACAGCAGCTGCACAGTATATAACCTGGGGCCATGAACCAAAACACCTTCTCTTCCTCTTCCTCCTCCTA
>CAUYUJ010021526.1:323701-358701 GCA_963575745.1 Prorocentrum cordatum | reverse complement strand
AATAATACTAATACTAATACTAATACTAATACTAATACTAACACTAACACTAACACTAACACTAACACTAACACTGACACTAATAATAATACTAACTAATACTAGTACTAATACTAATACTAATACTAATACTAATACGAATACGAATACGAATACGAATACGAATACTAATACTAATACTAATACTAATACTAATACTAATACTAATACTAATACTAATACTAATACTAATACTAATACTAATACTAATACTAATACTAGTACTAGTACTAGTACTAAAACTAATACTAATACTAATACTAATACTAATACTAATACTAATACTAATACTAATACTAATACTAATACTAATACTAATACTAATACTAATACTAATACTAATACTAATACTAATACTAATACTAATACTAATACTAATAAATACTAAATAATACTAATACTAATACTAATACTAATACGAATACGAATACTAATACTAATACTAATACTAATACTAATACTAATACTAATACTAATACTAATACTAATACTAATACTAATACTATTACTAATACTAATACTAATACGAATACGAATACGAATACTAATACTGATACTAATACTAATACTAATACGAATACGAATACTAATACTAATACGAATGCCAATACTAATGCTAATACTAATACTAATACTAATACTAATACTATTACTAACACTAATAGGAATACGAATACCAATGCGAATACTAATACGAATACCAAAAACTAATAAAAATACGGATACGATTACTAATACTAATACTAATACGAATACGAATACGAATACGAATACTAATAACAATACTAATATGAATACGAATGCTAATACGACTACTGATACTAATACGAACACGAATACTAAAACGAATACTAATACTAATACGAATACTAATACGAATACTAATACTAATACTTTTCCTAATACGAATACTAATACGAATCCGAATACTACTACTACTAATACTAATAATAATACGAATACTAATACGAATAGCATCACGCCGATACGAATAATTATACTAATAATAATACGAATACTAATACCAATACTAATACTAATACTAATACGAATACTAATACGAATACTGCTACGAATACTAATACTAATACGAATACGAATACGAATACGAATACGAATACGAATACTAATACGAATACGAATACGAATACGAATACGAATACCAGTACTAATAGATATTTGTAATACTACGAATACTAATACTAATCCGAATATAAATATTAATACTAATACTAATAGTGATACTAATACTAATCGTAATACTGATACTAATACGAATACTGATACTAATACTCATACGAATACTAATACTAATACGAATACTAATACGAATACTAATATTAATACCAATACTAATAATAAGACTAATACTAATACTAATACTAATACTGCTACTACTACTAGTGATACTAATACTAAGACTAAGCCTAAGACTAAAACGAATACTAATTCGAATACGAATACGAATACGAATACGAATACTAATACTAATACAAGTACGAATGCGAGCACGAATAAAAAATGATGGCACGAGTACTAGTAGTCATCATCATAGAAACAGCGATACCAACAACGATAACAACAACGACAACAACGAGATTAAGAAGAACAAAAAGAATAGTAGTAGTAGTCCTAAGAATACCAAAACTACTAATGATAACAGTAATGATGCGAATAGTAACAACCATACTAATAATGGTAATAACTCGAATACTGACATTAATAGTCGTAACACTAATCATACGAATATAGCCATAATGGTAATAATACGAATAATACATAATACTAATAATAAACAAAAAAAAACATAAGAAGAAGCAGAAACACAAAAACGCCAAAACTAAACACAAAATGTTGGCGTTCCGCGCAGAGTTCTCGGATCTGCGCTGGACCCCCCTCCCTGGCGCGCGGCGCGCGCCAGGAGCGGCGCCAGAGGCGCCGCCAGGAGGGCCCAGTGAGGATCCAAGAAATCCGTGCGGAGCGCCAAAAGTTTTATGTTTATGGCGCTTTCCTTCTTCGAGATCAGAAGGGGAATGGCTGACACAAGCTAGTTCTCACCCTCGTTACAGCAGGTTCGTGTCGTCCCGACTTGCGTATCGGTCTCTGACACTGCGTGGATCTTTCAACCCTGAACGAGGGCGGCTTCCCGATGGCGCAGACCGTTCGAAGTCGGCCGATTCTGGGCCACTGGCGGTACCCGACCTTGAGCCCCCGCGCTGAAGTCGCCGCCTCGTCGACATGACACGAGGCTGCCATCACGTGCGCCCCGGCGACCTCTGGCGCCGCCCCGACCAGCCGCCACCCCATCGACCGCCACGCGGCGACGAGGCCTGCCGCCCGCGGGGGCTGGCGGCAGGCAGCCCGAGGAGGAAAGCGCAGTCCTCGTCGGACTGCAGCGCGAGATCGCCGAAGCCCGTGCCGGGGTGCAGGAAGTTCACGGTCTCCAGGAGCCTGGCGAGAGGCTATCGGAGACTTCACATATGTTTTGGAACACGCGCCGCTCCGGCCCGCTCGCCGCGGAACTCCTCCACGTCTGCGCGCCCCCCCCCTCCCTCCCTCGCGCGGCCGCCCTCGTCTTCGTCTCTCCCTCTCGCGCGCCAGACAGCTGGCCTATCGGTTGCCCCGATCCGCCCCACGCTGGTGCGGCCTGCCCCTGCCTCGCCGCCAACGGGGAAAGTTTCTGAACACGTCAAGCCTTCTTCATGGCTCTGGAATCCTCAGGAGGCCGCCACAGAACCGCCTCCGAAGACCTGGGGACGCCTGGAGGAGGCCTCCAGAAACTCCAGGTTTGGGTCGGCCAGGCATGTCCCCCTATAGGCGGCTTTTGGGCGAAAAATCCGCCGACCCTGTCGGCGTGTGGAAGAGGCTGCTCCGTTTGACTCGTCGTCGTCGTCGTCGTCGCCTTCGCCGCTCCCTTTCTCTTTCCCTAGGCTCGTCGCCGCTCCCCACACTGTCACCAGGCCCTCCTCCTCGAGCGCGCCAGCCACAGCGAAATTGAGCAACGTTGTAGTTGAGTCGAAAAGAGGCCCCTTCCCTTTGATCCCTTCCCCGCCGGGGGAAAACCCCAAAAGGCCCCCACGAGGCTCCCAAGCGGTCCCCAAGAGCCTCCCAAGAGGCTTCTAAACTACCCCCAAGAAGCCCCCGAGAGCGCTCGTCAGCGTCGTCGTCGTCGTCGTCGCCGTCGTCGTCGTCGTCGTCGCCATTCAGGGTCGGCGGCACCGGCCATAAGGCCTTCGCAATCAAAAATAAACAAAACATGCTACTTCTACAGACCAAAAAACGCCATGTTTCACTATGTTTGAACTCTCCGCCTGTCGAGGCACACGCCCGACGCAACCCCATGGGACCTGGACCCCCAGAGAGCCCCGAAGATCTCCGGAAGGACCGAGACCTCCGAGACTCCGTGCCTGCCTCGCTGCCCACGCCTCGCTGCCCTCGCCCTCGGCCCCCGCGGCGGCCAAACGGGGCCTCGCGACGGGCGGCGCGCCTCGGCGGACGGGGGCCCCTGGAGCTCCTGGGGGCCCGCCTCGCGGGCAGGCGACGCCGTCGGCGACGCGCGGGGCCGCCGGCGCGGGCCGGTCGCCCGCGCGGCGTCGTGGGCCGCCCGCGGGCGGAGGGGGCCGCGCAGCGGTCTCCGCGGTCTCCGGGGAGGCCTGCAGCCTTCTGGCCCCCCCCCGCCCACGGCCAAGCGGACGCAGGGCTCCCCGCGATCGCTCCCAGCGAGCAGGAGATCATTTTTTTATTCCGGCCGGTAACGCTCGTCACCCGGGGGGGGGGGGGTCGTGCCCCCCGGGTAACGGTAACGCTTGGGCTGGGCGGGGTATGGCGAAGCAGGGGCGCTCTGCGATCGCCATAGTATGCGCGCGAGCAGCACTCTCTGCCTGAGAGCACCACAGTGGCTTGCGATTCGAGTACAAGCGCAAAGCCCGCCGCGTGGTCCCGGCACCACGCCCGCGCCCGCGCGCGCGACGACGATGATCGACGAGCGACGAGCGACGAGGTCGACGACGACGACGACGACGTTTGCCGCCTGTTTCGGCCTCCGGAGGCCGTTTTCGGGCGCCGTCGACGACGACGACGACGACGACGACGACGACGACGACGACGACGACGACGACGATTCGAGTACAAGCGCAAAGCCCGCAAGCACCAGCATCGCGCATGCGAGCGCCGCAATGGCCTGCGAGCGCCCACAGTGCGCCTGCGACCACCACACCACAGTGCGCATGCCTTCGGGCACCAGCATGTTGGAGGGGAAGACCGAGACCCCCCCCGCGTACGAGCGTTACCGTTACGGGGGGGGGGGGGGGAGAGGCCCGGGTAACGAGCGTTACCCCCCAGAGGATAAAAAAACAATCTCCAGGCGGAAGGAGCGGCGGGAGCCCACGGGGGTGTGCGCTGCCGCCCCTGGCAGGGAAGCCGAGGCGTCGGCGAGGAGCCGAGCTCTATATATGCACCGACGCGGTTTCCAGCCCCGCACTGCAACTTGTAATGAAAAGTGCGGATCCGGGAGTATACGGCATCCTTATGTATACATGTTTCGCTGTTTCCCCCGGAGAACGGAAGCAAAAACACACGCACACACACACACACACTCGCACACTCACACACATACCTAATATTTGTGTATATATACACACACGCATACTTACTATCTTACATTGATACATACAAACATACATACGTACGTACGTACATACATACATGTGAGAAAGCGCGTTTCACGGGCGCTCGCCTTGGGAACATTCGGCGGCGCGTTTCGAACCGGGGGGGGGGCCCCACCCTCCGACACTCGGCGCCGTCGATCTAAACCAGAAGGACCCCCTTCCCCCCAAACCCCCCCCGTCTCAAAGGGGGTGGGGGGTTCAAACCCCCCCCCCTCGGCGCCGGCGCCGGCGCCGGCGCTGGC
Organism: Prorocentrum cordatum; assembly: GCA_963575745.1. Taxonomy (NCBI): domain Eukaryota; class Dinophyceae; order Prorocentrales; family Prorocentraceae; genus Prorocentrum; species Prorocentrum cordatum. Next base: position 353,753 of record CAUYUJ010021526.1, on the reverse strand, counting down.
GGCCGCCAGCAGCGCCGACGGTGGGGACGCAGCGACGATGACCAGAGGCAGCCCACGGGGGGGCTTCAAGACCCCCCCCTGGCGCCGGCGCCGGCGCCGGGGTTGGCGGCGGCCAGCAGCGCTGGCGCTGGCGCCGGCGACGGCGGCGACGCAGCGACGATGACCACCACTACCACTACCACCACCACCACCACTACCACCACCACCACCGCCTCAACCCACCACCACCACCACCAACCCACCACACAACCACCACCACCACCACCACAGCCACCACCACCACCCACCACCACCACCACACTCACCATCACCACCACCACCACCACAAAAACCCACCACCACTACCACACCACCACCACACCACCACCACCACCACAACCACCACCACTACCAGCAGCACACAACCACCACCACCACCACAAACCACCACACCACCACCACCACCGCCACCACCACCACCACACCACCTCCACAAACACACCACCACCCACACCACCACAACCCACCACCACACACCACAAACCACAACCACACCACCACCACACCACCACCACCACCACCACCACCACCACCACCACCACCACCACCACCCACCACCACACCACCACCAAACCACCACCATCACCACCACCACCCACCACCACAACCACCACAACAAACAACCACACCACCACCACCACCACCACAACCACCACCACCGCCACCGCCACCAACACAACCACCACAACCCACCACCACCACCACCACCGTCGTCCTCGTCGACCCTCCCCGCCGCTGCCGCCCGCCGCCGCAGGCGCCAGCGCCGGCCCAGAAAACGAAATCGTCGTCCCCGCCGCCGCCGCCAGCCGCCGCCGACACAGGCGCCGGCCCGAAGAGAACGAGAGAGGAGAAGTAAGGGGGGGGGGGCAGTGAACCCCCCCCTTCCGTCACGAATGGGGGGGGGGGGTCTAAACCTCCCGCCCCTCCATACAGGCGGGGGGGGGGTCGACTCCAGCCCCCCCCCCTCCAAGCGACCACGGAACGCTCTCTCGCATACATATACAAATAAATGCACATATAGATATACATATACATATACATACACATATACGTATACATATAAATATGCATAAACATTTACATATACATATGCCTATATATATAAATATACAGATATACATATACATATACATATACATAAATACATATATACATGTATACCTCTATACATGTATACATATATACATATACATATATATATACATATATATATACATATACATATACATAAACACATACATATACATATACATATCAATGTACATATACATATACATATACACATACATATACATAGACATATACATGTACATGTGCATGTACATATTCATCTACATATACATATACATATACACATACATATACATATACATATACATATGCATACACGTACACATATACTTAGACGCATACACAAACATATATATGTGTGTATATATAACATATATACATATATACATATACATATACATATACATAAACATATACATATACGTATACATATACATAAACATAAACATAAACATATGCATCTTCATATACATGTACATATACACATATACACATACATAGTCATATACATATACATATACATATAGATATACATACACATAACATAAACATTAACATTTACATATACATATACGTACACACATACATATACATATACAAATACAAATACAAACACCTATACATATACGTAAACATATATATGTATGTATATGATATACATACGCATACGTATACATATACATATACATATACATACACATATACATGCACATCTACATATACACGTGCAGCAACATATACATATACATAGGCATATACATATATATACATACATACATATATCTATACATTTACATATACATATACATATACATATACACATACATGTACCTCCTCCTCCTCCTCCTCCTCCTCGACACAGCCCTGCGCGACGATAAGTCTCGCCGCACACCTTTGAATGCAATGGGTGGCGCTTCCCCTTTGATGCGGGGCCATTACCACTTGCGCCACCATGCACTCTCGTTCACCCCTCGGGTGAAGCAAAAACTCCAACGAGTTACGTGACAGAGGGGCCCGACTCTCCAGCACGAATCAGGAGGCCCGAGCGGAGTGGCTGCACCAGAGGGCGCCGCTCCTTATTCACAGAGAACCGTGCGGGCGTACGGCCAAGGTTCGACAAAACCCTCGCTCCCCACGACTTGGGCTGCGGCGGTCCCGCGCAGCAGGTGGAAAGCGAGGCCGAGACAAGAGTCCCCCCATAACCGCACACAACACACACAACACACCACATCCGCCCAGCCTCCCCACCGACCTGGAACGGATGAATGACATGCTGCCTGCCTGGCGCCGACGCCACTCGCGCACACGCGAGGTCCGCACGCGAGAGCACGGGCGGCACGACGGCAGGCGGCGGCAGCACGACAAGGGGCAGCTGGCGGGGCCCACGCGCCCGCGCCGTCCTCTCCTTGTCTGTGACATGCACGGCGTCGAGGTCTGCCATTGCAGGCCCTATCTTGGCGACCCATGCAGCGAGACGAGAGAGAACCTTAGCCTTGGCCTGATGCGCCTGTCGCACTGGCAGAGGCACTCTCGATCTGTCTGCCTGCCATCGAGCCCAATCATCTGCACGCATGCTACCTTCAAACTCGAAGGGGGTGTCCGCCCCGCTGGAGGCATGCACGCGTGCCGTGCGTTGACCAGCGCACATGCACTGTCGCAGTACCGCCCCCATTCATCAATCTGCAGCCAAATCTGAACCCAAACTTCGGATTGTGCAACACAATCCTGCCATGAGCTGTCCGCAGAAAGCGGTCAGGAAGGAGCAGCAGAGCAGCAACAGCCACGAGCTCGAGGGCGGACAGGCAGAGGCCTCCCCTCCTCCTCCTCCTCCTCCTCCTCCTCCCCCTCCTCCTCCTCCTCCCTCCTCCTCCTCCTCCTCCTCCTCGCCTCCTCCCCTCTCTCCTGTCATCCTACCCCTTCCTCCCCCCCAACACACAACAGCCAACTCACGCCAGCTTTGACCTCCACCTCCACCTCCACGAAACCGCCAGGCGAGCCTTCGATGTCCTCCTCGACGCGCCGTCCAGCCCAGCCGTCCGCTTCTCCTCCTCCTCCTCCTCCTCCTGCCCCTCCCTCATCCTTCTCCATACACATCATCATCATCATCATCATCATTCATCATCATCATCAGCAGCAGCAGCAGCAGCAGCTTCATCCTCATCATCATCATCATCATCATCATCATCATCATCATCATCATCATCATCATCATCTCATCGTCATCATCAGCATCATCATCATCATCAACAACAGCATCAGCATCAGCATCATCACACCATCCATCATCACACCATCACATCACATCATCACCACCACTAAAGTCAATCACATCATCATCATCATCAGCATCAAGAATCATCACCATCAGCACAGGCCATCATCATAATCTCATCAGCATCATCTTATCATCATCATCATCATCATCCAGCATCTCATCATCAAAAAAACTCAGCATCAGCATCATCATCATCATCGAACTACATCATTAATCAGCATCAGATCGCATGATTCATGCATCAGCAGCATCATGATCATCATCATCATCATCACATCATCATCATCATCATCGTCCATCATCATCATCATCATCAGCATGCATCCTCATCATCATCATAATCATCATCGTCATCAGACCATCATCATCATCCAGCATCATCATCAACATCATCACGTCATCATCATCATCATCATCAGCATCAACATCATCATCTCAGCACCATCATCATCATCAGATCATCATCATCAGCACATCATCATCATCATCATCGATCATCCTCGTCATCATCATCACATCATCATCATCACATCAGTCATCCATCATCATCATCATCATCATCATCATCATCAGCATCATCATCATCATCAGCATCATATCATCAGCATCATCATCACCATCACCATCACCATCACCATCACCACCACCATCAGCATCATCAGCATCGTCATCATCAGCATCATCATCATCATCATCATCATCATCGTCATCATCATCAGCATCATCATCATCATCATCATATCAGCCACCATCATCATCATCATCATCATCATCAGCAGCATCATCATCAGCATCATCACAGCCATCATCCATCATCGTCATCATCATCAGCATCATCATCATGTCATCATCAGCAGCAGCAGCAGTAATGATCTTCATCATCACAGCATCCACCATCATCCTCCTCCTCCTGACACCCTCATCATCAGCATCATCATCATCACAATCCTGATCAGCATCATCATCAGCATAACCATCATCCAGCATCATCATAATCATCATCACCACCACCATCAGAATCAACACACCCACCATCATCATCATCCTCATCATCATCATCATCATCACTCTCATCACCACCTCCACCTTCACCATCACCATCACCATCATCATCACAATCATCACGATCAGTTCCATCACCATCACCATCACCTTTAGCGTCATCATCATCAGCAGCATCATCATCACCACTAGCAAGACCATCACCAGTTCCAGCACCATCATCATCATCATCATCATCATCATCATCATCATCAGGCCCGCGAGTTGGTCCTCCTGCAGTCGCCACCCGACTTCATCGCCAAGGGGATGACAGCGCACGCGTACTGGCATGAACGTGTCAGGTCAATTGATTATTCCTCCCCGTTGGACATCGCCATGGGGGAGGAGTACTTGGAGCCTCTCGAGATCTATGTTACAGGGTTTGCTTACAAGTCCAAGGCCGATGCCATCAAGGATTGGAAGACTTGGATTGTCGATTAGGTGGATAGGGGGGCTCGCAGGGCTCATTTGCAGGTTCTGGGAGCCCACCACCACGCTCAGTTGTGAAGGGTCTGTCGTGCCCGATCCTTTGGCGCTTCTGGATTCCGAGCCTCAGAAACTTGGCAAACTTTGGAAGGCGTCCGGATCCCGTACTCCTAACCGAACTTTCGAGTATGTGGAGCCCCTCCCCGAATTCGAACCTGATGTGCTCAGGGCTTCGGATAGGCGATACGCCACCCGTACGGCAACTGCGGTGGACGGGTTCCACATGAAACATTTTTGCAGTCTGAGAGACGGGTCTTTGGTGGTGCTGGCCAAAATGATGAGCATCATGGAGTCTTCTGGTTTGTTCCCGATCCAGATCAGCGTAGTTCTCATGGCGATGCTTAGAAAACCAGCGGGCGGAGTTCGCCCCATTGGGGTTTTCTGTAGTCTCTATCGTCTATGGGGCCGTTGCCGTCGCTCATATGCCCACGCCTGGGAGAAGTCTTTCAGGCGGCCGTAGTTTGAAGGATCTCAGTTCAATTCTGCCGTGGACGTTGTTTGGCGCCAGGGGCTCCGCAGTGAAACGGCTGTGCGATCTGGGGAGGCCTCCGCCACGTTGCTTTGGGACTTATACAAATGCTACGAGCTCGTCGACCTTCGCAGCCATCTTGAGCGCTGTAGGCAATACGAGTTCCCCGTGCAGCTCGCTCGCCTGGCGGTCTGCTTACAGGCTCGGTAGATATAGTTGTATAACCGGTGCTGGTGTTGGAGATTTCTTCGTGCAACGCGGCGTGGTCGCAGGGTGTTCTTTAGTAAAAACTTTGATTCGCGTTCACGCGATTCCTGCGCTGGACCGCATTCGACTCCCGATGCGGGTTACTCTGGACGTCTACATCGACGACTACGGTTGTGGATGCCACGACAATGGACACCCTAACAATCCTATCATGAAATTTCAAACGTGTTTAAGATGTCGGAAAAATGTTCTAAACATGTCCTAAGCATGTTTAACATGCTTGAAGCATGGTTAACACATGCTTTAGACATCTGGAAATGATTTGGCAACATGTTTCCTCTCCATTGATCGTCATCCACAAGACTACGGGCTGAGCTCCACCGGGACTGGACGGGAAGTGATTCGAAATTCAGGTTCTACCGCCAAGGAGCTCGAGAGAGCGATTGTTGAAGATATGGGGGCCACGATTTCCGAGGACAAAGCTTCCCTGGTGTCGTCGTCGTGATCTGTGGCTTCTGAGCTCCAGTCCCATCTTGGAGACCTTGCTGGGCCTATTCGTTCTTCGGCGGTCAATATGGGGATCTATGATACCGCCGGTAGGCCTCGTCGCGCGGCTGGACGTGGCAAGAAAAATGGTGTCAGGAGGCGTATTCTCAAGAATCGCGCAAAACGGTGTGCGCATCTCAAGCGAGCTTTCGGACATCACGCCATTACGATTTTTACCGCAGGACCTATGCCGAGCTTCACCTACGCTGCGGAGGCGCACGGCCTCTCCACCGCCGAGTGGCGCCAGCTGCAGGTTGCTTCCGTCAGCACCAGGCAGCCTTCTGCGGGAGCTCGCTCACGAACGTCAGCGGTCATCCTGTATGGGGTACCTACATGGTCGTGCGCTACGCCGAGGAGAGTTGGGCCAACCAGAACCGCATCTACCCAGTCGTGATTCCTTGGGGCGAACTCCGAGACTCCTGGGCCAAAGTTTTTCTCCAAGACGGGCCGTCGAAGTGGAGGGGTGTTTCGGGCCCCATGAGTGCGATGAAACTGTCCTTGGAACGCTTAGGATGGTCGATGCCATCCTACACCGTTCTCCTTGACGATTTCGAAACTGAAATACATCTTACTAAAGTGTTTCCTAGAATGTCGTGCAAACTCTTGTGTGCTGCGGTAAAGCGCATGCACGAACGTGAATATGGTTCCAAGCTTTTGCATGGCCTTCCAGGAGCACGAGTTTGTCATGACACTGTTTCGGCTGAGCTTAGGCTATCCCGGCGTACCAGGTATCAAAAAGGTTACATCACATCGGTGTCATGTTCGGCGGTCTGGACTCGAGCACGGGCGAAGCAGGCAGGCTACGACGTCGACGACTTGTGCGAGCTTTGCCTGTAGGGCAGGGACACCATCTTGCACAGGCTTTGGCGATGCACGGCGGTGCAAACCGAGCGTGGAGTCTCTGTCCAGGCTCAAAGGCGGGTTCGATATGTTCCCTCCCCCTGATCTTTCTGAAAACCCAAGAGGAATGATTCCGTCTCTACACCAGGGGATTGTTTCGACACCCTGGCGACGTGCTGCCCCGCCCTGGCCCGCGGTGATACTGATGACCATGGTGTTGAGGTTCGTTGGAGGGATTACCCAGAGAAGACTACTTTCGAAGATTTGCGGGGACACATCTTCGTCGACGGGTCCAGTATTTCTCACAACATTCCTGAACTATCCAGGGCTGGCTGGGGGGTGGGATTAGTAGATGACGAGGCGAACGAGCTCGCCCGCTTTAGTGGGCCAATCTGTGCGCCGTACCCTCAAACGGTCCGGGTGAGTTCGGCGCCTGCGCTGTGGCCGCAATGCACGCCCTTCGAGGTTCTTCCATTTATTCCGACTGCAAGAACGTAGTTGTTCAAGCGAATGAACCTTTAGTCTGAGCTTTGTGCTGCAAGAGACCCTATGCGGGCTGTTTGCTTCCCACTCACCGCAAGGTGGTCGATGGCGTTTCTAAGGTTAGAGCCCGCGTTGCCGATTCGACAGATCTGTAAGTGCGCGCGAACGTTTCCTCAAGGAAGGGAATGGTTTGGCGGACATTGCCGCCAAGAGCACGCTGTCTAGGCATCCTCAGCTCAGCCTCGAGGAGACGCGATGGCTCGACCGTGTGCGGAAGGTGTCCAAAGCGGTTGCCAATGCTTCGTGTGATGTGGTGCCCTCTTTGGCCACGACTGAACCTGAAAGGGGCTGCGTTGGAGAAGGCGGCTGCACCCAGTCAGCCCAAAACGACTGGTCCAGCCCACAGCTGGGTGCGCGTTTCAAGCTTCTGGCAGTGTGAAGCTTGTTAAGGGCGTCCAGAGGCGTCAAGGCTCCAAAGTCGTTGGATCCGAATCGTCTGGAGCCCCCGCCTCCCGGCGCCTGTACCAAGCCTCCTCTGATTGATCCGAAGGCCAATGTCCTTTGGAAGCACCGTTGTTTAGCGCCCGCTTGCTCTGATAGCGCGTTGCTGATCGTGTGCACGAGATGGAAAGCATACACCAGCCACGGCCATCCTCGGAATCTGTCTGGGAATTGTAATGGTGTTCCGCAGTCCAATGGAGCCAAAGGCGCCTGGTCTGCCGGTTGCAAAGGGAAACATCCGAAAAGAACAGGGGTTACCGTTGAGCGTGGCCCCTGGTCTGTCATTTGATGCTCTTACTGTTCTGAGCTTGCTCGTGTCACCCAGTGGAGGTTCGAGAGCCACTCTTGCTGCGAGGTCCTCTGATTTTTTTGGCGGGGACCCAAGCTCCATCGGTACAGGAGGGTGGCCTGGGCTACTCCGTGCATTCAGTGGCGGTTGATGTCAATCCTCCTCCTCCTCCGCCGCCTCCTCCTCCTCCTCATACGCCTCCTCCTCCTCCTCCTCCTCCGCCCTCTCCTCCTCCTCAACCTCCTCCTCCCATTCCCCCCGTGCCTCCGTTTCATCGTCCACTCCACCTCCTCCTCCTCCTCCTCCTCCTCCTCCTCCTCCTCCTCCTCCTCCTCCTCCTCCTCCTGCTCCTCCTCCTATTCCTCCTCCTATTTCTCCTCCTCCTCCTCCCCCTCCTCCTCCGCCTCGCCGCTCGTGAGGTCTGGCGCGTGCGCCCAGGGAGGCGCTATGCGGGCGGCGCGGGGGGCCGCGCTGATGCTGGGATCCTGGGGCGCGGGGGCCGCTCCGTTTGTGATTAGGGGTCGATATATTCCCCCCTCCCTGAGCCTTCCCACGATACGATTGCTGACGAGATGTCAGAGGTGTAGACACTCATGCAGGAAAGACAACCTGATGTGACGATCCAGATGCTGAGAGCGCCTGAGGACCTTGTCCTGGGCTGAGCTCCCGGGTCCAGGACCCGTTTCCACCAGGTCCGCTCTCTTCTTTCTTTCTTTCTTTCTCTCTCTCTCTCTCTCTCTCGCTCTGGTGCAAAGACAGCTCCCTCCTCGCCCCTCACGCATCGCTTGTCCGTCCACTGCAAAAGCACCGACAAGGCAACCCAGAATACACGGAGCGGGTCCAAGAAATCACGAACCCAAACAGGCTGCCGTCTCTTGGGGCCGCATGTTACTTCCGCCGCCTTCCGCCGAGCTTCCGCCAGCTTCCAGAGGGGGAGCCACCCCCGTTTTACGTCCGCCGGCGTCCGCCGACTTCAGCCGAGGAAGAGATGTCATCTCCCCGGATTCCTCGAAGGCGAGGCCTTTTCTGGAACGCGTCACATACCCAGACCTCCGACGTCGTGATTTTTCACGACGTCGGCCCCCAGAAGTCTCGAAGTCTCGACGCCTTCCCCGGGGCCAGACTTTGAATCCCAAGTCGTGCTTGCTCGGACCCCAGGCCCTGCGAGGGCCCAAGAGGCCGAACATAGGGGGAACAAAACAAAATCCGTCGTGCTTTTCACAACGCGAGGCAGTCTGAGTCGTTCGACTCCTCGACGACGAGGCCCTGTCTGGAACGCCTCACATACACACCACCACCACCATGCCCGGCCAGGAGCATCCTGCACCCTGCCGTGGCGTCTTCGCTCTCCCCGCCGAAGCCAGGAGGTTCCCCACACCATCCCAGGGCCCAGGATGGCCCTGGCCAGACGTGGCGGCAGGGTCTAGGAGCCCTGCGCGAATAGTAAGAGGCGGCAGAGCGTAGACACCTCCCACCCATACTCAAGGGGCAGAAGGACACACAAATAAATACACAAATAAAATGATGCCCCATATTTTCTTATATTTTCTGGGTATTTGTCTTCCCGCCCAATTCCCATATTTTCACATATTTTCTTAGGGGTTGACGATTAATTGTGTCTGTGTGTTTTTTCCCCTCCTGAAATACTCCCAGCCACCGCTTGCCCCTCTCCCGCTGATGAAGCATACAGGAGAGCAGAACCACCCACTTCACCCCTGCACCATCCTTTGCGCCTCCACCGCAAAGAGGTACCGACTAAAAACTGGGTGTCTGGGACGTCACAAAGCGGTGTGGTGACGGACCGCGCGGTGACCTCAGAATCCCGAACGACCTCACGGCACAATCCGTCACCGCATGGTCTGAGGACCTCGCAGGCCCCAGCCGCCCGAAAGGCATCCTCGGAGAACGACCCGAATCTCAACACCGTGCGGCCGCGCCGAATGCCTGGCTTCCGGTCCACGACTCGGGCCTCCCAGCACGCACTGGGCCAGGCGCAGCTGCTGGAACGCATCCCGAGGCAGGAAAACCCTCAGGGACCGGCGAAGACGTCCGACAACACCAAATCCCCACTGACTCACTCGGGAATCTTCCGACCCGGGTCCATCCAGACCCGGGTCAGCAGTAAACCAAAACACCACAGTGCAGGAAGACAACAAAACCTGCAGCGCAGGTCTTCGCAAGTCCGGGCCAACCAATGTGCGCGGCCGCCTCGCGGCCACGAGCGGCTCGCTAACCCGGGTCAGCCAGAGGGGGTCTTCGCCGCGCGCGCTGCATTCCGTGCGCGAGCACGTCCGGCGAGGGGGCCGCTATCGGCGGGCGCCGCCAGAGCTCCCGAGGGCGGCCCGCGGCGGACTTCGGGCGAACGCCGCCTCGGTTCCTGCATGTCCTCCTCCTCCTCCTCCTCCTCCTCCTCCTCCTCCTCCTCCTCCTCCTCCTCCTCCTGCAGGATCCGGTGTCCTGGCTGACCCCCGTTTGCATTGACCCCCGTCTCAGGGCTCCCGACTCACCACGCGGCGCGGTCACCACACCGCTGCGGGGGCCCCCGGTGCGGTGCCCCGTCCCGTGCTGCGGGTCGCCCAGAGCTCGACCCCCCTGCCCGGACGAGGCGCCCGCTCGCCCTCGCAGCTTCTGGCTCAGGTTGCGGATGCCATGACAGTGGACACTCTAACAATCCGATCATGGAATGAAACATGTGTTTGACATGTGCAAAAAACAATGTCTAAACATGCTTCGAACATGGCTTACATATTTTAAACATGTTTGACACATGCTTTAGACATCTGGACATGCTTTGGCAGCACGCTTCCTCTCCATAGATCGACTTCCACAAGGCTCAGTCTCGCTGCACCTCGCAAACTCGGGTGAGGGGGGGGCCCAGTCCTGGCCCTGCGCGTCGAGGTTGATCTCGCACTCCTGCGGGCCCGCGGGCCGCGCCGCCCCTCCCCCCCCCGCCTCTGTTCGGTGTGCGCGCCTTCCTGGCCCAGGGCACGTCCCTCACGCCTGCCCGCGCCCGCGGATCTTGCGGTGAGCAGGCGCGCTCCGCAGGAGGGCAACCTGCTCGAGGGGGCGGGTCGCAAGGCGCGGTCGGCTGCCCTAATTCTCGTGGGTTCTTCGTTGGCCTGATGTGTCACTCTGCAGCCGCAGCTGTGCGGGAGCTGTGGTGGCCTGCACGAGGACTGTGCCGCGCAGCCCTTCTGATGGCCTGCCAACCTGGTGTGGCGTGCGCTTCTATGCGGGTCAGGATGCTGCACGAATCCAGCCTGCGCAGACGGAGCACGCGGTTCTGCGAGACCCATGGCAAGCTGGACCCGAGCAGGCATCAGGGACGATACCGCCGCGCGAGTAACAGTCGCCACGAGGCGGTCATTCGGCCCGTGGGAGAGTCGGCAAGCCAGCAGCTGGCGCATTCCGGCAGAGGAGGAGGAGGAGGAGGAGGAGGAGGAGGAGGAGGAGGAGGAGGGGAATAGGAGGAGGGGAGGGAGGAGGAGGAGGAGAGGAGGAGGAGGAGGAGGAGGAGGAGAGGAAGAGGAGGAGGAGGAGGAGGAGGAGGAGGAGGAGGAGGAGGAGGAGGAGTGGGAGGACCAGGAGGAGGGCAGGATACCTGTCGCGCGCAAGCACCCGGAGGCCCAAGACCAGATCGCAGCCTCGCCTGCGCAGACGTGCCACGCCAGACTGCTCTGCGCCCTGGCCACCCCAGTTGGGGGAGGCCCACGAGGCGTCAATGTGGCCTGCTATTAACCTCGGCAATCAAGAAGCGGACAATCCCTGCTGGGAAGCAGAAGAGGTAGGCAAAGAGAGAACATGCTCGATCCACGAACCCGGAAAGGAACATAGACATGTGAGGAATGGCAGCGTTTTCAATACACCTGCTTGGGCGACGGGCAACTGCAATGCGGAAAGCATCGATCTTGATGTACCGTGCCAAGGGCTGTGCTGTGCTGCACCGCGCTGAATTGCGATGTGCCATGCCTCGAATGTGCTCTATAGCGTTGTGGATCGAGTCCTCCTTTGCATCCGAGTCCTGACCGAACTGATCTGGATCTTAAGCTCGAATTGCCTTAGCACACAGTAGCTGTCCCAGAGCTACTTGACAAGGGGACATGCCTGGGGGACGCGCCGCGGAACGTCCCAAGGAACGCGCCAGGGGACGTGCAAAGGGACGTGCCATGTGGACGCACCGCGGGACGTGCCAAAGCGACGCGCTACGGGAATTGCCAATGGAAGTGCCACGGGACGTGCCAATGGTCGCGCCGCGCGACGTGCCAATGGGACTCGCCAGCCACGGGACGCGTCACGGAACGTGCCAAGGAACGTGCCAGGTGACGCACCAGGGAACGTGCTAAGGAACGCGTCAGGGAACGTGCCACGGGAAGTCCCTGACCCAGCGCCAGGGCGCCAGGGGACGCCCCATGGACGGGCGGGGTTGGACTGCGACGCACTTTACTGCGATAAGCGTTTCGCACGAGACATCCTCAACAAATCCTCATGTTAGACATCCGCCTGGGCGACCTGGACGCGTGAAACCAAGCGTCTCGCTCGAGACGTTCTCAACACCTCCTCATGGTAGACATCCGCCTGGGCGACCTGGACACACGAAAACGAGCGTCTCGCCCGAACATCGTCATGTTAGACACCCGCCTGGGCGACCTGCGCACGTGAAAACCAGCGTTTCGCTCAACGCATCATCAACACATCCTCATGCTAGACATCCGCCTGGGCGACCTGGACACGTGAAACCAAGCGTTTCGATCAACACAACCTCAACACATCCTCATGCTAGACATCCGCTTCGGCGACCTGGACACACGAAAATGAGCGCCTCGCTCGAGACATCCTCCCAACATCTTCATGTTAGACACCCGCCTGGGCGACCTGGACACATGAAAACCAGCGTTTCGCCCAACATATGCTCAACACATCCTCATGCTAGACATCCACCTGGGCGACCTGGACACGTGAAACCAAGCGTTTCGCCCAACACATGCTCAACACCTCCTCATGCTAGACATCCACCTGGGCGACCTGGACACGTGAAACCAAGCGTTTCGCTCAACGCATCCTCAACACCTCCTCATGCTAGACATCCGCCTGGGCGACCTGGACACATGAAAACAAGTGTATCGCTCAACACATCCTCAACACCTCCTCATGCTAGACATCTGCCTGGACGACCTGGGCACGTGAAAACAAGAATCTCTCTCGAAACATCCTCAACAGATCCTCATGCTAGACATCGGCCTGGACGACCTGGACGCGTGAAAATAAGCGTCTCGCTCGAGACATCCTCAACAAACCCTGATGCTGGACATCTGCCTGGGCTACCTGGAGGCGCGAAACCAAGGGGAGTACAGTCGCCACGAGGTGTCGGCAATCAAGCAGCTGGCGCATTCAGGCAATCAAGCAGCTGGCGCATTGAGGCAGAGGATCGGAGCCTTGCCTCCGTAGACTTGCCATGCCATGCCACGCCAGACTGCCCTGCGCCTTAGCCACCCCGCTTGGGGGGCCCCACGAGGCGTCAATGGGGCCCGCGAGAACCTCGGCAATCAGGTGGCGGGCAGACCCTGCTGGGAAGCAGCTGAGGTAGGCAGAGAGGGAACAAAACCCACGCAATGCCTTTCTGTGGGGCTGCCAAGATCCCTGTGGCGTGCACTTCTATGGAGGCCCAAGGCAAGATCGGCGCCTTGCCTCCGCAGACGTGCCGCCCACGAGGCGTCTATGGGGCCCGCGAGAACCTCGGCAATCGGGTGGCGGGCAGACCCTGCTGGGAAGCAGCTGAGGTAGGCAGAGAGGGAACAAAACCCACGCAATGCCTTTCTGTGGGGCTGCCAAGATCCCTGTGGCGTGCACTTCTATGGAGGCCCAAGGCAAGATCGGCGCCTTGCCTCCGCAGACGTGGCCGCCCACGAGGCGATGGGGCCCGCGAGAACCTCGGCAATCGGGTGGCGGGCAGACCCTGCTGGGAAGCAGCTGAGGTAGGCAGAGAGGGAACAAAACCCACGCAATGCCTTTCTGTGGGGCTGCCAAGATCCCTGTGGCGTGCACTTCTATGGAGGCCCAAGGCAAGATCGGCGCCTTGCCTCCGCAGACGTGCCGCCCGACGTGCTTGGTCGCCGTCCACCTGTGGGGCGTCCGCGCGAGAGACTGGAGAGAAAACGCGCTGACAGCAACCGCATCCTTCGCGCTCCCGTGGGCGGGCCCAAGAGTCATCCCCGTCCCTGGAGCTCCGGGTCTTCGAGTGAACAGGCGTGCGCCGCAGAGCAACCTCTCAGGGGGCGGGTCCACGGCCCCGGCTCCCCCATGGAACGCGGCCGAAGTGCCTGCACGAACCGGTGCTCTGTGCGGGACGTGGTGGCCTACGCGAGGACTGGCCGCGCAGCCCTTCTGATGGGCCAACCCGGTGTGGCAGCGCTCTTCGGGTCGGTACCACGAACCCAGCCTCGCAGGGAGCACGCGGTTCTGTGGAGCTCCGGATCTCGACCCCCAGGCCTCAGGCGGCTGCCGCACGGGTGTCACGAGGCGGTCATGTGGCCGGTGGGAGACTCGCGAGCGAGCAGCTGGCGCAAATGGCAGCGAGGCAAAGCACCCAGGGGCTGTGCCCGGCAGGACCCCTGTCGCGCGCAAGTGCCTGGAGGCCCCCAAGACCAGATCGGAGCTTCGCCTGCGCAAGTGCGCAGACGTGCCACGCCAGACTGCTCTTCGCCTTGGCCGCCCCCACTTGCAGGGCCCACGAGGCGTCCATGGGGCCCGCGAGAACCTCGGCAATCGGGTGGCGGGCAGCCCCTGCTGGGAAGCAGCTGAGGTAGGCAGAGAGGGAAAAAAAACACCCAAGCGAAGCCTTTCTGTGGGGCTGCCAAGGTCCCTGTGGCGTGCACTTCTATGGAGGCCCAAGACAAGATCGGCGCCTTGCCTCCGCAGACGTGCCGCCCGACGCGCTGGGTCGCCGTCCACCTCTTGTGGGGCGTCCGCGCGAGAGAGCTGGCAGCAGCAAATCGCGCTGCCAGAACAACCGCATCCCCCTCCGCTGTGGGGGGGGTGGCCCTGGCACCTCTGGAAAGCTCGGGTCTCAGGTGATCAGGCGTGCGCCGCGGAGCCCCCCAGGCGGGTGCGGCGCGGCCACTGCCCCCAGCGTGAATCGTCTCGGCCGCCCTACCTGCACGATTCAAGGGCGGCTGCCTCTTGGGGACTGTGGGGCCTACGCAACGGCCGCGCACCCTTCTGATCGGCTGCCCCTGGTGTGGCGTGCGCTTCAGCCAGGGTCAGGATACTGCCGCAACCCAGTGCGCCAGAAGGAGCACGCACTTGTGCAGGCTTGGCGGCTCGCCCCGGCAGGCCCAGGGGCGAGTGCCGCGCGAGTAAAGTCGCCACGAAGGGGTCATGTGGCCTGGGGAGTTGGGCAGCGAGCAGGGGAGGCAGGAGGCAAGCAAGGCTGTGCCCGGCAGGGCCCCTGTCGCGGGAGTGCCTGGAGGAAGACCTCGGAGCTCGCCCGCAGTGCGCAGAGTGGGACTGCTCTTCGAGGCCCCCAGGAGGGCCCAAGAGGCTCCATGGAGGAGCGAGAAGGAGGAGGAGGAGGGAGGCTGGGAGCAGCTGAGGAGGAGAGAGGGAAGGAGTCGAGAAACAAGGAACAGCGATGGAGAGACAGGAGGAGGGAGGAGGAGGAGGAAGGAAGGAGGGGGAGGGGAGGGAGGAGGAGGAGGAGAGAGGAGAGAGAGGAGAGGAAGAGGGAGGAGCGAGGAGGAGAGCAATGCAGTTCTGTGACAGGGCACTGGGCGTGCACTTCTATGGAAGAAAGCAATGGCCCGACGTTCTGACCTCCTGGAGGAGAGAGCTGAGCAGAGGAAGGAGAAGCACGTCAGGAGGAGAGAGGAGAGAGAAGGCGAACCTCTGGGCAAAGGAGGAGGAGGAGGAGGAGCACGACGACGACGACGATGACGACGACGACGACAATGACGACGACGGAGGAGGGACCCCGGGGCCTCAGGGGCCTACCCCGTAAAATCGGCGAGCCCTGAAGGTGTTCAGGGGATCGAGATTCTGGGCAAGTGCCCGTGGCCGAAGGGCCTGCACTTGTCGCTGCCTTGGCCCCTGTCGCCAACCCTGGAGGCGAGTGGTGGGGCCAGTTGCGATACCTCTAACTGGTGCTATGTTTCTTAATGTGTTGAGTTGTCTTTGCGTGCTCGCCCCACGTTGTGGGGCAAGACTGGCCAGCAAATTGACCCCCGTCCTGTGGGGGGGGGCCCTCCCCCCCTGGGCCTCCTCACAAGCCCTGCCACAAGCGCTATCCTGTCTCTGCCGATAGGAGCCTCCGAGGACTCGAAAGAAGGAGCACCCAGTAGACGGAGCTACGGCATTCTGGCGAGACAGCCACAGGGGTCTTGAGAAGGAGCAGCTCATCCAGCTAGATCCTACCGGATCCTCCCTGGCGCCTCCACGTCCTCTTGAGTCCTCCTCCCCTCCAGTCTTCTGTCTCCGTCTCGTGCCTCCTCCTCCTCCTCGTCGAGGGAGTCGCGCCTGGTCGTCATAACGTCGTCGTAACACTGCCCTGCGTCCTGCGAGGGAGTGGTAAAGATGGCGACAACATAAGATCATCAACACTCGCTGCACGGGAACAGTCGTCACGCGGGTCTGGAATCTGTCTTTAGTCGGCACACGACGGACATTGCATGAGAAGGCAGCGCAGCCATCCAACCCCAAGCGCCATTATGAGGGGCTGCCATCCCTCCGCGTGCATTTCTATATGCCCAAGATGCGGGCCTTGCTCCGCGAAGTGCCGCCCGACGAGCTTGTCCCCCCCACCTTGGGGCGCCGCGCGAGAGATCCCTATTCCAAAAATCGCGCTTCCCCTAACAACCGCATCTTGCTCCCTGTTACCCTACACCCCCTCCCTTGGCCACCTGCGGGTCTTACAAAAACACGGCGTGCGCCGCAGGATCGGAGCACCTGCTCAGCGGCGGCGGCGGCGGCGGCGCGGCGGCGGCGCGGCAGGCCCTGCCTGCACGGGGCGGCGGCGGCGTGTGACGGTGGATTCGATGGCCCCCAGCGGGTAGCTGCCGTAGCAGACGAGGCGCGGCTGCTGCGGCTCGGCAGGCTCGACCACGGACAGGCCTCCGGGGCGAGACTGCGCACTGGGAACAGTCGCACGAGGCGGGTCATGTGGCCTGGGGAGTCGAGCCTGGCAGGGCCTCCCGGCAGCCTCAGCCTGCCTCAGCATATGCAGTCTGCTTCAGGCGGCCTCCAGCCTCCCGCGCCTCAGCACAATGGGTGAGGGCAGCCCCAACTAGAAGAGCTGAGGTAAATTATCCCGGCAAAGCAACCTAACAGCGATGTGTAGGAGCATATCTGGAAGCATTCCCCTTAAGATTCAGATGAGAATCCAGTTGTAGAATTGTGCTGTTCTCGCAGTCGTAGTCGCATTCGCGATGACAGTCGCAGTGGCAACGGCAGTCACAGACACAGCCTCAGCCTCAGCCTGCCTCAGCCTCAGCCTCAGCCTGCCTCAGCCTCAGCCTGCCTCAGCCTCAGCCTCAGCCTGCTTCAGCCTCAGCCTCAGTCTGCCTTCAGCCTCGGCCTCAGCCTCAGCATGCCTCAGCCTCAGCCTGCATCAGCCTCAGCCTCAGCCTCAGCCTGCCTCAGCATCAGCCTGCATCAGCCTCGCCTTCAGCGGCCTCAGCCTCAGGCTGTTTCTTGTTTGTTTTGCACTTCAGGAGGGCAATCTCAG
Organism: Prorocentrum cordatum; assembly: GCA_963575745.1. NCBI lineage: Eukaryota > Dinophyceae > Prorocentrales > Prorocentraceae > Prorocentrum > Prorocentrum cordatum. Next base: position 335,791 of record CAUYUJ010021526.1, on the reverse strand, counting down.
TCTGCCGTCGGCTCGGCCTCGGCCTCAGCCTGCCCTCAGCCTCAGCCTGCATCAGCCTCAGCCTCAGCCTCAGCCTGCCTCAGCCTCAGCCTCAGCCTGCCTCAGCCTCAGCCTGCCTCAGCCTCAGCCTCAGCCTGCTTCAGCCTAGCCTCAGTCTGCCTTCAGCCTCGGCCTCAGCCTCAGCCTGCCTCAGCCTCAGCCTGCATCAGCCTCAGCCTCAGCCTCAGCCTGCCTCAGCATCAGCCTGCCTCAGCCCCAGCCTCAGCCTGCCTCAGCCTCAGCCTCAGTCTGCTTCAGCTTCAGCCTCAGTCTGCCTTCAGCCTCGGCCTCAGCCTCAGCCTGCCTCAGCCTCAGCCTGCATCAGCCTCAGCCTCAGCCTCAGCCTGCCTCAGCATCAGCCTGCCTCAGCCTCAGCCTCAGCCTGCCTCAGCCTCAGCCTCAGCCTGCTTCAGCCTCGGCCTCAGTCTGCCTGCAGCCTCGGCCTCAGCCTCAGCCTGCCTCAGCCTCAGCCTGCATCAGCCTCAGCCTCAGCCTCAGCCTGCCTCAGCATCAGCCTGCCTCAGCCTCAGCCTCAGCCTGCCTCAGCATCAGCCTCAGCCTGCTTCAGCCTCAGCCTCAGTCTGCCTTCAGCCTCGGCCTCAGCCTCAGCCTGCCTCAGCCTCACCCTGCATCAGCCTCAGCCTCAGCCTCAGCCTGCCTGAGCATCAGCCTGCCTCAGCCTCAGCCTCAGCCTGCCTCTGCCTCAGCCTCAGCCTGCTTCAGCCTCAGCCTCAGTCTGCCTTCAGCCTCGGCATCAGCCTCAGCCTGCCTCAGCCTCAGCCTGCATCAGCCTCAGCCTCAGCCTCAGCCTGCCTCAGCATCAGCCAGCCTCAGCCTCAGCCTCAGCCTCAGCCTCAGCCTGCCTCAGCCTCAGCCTGCCTCAGACTCAGCCTCAGCCTGCCTCAGCATCAGCCTGCCTCAGTCTCAGCCTCAGCCTGCCTCAGCCTCAGCCTGCTTCAGCCTCAGCCTCAGTCTGCCTTCAGCCTCGGCCTCAGCCTCAGCCTGCCTCAGCCTCAGCCTGCATCAGCCTCAGCCTCAGCCTCAGCCTGCCTCAGCATCAGCCTGCCTCCGCCTCAGCCTCAGCCTGCCTCAGCCTCAGCCTCAGCCTGCTTCAGCCTCAGCCTCAGTCTGCCTTCAGCCTCGGCCTCAGCCTCAGCCTGCCTCAGCCTCAGCGTGCATCAGCCTCAGCCTCAGCCTCAGCCTCTCAGCCTCAGCCTGCCTCAGCCTCAGCCTCAGCCTTCCTCAGCCTCAGCCTCAGCCTGCTTCAGCCTCAGCCTCAGTCTGCCTTCAGCCTCGGCCTCAGCCTCAGCCTGCCTCAGCCTCAGCCTGCCTCGGCCGCAGCATCAGCCTGCCTCAGCATTCAAAATGTGGCCCAGGAATGGAGTCTGGGAGAAGAACACGAAGTGGCCTACAGTTGGCTCCGGGCATTCAAAATGTGGAGTTCGGGGAACTCGAAGACCACGAAGTGGCCTACAGTTGGCTCCGGGCATCCAAAATGTGGCCCGGGAATGGAGTTCTGGGAACTCGAAGACCACGAAGTGGCCTACAGTTGGCTCCGGGCAAAAATGTGCCGGGAATGGAGTTCTGGGACTCGAAGACCACGAAGTGGCCTACAGTTGGCTCCGGGCATTCAAAATGTGGCCCGGGAATGGAGTTCTGGGAAGTCGAAGAGCACGAAGTGGCCTACAGTTGGCTCCGGGCATCCAAAATGTACGCCGGGAATGGAGTTCTAGCAGCGCCAAGAGCGATTTTGCGAGGATGTCCCAGGCGATTTGGGCTTCGGCGGCAGCCGCCCCGGGTCCCGCCCCGACCCCGCGCAGGAGTCATGATGCTCCTCCCCACACCATCCTATCAGTCTTCGCTGTTAGGTAAAAATTATCCCGGCAAAGCAACCTAACAGCCATGTGTAGAAGCATATATGGAAGCATTCCCCTTAAGATCCAGATGAGAATCCAATTGTAGAATTCTCCTGTTCTCGCAGTCGCAGTCGCATTCGCGATGACAGTCGCAGTGGCAACGGCAGTCACAGTCACAGCCTCAGCCTCAGCCTGCCTCAGTATCAGCCTGCCTCAGCCTCAGCCTCAGCCTGCCTCAGCCTCAGCCTCAGCCTGCTTCAGCCTCAGCCTCAGCCACAGCCTGCCTTCAGCCTCGGCCTCAGCCTCAGCCTGCCTCAGCCTCAGCCTGCATCAGCCTCAGCCTCAGCCTCAGCCTCAGCCTCAGCCTGCCTCCGCATCAGCCTGCCTCAGCCTCAGCCTCAGCCTGCCTCAGCCTCAGCCTCAGCCTGCCTCAGCCTCAGCCTCAACCTTTTCCTCAGCATCAGCCTGCCTCAGCCTCAGCATCAGCCTGCCTCGGCCTCAGCCTCAGCCTGCTTCAGCCTCAGCCTCAGTCTGCCTTCAGCCTCGGCCTCAGCCTCAGCCAACCTCAGCCTCAGCCTGCATCAGCCTCAGCCTCAGCCTCAGCCTGCCTCAGCCTCAGCCTGCCTCAGCGTCTGCCTCAGCCTGCCTCAGCCTCAGCCTCAGCCACAGCCACAGCCTCAGCCTCAGCCTCAGCCTCAGCCTCAGCCTGCCTCAGCCTCAGCCTGCATCAGCCTCAGCCTCAGCCTGCCTCGGCCTCAGCCTCAGCCACAGCCTGCCTCAGCCTCAGCCTCAGCCTGCCTCAGCGTCTGCCTCAGCCTGCCTCATCCTCAGCCTCAGCCTCAGCCTCAGCCTCAGCCTGCCTCAGCCTGCCTCAGCCTGCCTCAGCCTCAGCCTGCCTCAGCCTCAGCCTGCCTCAGCGGCTGCCTCAGCCTGCCTCAGTATCAGCTTGCCTACGCCTCAGCCTCAGCCTGCCTCAGCCTCAGCCTCAGCCTGCTTCAGCTTCAGCCTCAACCTTAGCCTCAACCTCAACCTTTTCCTCAGCCTCAGCCTCAGCCTGCATCAGCCTCAGCCTCAGCCTCAGCCTGCCTCAGCATCAGCTTGCCTCAGCGTGTGCCTCAGCCTGCTTCAGCCTCAGCCTCAGCCTCACCCTCAGCCTCAGCCTCAGCCTGCCTCAGCCTCAGCCTGCCTCAGCCTCAGCCTCAGCCTGCCTCAGCAGCAGCCTGCCTCAGCCTCAGTTGGCTACGGGCATTCAAAATGTGGCCCGGGAATGGAGTTCTGGGAACTCGAAGAGCACGAAGTGGCCTACATTTGGCTCCGGGCATTCAAAATGTGGCCCGGGAATGGAGTTCTGGGAACTCGAAGAGCACGAAGTGGCCTACAGTTGGCTCCGGGCATTCAAAATGTGGCCCGGGAATGGAGTTCTGGGGACTCGAAGACCACGAAGTGGCCTACAGTTGCTCCGGGCATTCAAAATGTGGCCCGGGAATGGAGTTCTGGGAAGTCGAAGAGCACGAAGTGGCCTACAGTTGGCTCCGGGCATTCAGAATGTGGCCCGGGAATGGAGTTCTGGGAGGTCGAAGAGCACGAAGTGTGTGACTGTTGGCTTAAAGCGACTTCTGCGGCACCTTGTCCGGCACCCGCCCAGACCCCCCTGTGGAGTCATGTGCTGCTCTGTTTTGACACCGTTAGAAACCTATCAGAACAAACTGTGCGGCAAAAACAAAATTTTCCCGGCAAAGCAACCTAACAGCGATGTGTAGAAGCATATATGGAAACATTCCCCTTAAGATCCAGGTGATAATCCAGTTGTAGAATTCTCCTGTTCTCGCAGTCGCAGTCGCATTCGCGATGACAGTCGCAGTGGCAACGGCAGTCACAGTCACAGCCTCAGCCTCAGCCTGCCTCAGTATCAGCCTGCCTCAGCCTCAGCCTCAGCCTGCCTCAGCCTCAGCCTCAGCCTGCTTCAGCCTCAGCCTCAGTCTGCCTTCAGCCTCGCCTCAGCCTCAGGCTGCCTCAGCCTCGGCCTGCATCAGCCTCAGCCTCAGCCTCAGCCTGCCTCAGCATCAGCCTGCCTCAGCCTCAGCCTCAGCCTGCCTCAGCCTCAGCCTCAATCCTGCCTCAGCCTCGAGCTCAACCTTTCTGAGCACGCCTGCCTCAGCCTCGCATGCGGGCCCCATAGGCTCTCACCTCAGCCTGCCCTTCATCCTCAGCTCATCTGCCTTACAGCCTCGGCCTCAGCCTCCACCTGCCTCAGCCTCAGCCTGCCTCAGCCTCGCCTCAGCCTCAGCCTCCTCAGCCTCAGCCTTCCCTCAGCGTCCTGCCCTCAGCCTGCCTCAGCCGCAGCTCAGCCACAGCCACACTCAGCCCTTCATCCTCAGCTCAGCCTCAGCCTGCATCAGCCTCAGCCTCAGCCTGCCTCAGCCTCAGCCTCGCCACAGCCTGCCTCAGCCTCAGCCTCAGCCTGCCTCAGCGTCTGCCTCAGCCTGCCTCATCCTCAGCCTCAGCCTCAGCCTCAGCCTCAGCCTCAGGCTCAGCCTGCCTCAGCCTGCCTCAGCCTGCCTCAGCCTGCCTCAGCCTCAGCCTGCCTCAGCCTCAGCCTGCCTCAGCCTCAGCCTCAGTCTGCCTCAGTATCAGCTTGCCTAAGCCTCAGCCTCAGCCTGCCTCAGCCTCAGCCTCAGCCTGCTTCAGCTTCAGCCCCAACCTTAGCCTCAGCCTCAACCTTTTCCTCAGCCTCAGCCTTAGCCTGCATCAGCCTCAGCCTCAGCCTCAGCCTGCCTCAGCATCAGCCTGCCTCAGCGTCTGCCTCAGCCTGCCTCAGCCTCAGCCTCAGCCTCAGCCTCAGCCTCAGCCTCAGCCTGCCTCAGCCTCAGCCTGCCTCAGCCTCAGCCTCAGCTGCCTCAGCAGCAGCCTGCCTCAGCCTCAGTTTGCTACGGGCATTCAAAATGTGGCCCGGGAATGGAGTTCTGGGAACTCGAAAAGCACGAAGTGCCTCCTCCTCCTCCTCATCCTCCTCTCCTCCTCCTCCTCCTCTCCTCCTCCTCCCTGGTGGTCCTCTTTCTCCTCTCCTGGTGCCTCTCCCCCCCCCTCCTCCGCCCTCATCCTCGTCCTCCTCCTCCTCTCCTCTACCTCCTCCCTTCCTCCTCCTCTCCTCACTCCTCTCTCCTCCTCCTCTTCATCCTCCTCCTCCTCCTCCTCCTCCTCCTCCTCCTCATCCTCCTCCTCCTCCTCCTGGTAGTCCTCCCCCTCCCCTCCTCCTCCTCCTCCTCCTCTTCCTGGTCGTCCTCCTCCTCCTGGATCCTGATTTTACGGAGGATGGTGACAAGAGCTCCGCCCCCTCTGGCTCGACAGGTAGTGCTGCCAGCGCTGGAGGGCAGGAGCCTGCCCGCTCCGCAGAGTCTGCTACTGCTTCTGTTGCAGGCGTTCCTGTCTGCAGCGTTGCGCCCAGCTCTTCCTCGAGTGTTGTGGTCGCCTCGGCCGCTGCCACCAGGGAGTGCTCGAGGCGCATTGCTGCTTCTCTCCGCCGCGAGGCGGATGATATGGGAACGGGTGGGGCTGTGGAGGCGGGGTCGGGATCGGATTGACTTGCAGCGTTCTAGCCTGCCCTTTTCTTTTGGCAGGCGTGCGCCCGTCTTCTTGTGTGGTTGCCGTTCCTGCGCAGCCACCCATTCTAATTCAGTTTTCTGTTCTCAATCTTATCCTCGGCCGTGCTTTGCCTCCTCGGCCCTCAGGCTGTTGTGGCATAGGTCGCGGCTCCGCGATCTAAGCGGCGACCGCCTGTCCGCTCAGGATGCTCTCCGCGTTGCCGATCTTTTTGCCAGCTGATGGTCCAGCTGGTGTTTGTTCTTCTCCTGTCATTCGCCACTAATGGCAGGTGTGGTTACTTGTGTGGTGAGCCGTGAGACCAAAGCCGTATTTTTCTTGTGCACTGTCTCTGGCGGGTCTGCCAGACAGTGAGAGTCCGAGCCGAGGGTCGATCCGTGCGGGGAGGGGGCCATAGTGGGCGCTCCGAAAGGAACTCGCGAAGCCCCCTCCCCATAGCGGCTCTCGCCGAGGCGAGGTATTTCTCAGAGCTGGCAGGTCCCGCACTGCCAGTTGCTTGCACTATGCGGTGGGCCCGTGGAGGTCAAAAAAATCCTCCTGCTCGTCCTCCTCCTCCTCCTGCTCGTCCTTCTTCTCCTGCTCCTCCTGCTCCTCGTCCTGCTCCTGCTCGTCCTCGTCCTCCTGGTCTTGCTCGTCCTCCTCCTCGTCGTGCTCTTGCCCCTGCTGAAAATGTGGCCCAGGAATGGGAGTTCTGGGAAGTCGAAGAGCACGAAGTTGCCTACAGTTGTCTACGGGCATTCAAATTGTGGCCCGGGAATGGAGTTCTGGGAACTCGAAGAGCACGAAGTGGCCTACAGTTGGCTCCGGGCATTCAAATCTGGCCCGGGATGAGTTGTGGTAACTCGAAGACCAGAAGTTGGCCTACAGTTGGCTCCGGGCATTCAAAATGTGGCCCGGGATGGAATTCCGGGATCGAAGACCACGAAAGTGCCTACAGTTGCTCAGGCATTCAAAATGTGGCCCCGGGAATGGAGTTCTGGGAAATCGAAGAGCACGAAGTGGCCTACAGTGCGTCCGGCATTCAGCATTTGGCCCGGGATGGAGTCTGGGAAGTCTCAAGATCAACGAAGTGGTGTGACTGTTGTCTTAAATGAGTTCTGCGCACCCTGTCCGTCCCCGCCCAGACCCCCCTGTGAGTATCTGTGAGCTCTTTTTGAGTCAACTAGAAACCTATCAGTCTTCGCTGTTAGGTAAAAAATCCAGTTGTAGAATTCTGCTGTTCTCGCAGTCTTAGTCGCATTCGCGATGACAGTCGCAGCGGCAACGGCAGTCGCAGTCACAGCCTCAGCCTCAGCCTGCCTCAGCCTCAGCCTCAGCCTGCCTCAGCCTCAGCCTGCCTCAGCCTCAGCCTCAGCCTGCTTCAGCCTCAGCCTCAGTCTGCCTTCAGCCTCGGCCTCAGCCTCAGCCTGCCTCAGCCTCAGCCTGCATCAGCCTCAGCCTCAGCCTCAGCCTGCCTCAGCATCAGCCTGCTTCAGCCTCATCCTCAGCCTGCCTCAGCCTCAGCCTCAGTCTGCTTCAGCCTCAGCCTCAGTCTGCCTTCAGCCTCGGCCTCAGCCTCAGCCTGCCTCAGCCTCAGCCTGCCTCGGCCGCAGCATCAGCCTGCCTCAGCATTCAAAATGTGGCCCAGGAATTGAGTTCTGGGAACTAGAAGAACACGAAGTGGCTTACAGTTGGCTCCGGGCATTCAAAATCATGCCCAGGAATGGAGTTCTGGGAACTTGAAGAGCACGAAGTGGCTCATAGTTGGCTCCGGGCATCCAAAATGTGGCCCGGGAATGGAGTTCTGGGAACTAGAAGAGCACGAAGTGGCCTACAGTTGGCTCCGGGCATCCAAAATGTGGCCCGGGAATGGAGTTCTGGGAAGTCGAAGAGCACGAAGTGGCTTACAGCTGGTTCCGGCATCCAAAATGTGGCCCGGGAATGGAGTTCTGGGAGCACCAAGAGCGATTTTGCGAGGATGTCCCAAGCGATTTCGGCTTCGGCGGCAGCCTCTCCGGGTCCCGCCCAGACCCCCCTGAGGAGTCATGATGCTCTCTTTGGAGACCACTAGAAACATATCAGCAAGAGCTGTTAGGTAATTTGCCGTAGTAGCGCGCACATCGCAAGGCCGATACAACCGGCATAAACAAAAGTGTTCCTGCCAAGACCAGCCGAGAAGCAGCACGCACGGCACGTGCCACCAGCCACGGTAGCACGGCGATCACCTCCGCGCCGCCAGAACAACGGCAGAGCAGCTCACAATCCGAGGAGGAGGAGGAGAAGGAGGAGGAGAAGGAGGAGGAGGAGGATGGGAGAGGAGGGAGGAGGAGAAGGAGGAGGAGGTGGAGGAGGAGGACGAGGAGGAGGAGGAGGGGGATCCATGACGCCCTCCCCGAGGCGGAGCCTCACTCTCAGCACTCCAGCGGATGAGGCACTGGACTGCTGTCGAACAGACGCGGGCCCAAGGCAAGGGCGGAGGACGCCAAAGCCGCAACAGCACGTGCGGCGAGGCAGAACACAAGGCCGACCATGGTGAAAAGGCAGCCGTGCCTAGAAGAAGAAAGCGAAGAACAGATTCACATGTCGGACGTCCGCGGACCGTCTCTCCGCCAGCGCAAGGCCCATCCCAGCACTCTTCCCCGGCGCGCGAGGCGCGCCGCTGGGGTGCGGCGCTGGTCACGAGCGGCGAGCGAATCCACATCCACGCACTCGCGGTCTGGTCTCCAAGGGCGCGACCCCGTGGACACGCGGTCGCACGGATACACTCCGCGCGGGGCATCCGCGAGAAAACGCCCCGTGTCCACGGGGTCGCGGCCCAAGGGCCTGGTCCGTGTGGCCGCGGATACGGGCATGTTCTTCGCCCACAGGCTGGGGGGCGGCGCAGAAGGCAGCGCCGAGGGTGGGGATGGAGTCCTGCGCCGGCGAAGGGACCGTCTACCACCCACCCGAAGAATTATCCCGGCAAAGCAACCTAACAGCGATGTGTAGGAGCATATCTGGAAGCATTCCCCTTAAGATTCGGATGAGAATCCAGTTGTAGAATTCTGCTGTTCTCGCAGGCGTAGTCGCATTCGCGATGACAGTCGCAGTGGCAACGGCAGTCGCAGTCACAGCCTCAGCCTCAGCCTGCCTCAGCCTCAGCCTCAGCCTGCCTCAGCTCAAGACCCGAACATATGGGACGCCTCAGCATCAGTCTGCCTTCAGCCTCGGCCTCAGCCTCACCTGCCTCAGCCTCCCATGCATCAGCCTCAAGCCCTCAGCCTCACCTGCCTAGCATCTTCCTGCCTCAGCCTCATGCTCAGCTGCCTCTGCCTCAAGCTCAGCCTGCTTCAGCCTCAGCCTCAGTCTGCGTCGGCCTCGGCCTCACCTCCGCCTGCCTCGTCCTCATCCTGCAGAGACTCAGCCTCAAGCTCAGCCTGCCTCAACAGCTCAGCTCCTGCCTCGCCTCAGACTCACCTGACTCACCTCACCCCCGCCTGCTTCACCTCACCTCAGTCTGCCTGCAGGACCTCGGCCTCGGCCTCAGCCTGCCTCAGCCTCAGCCTCAGCCTGCATCTGCCTCAGCCTGCCTCAGCCTCAGCCTCATCCTGCCTCAGCCTCAGCCTCAGTCTGCCTTCATCCTCGGCCTCAGCCTCAGCCTGCCTCAGCCTCACCCTGAATCAGCCTCAGCCTCAGCCTCAGCCTGCCTCAGCATCAGCCTGCCTCAGCCTCAGCCTCAGCCTGCCTCAGCCTCAGCCTCAGCCTGCTTCAGCCTCAGCATCTGTCTGCCTTCAGCCTCGGCCTCAGCCTCAGCCTGCCTCAGCCTCAGCCTGCATCAGCCTCAGCCTCAGCCTCAGCCTGCCTCAGCATCAGCCTGCCTCAGCCTCAGCCTCAGCCTGCCTCAGCCTCAGCCTCAGCCTGCTTCAGCCTCAGCCTCAGTCTGCCTTCAGCCTCGCCCTCAGCCTCAGCCTGCCTCAGCCTCAGCCTGCATCAGCCTCAGCCTCAGCCTCAGCCTGCCTCAGCATCAGCCTGCCTCAGCCTCAGCCTCAGCCTGCCTCAGCCTCAGCCTCAGCCTGTTTCAGCCTCAGCCTCAGTCTGCCTTCAGCCTCGGCCCTCAGCCTCAGCCTGCCTCAGCCTCAGCCTGCCTCAGCCTCAGCCTCAGCCTGCCTCAGCATCAGCCTGCCTCAGCCTCAGCCTCAGCCTGCCTCAGCCTCAGCCTCAGCCTGCTTCAGCCTCAGCCTCAGTCTGCCTTCAGCTTCGGCCTCAGCCTCAGCCTGCCTCAGCCTCAGCCTGCCTCAGCCTCAGCCTCAGCCTCAGCCTGCCTCAGCATCAGCCTGCCTCAGCCTCAGCCTCAGCCTGCCTCAGCCTCAGCCTCAGCCTCAGCCTCAGCCTCAGCCTCAGCCTGCTTCAGCCAAAGCCTCAGTCTGCCTTCAGCCTTGGCCTCAGCCTCAGCCTGCCTCAGCCTCAGCCTGCATCAGCCTCAGCCTCAGCCTCAGCCTGCCTCAGCCTCAGCCTGCCTCAGCCTCAGCCTCAGCCTGCTTCAGCCTCAGCCTCAGTCTGCCTTCAGCCTCGGCCTCAGCCTCAGCCTGCCTCAGCCTCAGCCTGCCTCAGCCTCAGCCTCAGCCTGCCTCAGCATTCAAAATGCGGCCCGGGAATGGAGTTCTGGGAACTCGAAGAACACGAAGTGGCCTACAGTTGGCTCCGGGCATTCAAAATCATGCCCAGGAATGGAGTTCTGGGAACTCGAAGACCACGAAGTGGCCTACAGTTGGCTCCGGGCATTCAAAATGTGGCCCGGGAATGGAGTTCTGGGAACTCGAAGAGCACGAAGTGCCCTACAGTTGGCTCCGGGCATTCAAAATGTGGCCCGGGAATGGAGTTCTGGGAACTCGAAGAGCACGAAGTGGCCTACAGTTGGCTCCGGGCATTCAAAATGTGGCCCGTGAATGGAGTTCTGGGAAGTCGAAGAGCACGAAGTGGCCTACAGTTGGCTCCGGGCATTCAGAATGTGGCCCGGGAATGGAGTTCTGGGAGGTCGAAGAGCACGAAGTGTGTGACTGTTAGCTTAAAACGACTTCTGCGGCACCCTGTCCGGCACCCGCCCAGACCCCCCTGTGGAGTCATCTGCTGCTTTCTTTTGAGACCACTAGAAACCTATCAGAACAAGCTGTTAGGTAACTTTATGAACGTGGGCATGCGGGCTTGGGGTATTCTTGGAGTCGCCGCGAGGTCGCATGGATGCCATCGGGTCCGATTGCGCCTTATTGAGTTTTGAGATCTCACATGGGGCTATCATCAGGTCATGGCGTCATGTCCGGATCATCTTGAAGTCACCAAGCCGCTTTGAGAGCGACGCGCGCCCCCTGCCCCCCCGTCCAATGTTGGCGGGTGTGGCCGCCAAGCCCAAAAATCTGGTCAACTTTGGATCGGGGCGGGGGGCGGAGGTTCAGGGCTGAGCCACTCATCGCGTTTGAACCGTGCCCTCGTCCTCTCTCATCCCTAATCCCATCATTTTGTTGTCGGGGGGGTGTAGGGACTGAGAAACGACCTCTCTTGAGGCAGAAGTTCCTCAAAATCTCCCCCTGTACTGCCGCTCTCCCTATACGTACTCCCTCCATTGACCATTCCCCTCCCCCGCCCCCTCCACTCTCCCTATCTACTCCTCCCGTCCGTCCCCTCCACTCCTTACCCCCACACCTCCTTCATCCACTCCCCAGCAGTCCTCCTTCTTCAAGGGCACCCCATGGAAGCACCACCCCAGTTGTCCTTGTCAGTGATCATGGGTGTCTTTTGCATGTCTTTGTCCCATTTCATCCTGGGCGGCCGCGTTTGAGCAGGCGCCGACCAACTACACGTGATGGAGAGACTGAAGGAAGCGGGGGGAGAAGATACCAGGCATATGGAAGAGGAAAGAGGACAGAGGAAGGAAGAGGGGAAACGATGATGAGTTGGAAGAGACAGAAGGAAGGGGGAGAAAAGAGGGAAGGAGGGAGAGGAAGGAGGAACGAGGGGAGAGGGAGAGAGATGTTGAGCGGGAGGGCGCAAAGGGGCAAAAGGGGAGGGGAGGGGAGAGTCCGCGACAAAAGGGGAGAGGAGGGAGGAAAAAGGGCAGGCGAACTGCACTCGCGCCGCATCAGACATGCTACTGCCCCTCCTCCTCCTTCTCCTCCTCCTCTTCTTGTTATTATTAGTATGATTCTTCTGATTCGTCGTCGTATTCTTATTAGTAGTCTTCTTGTTCTTATTATTATTAGTATTAGTATTATTATCATTATTATTATTTTTTATTATTATTAGTGTTAGTATTATTATTATTACTGTTAGTCTTAATCTTATTAAGATTATTAGTATTCGTCTTCTTATTATTATGAGTATTATTAGTATTCGTCTTCTTCTTCTTATGATTAGTACCACTATTCTTAGTATTACTACTATTATGCTTAGTCATATTATTCTGCGTAATAGTATTATTGTTATTTTTTATTGATTTATTATATGAGTATTATTAATATGTTTATGCTTAGTGTATTACTTTAGTATTGTTTTCTCTATTGTTAGTATTAGTATTATACTCCTCTTGTTTTAGTATCCTCCCCTCCTCTCTCCTCTCCTCCTCCTCCTCCTCCTCCTCCTCCTC
>CAUYUJ010021526.1:291201-321201 GCA_963575745.1 Prorocentrum cordatum | reverse complement strand
CTCTCATCCATCGCCTCATCCTTATCATCTGCTATCCTCCCTTGCTCTCCTCAGCTTCCCGCCTTTAGCAAAGCAAGACGCGGTCTCAGGGCGATTGGAGTTGCGCTCGTCTTTCATCAGGCGGCTCCAGAGCTTGCCAGGCGTCTGCTTGATGAGCTCGATGGATATGAGCCTCGCGGCCCGGGCGGGCCGCCCAGCTGGAGTGCCCCAGGCGGCCTGGTGACCACATCCTGCGGTCAGGAAGCATCTCCTGAGAGGCCTGCGTAAAAACGATCAAAGGTTATTGAGCCCGCTGAGAGGGCTACTAAAGCCGACGTAGTTCAGACTAAGCCCGAGTGAGCGGGTTTCAGCGGGATCTGGACTCAGCGGAATTCAACCACACATGTACCAGCGACGATACTGAATACGACCTCCCAAGAGCTGCTGTCTGAATGAGGCGAATCGGATACGAATGCGGAGGCCACCGAGGGGTCAACTGGCCCGGGTCGCTCTCCATGGACATCTCGAGCGACTGGGGGCTCCAGGATCCCAAGACCGCCCAACCCGCGAGGCAGGCCCCTCACCCTCACCGTGGCATGAAACAAACGGTTCCTGAGGGAAACGGGTCCCGGGCAACGGGGGCTTCACCCAGGAACAGCTCGTCACCCTGAGTCGTTTTGCTGACGGCCCCGCTTCCAGACCCGTGCTTCATGGTCCCGCCCTCCTCCTACGGTGAAGAACTTTTGCTCAGCGTGTCGCGGCGGCGACCCCAGCGACATGCCACCCCTTGCATGATAGCGCGTCCCTCCGCTCCGCGGAGCGGAAGGTTGGGAAAGGCTCGGAGCGCTGATGCCTGGGGACCAGGAAGTGGATAGCGCGTCTAGCCGAAGCGGGGCGGGCCAGCATCGGCGAACCGACACGGTGAGCCAAAATTCCTGGCAGCAGCCCCCTGCCCGCCCCTGCTCGCCGGCGGGACGCGGCGCCCGGGATGGTGCCCGGCCGGTGCCCCGCGCGCGGTGTCCCGCGCGCGCCTGGCAGCGGGCAGGGGCGGAGAGCGCGAGGGCTGCCCCCGGCCACGGCCCTCGGCGAGCGGGGCCGCAGGGCACGCGAATGTCCGGCAGGTCGGGGGCTGCCCTTGGCAGACCACCTCGAGTCAAAGGGCTCGTGGTTTCCGTCGGCGGCGCCTCTGCGGACGCCGGGCGACTTTCTCAGAGAGGCCCCCCCCCGAGGGGGTAAAAACAAGCCCCGGAAAGGCCCAAGAGACCCCCCAGGAGGCATCGCAGAGGTCCCCAATACAGACCACCGAAGGCCTCCGAAATGGACCTCAAAGGCTCCCGAGAAGCGCTCCAAAGGCCTCAAAGGAGCTCTACTACGCGTCTTAAACTCAACCTCCTTCACGCTGCGTTGCGGCACTGGCGCGGTGGCGGGATGTGCCGCAGACAGCTGGATGATCCTGACACTTGAGCTGTTGCAACAGACACACGGATGGAGGAGGGCCGTTCTCAAAGTGAAACCATCGCCTTGAAGGCTCGCACGCTGGTCTGAACAGCTTGCAACCGCTACCAAGCCGAATGTACAACAGCTACAAGGATAGAGGGGGCCGTTTCAAACGTGATGCTCTCGCCTCGGCACCTCGCGCAGTCGCCTGGCAAGCTTGCAGCAGCTGGGCTCCTTCTCTACACACGGGGTCCCCGCCTCGGCGCCGCGCATCATCGCCTGGAGAACCTGCAGCCGCTACGGGGGGCGGAGGCACACGATTCTTTACGCTGGAACTCTCACCTTTTTTTTTGTTCCACGCACGCACCCGCCCAGCCAGCGCCACCGCCTCGGCCTGCTAGCGTCTGCGCCGCCCAGGCCGTCAACCGCCCAGGCCCACGCCCGCACGCCAGCCGCAGTACGGACCGGAACCTTGCCTGGAGCGAGTTTCTTTAGTTCGGCGACAATGGGCATCATGCGGGGTGGGGAGGGGCCAGGGGGAGGGTATAGTGTAACGCCTCCAACCCGCCGTGCGCACGGCGGCAGTGCCCAGAGCGCACTGGGGGAGGGGAATGGGCGATACATTATGGCGGGGGAGGGGGGCCGGGGGCTAGAATGCCGATTATGCCCCAAGCAAGAAAGAAACGCGCTCCTGCGTGCGAAGGCTGCACGGACGGAAGGCTGCTCCTTCTCGAGCAGGGGCTCCAGCTCGACGCTTCCGCCAGAGGCATGGCCAGAGGTGCGGGCTGCACAGCAGTCATGAAACCCACGGGGGGTGGTTCTCTCTTTTATCACGGGGATCCCGCTGGACACCTCGCTGAACTGTAGGATCATCCCTTCTTGTGTTCCATGCTTCCCGCCAGAAGGATGCAATACGATTCCTGTTCGAAACGGAGCTTTCGCTTAAGGGCTGGCCACAGGGTGCTGGTCTTCATGAGGGGCGCATCCTGAAGCGTGCAGCGAGGTTTGCAGGGACTCGTGAGAAGCTGACTTCGGACGAGAAGGTGTACTGCAGCGTCGTTGGCGCATCTTGGGTTTACTCTGGTCCTCCTCTTCCTCTTCCTCATCCTCGTCCGCCGCCTCCTCGTCCTCCTCGTCTCCCTCGTCCTCCTCGTCCTTCTCGTCCCCCTCGTCCTCCTCCTCCTCCTCCTCCTCATCCTCCCCTTCCTCTGGCGTGGCAGCCTCTGTCTGGAGTTCGGGCAGGGTGCTGCCAGCTTCCTGCAACAAAAAAATCTCGCGGCCCTCCGCCGTGACCCTGCACGCCAGGGGGGTACTGACGGAGATGGGGCGCGATGTGGGAGTGGAACGCGGGGGTGGAAGACACGAGGGGAAAAGGGAGAGGGCGGGACGGATGGAGGGAGACAGATGGTGGAACGCGGAGGTGGAAGACAGCAGGAGACAGGAGAGAGGGGAGAGAGCGGGCCGGAGTGGAACGCGGGGGTGGGAGTGATAACGGGAGAGAGTGAGAGGGGGAGAGAGAGAGAGAGGGGGAGAGAGCGGGACGGAAAGAATGAGGCAGAGGAAGAGAGGGAGAGAGACAGAAAGAGAGAGAGAGAGAGAGAGCGAGAGCGAGAAGGCGAAAGAGAAAGAGTGCTCCCAAAGAGCCAATACCGCCCGCCGTGCTTGGTCATGGTCCAGAAGCATTTCTCCTTGTCCAACCGCTGAAGGCGCGCCGCGTTGCGATTTTTAGAGAAAAACATGGGAGGGACGAGAGACCCGAGGGAGCGGGGAGGAAGAGGAGGAGGAGGAGGAGGAGCACCAGTGCAGACCCAAGACCCATAAATGATGTTGGAATAAACCCTCCCTCCAAGTTCCCTGCAAGGATTCCTTCCCACTGAGGGATATGCCCCGTTGCGAGGCAACCGTTTGAAGATCCTGAAACGCGCCAGAACATCACTCTAGGTACTCCAATGCCACGAGTCAACAAAACCGTTGCGTCCTGACGATCCTAAATCGTGCCAGAACACTATTATTCGAACTTCAAACCCGCGAATCAACGTAACTGTTGCGACCTGGCAATCCTAAGCCGCTCCAAAACACCATTTCTGGCACGTTGACCACTAGGATCTGCGAAAATCGTGCAGCTGGATCAAACGAATGTGCGCGGCGCTGAAGCGAGAGCCACATTTTGAAAAGGAATCGCCCTCAAGCCGTGAACATTTTGCAAATCTTTGCCAAGAAGGTGCGCGGGGCTAATGCAAGAGGAACATTATGAAAAAGAGCCGCCCGCAATACGTGAAGCTACTGCTAGCGGTTACAACGAATTCGCGCCGCGCCGCGCTGAGGGGGAAGCCACATTTTGACAACGGCCCGCTCTCAAATCATGACACTCTTGAAACATGTTCAAAAATGCGCGCGTCGCCAAGGCGAGAGCTGCATTTTGGAAGCGGCCTGCCACCCACGTGCGAAACTGCTGCCAATCTCTAAACTCCAGGATCGCAAATGGCAAAGAAGTCTCAAGCGAAACGCCCAGCACGCCCGTCCGACTGGCCTCGGGGCACGACACGGAGGAGTTATTCATAAGGAAAAGCAGTGGAGGAGAAGGAGGAGGAGGAGGCAGGGGAGGAGGCGGAAAAGAAGGAGGAGCGCGCAGGGCTCCGCGGACCGGGTCAGAAAAGACGGACGCGGCGCGGGAAACTCGCCAGCAAATGCCGGGAAACGCGCTGGAAGATGCCGGGAAACGCGCAGGACAGCACTGAGCAGCGCCCAGGAAACAAAGGCACCTACTGCCGGGCCAATAATGCCGCGCAAACCCTCAAGAAATGTGACAAAAACAAACGGAACCGTCCGCGTCGTGCAAAACAGTTCGAGCAACGCCACCAGAGCGAGCGGCGAGCGGAAGCAGCCAACATCCAGAAACAAAAAAAAACAAAAACAAAAATATAAACGAAAAAAAAACAACAAAACACCAAAAAGTAAAAACAAAAAACAAAAAAGAAAAAGAAATACGGAGATAAAAGAAAGCCAACAAAAGAAGAAAAAGTATCCAGCCAATGCAATACAAAGCACGATAAGACAAAAGACAGCCAGCCGATCCCGGACAACGCCGCCCCACCTCCCGCGGACAACGCCGAGAAGATGGGCGACCCGGCCAGCGCCATTCCGAGACAGCCTGGGCCAAAGCAGGCGGGAAATCAGGAGGGGCTCCCGCTCGCGAAGCACCCAGTTCCGAAAGCATCGCGGGCTGCTAGGCCCGCGCCGTAGGAATAGGAGGAGGAGAAGGAGGGGGAGGAAGAAGAAGAAGAAGAAGAAGAAGAAGATCCCCCGCATTCAGCGCAAGCGAGCGATCCCCAGGCGGTCGGAGCACCGGGCGCGCGCAAGAAATCCCCGCGGGCCGCGCGGCGCCGCTCCGACGGGGAACGAGCTCGTCGGCTCGCCGGCGGCAGAACGGCGCCGCAGGTCAAGCTTGGCACGCGGTCAGGAGAAGGCGGGGGTGGGCTGCAGACGCCGCGGGAGCGTGGGGGGGCGCTTGGGGATCATATGAAGCACCCTGCCTTACCCTTACCAGCCTCGAACGTATCCCTATCCCTAAGATTGACACGCCAAAAGGCGATGACAATCTTAGGGATTCGCCTTCAAAAAATAAGGGAATCCCTAAGATTGGCATCGTGATGAGGAGGTGCCCAGCATAGGGATAGGGATATGTTCCAAGCTGGTAATACCCCGCACTCGGCCCAGACGAGCGGTCTCCAGTCAGTCGGCGCGACGGGCGCGCGCAAGGGCCCCCGAGGGCGATCGGGGGGCCGCCGCACACGCGGGCCGCACGGCGTCGCTTGGACGGCCGAGGGGGGGGGCCGGGCTGGTCGCCGGTGGCGAAGCAGCGACGTCCTTGCTCGAGGCCCTTGCACAGCGACGAGGGTTCGGCGGGCGGCCGCGAGGTGGGCTGATCTCGCAGATGAGCCGACGAAGTGGAAGAAACAAGACGGCGGTCGCTTGCGGCAGCGCAGAAGGCGGCGCGCGTTCGCGCAAGCGCAGGGGGGCAGAACAAAACTGGCGAAGCGGCGGCAGCCTGGAGATAGCGTTAGGTCGGGCGCGTCCTCCCACAGGCGCATCTGGGACGAAAAAATACAAGTACCGAAAACAGATTCAAAGATACCCAAGAAGACTAAAACATCGTCCTCAGACTATGTTTGTTACTATTTTTGAATACTCCTCCTGTAGAGGGTCAGGCCCGACGTAAAGATAGCGCTCAGCGCCACACGCTTGGCGCCACCGCCCACGCCCGAAGACGCGAGGAACGCCTTCCGCGGCCACGCAGGAGTCGGTCGCCCCAGGCGCCCGCGGGCAAGGGAGGCAAAAAGTTCAGCCCCAAGGCTGCCTTGGCAAGCGGGGCGCCCAGAGCCGACAGCAAGTGGCCCCACCGAGTGCAGAAGTCGTTCTGCCCGAAGGGCGCGAAGCGTTGCACACCTAATATATACATATGCGCACGCAGCTATCATCTACATACATATATAAATGTGCTATGATATACATATATATATATACATATACATATACTAGAACCACGCGCGCGCTTCGCGCGCGCTTAGGTTCTAGTTTGCTCCGAAAACGGTGTTCGCAAGCACGGGTCCGATTCCGTGGCGATTCCGGGGCCCTTTTGGAAGGCCTCTTGGAGCCTTCTTGGGGCGTCTTGACGGCCTCGTGGCCCTTCTGGAGGCCATGTTGGGCCGTATCGGAGCGCTCCGGGGGCCCTCTCGGGGCGACCGGGAAGTCTATTGGGCCATCTTGGGCGGACTGGGAGGCCCGGGGGCCGCCCGAGGAGCGTTCCAGGAAGCCCTCCTAGGCCCTCTTAGCGCTGTCCTCGGGCGTCCTGGGGCGTCCTTGGGCGCCTCCTGGGGCTGTCTGACAACTCGGACAGCCAAGGGATGAGATATCCTAAAAATGTACGTTTTACGAAGGGAATGGGGCCATTTTGGTTTCCCGGGGCGCTCTTGGGGGGCCTCTTGGAGGCCTCTTGGGGCGGTTTGATGGCCTCTTGTCCCTTCTGGAAGCGATCTTTGGCGGTCTTGAAGCGATCCTGGGCTTCTCTCGGCGCTCTTGGAGCCTTCTTTGGCGGACTGGGAGGGCCGTGGGCCGCCCGAGGAGCGTCCCGGGAGGCCTTCCTGGGCTGTCTTCGGGCTATCCTAGGGCGCCTCGTGGGGCTTTCGGACCGCTCCGACAGCCAAGGGAGCTGATATCCAAAAAATGTACGTTTTACGAAGGGAATGGGGCCATTTTGGTCTCCCGGGGCGCTCTTGGGGGGCCTCTTGGAGGCCTCTTGGGCCGGTTTGATGGCCTCTTGGCCCTTCTGGAAGCGATCTTTGGCGGTCTTGAAGCGATCCTGGGGTTCTCTCGGCGCTCTTGGAGCCTTCTTGGGCGGACTGGGCAGCCCGGGGGCCGCCGGAGGAGCGTCCCGGGAGGCCCTCCTGGGCCGTCTTGGGGCTGTCCTCAGTCGTCCTGGAGCGTCCTTGGGCGCCTCGTGGGGCTTTCTGGCCGCTCCGACAGCTAAGGGAGCTGATATCGTAAAAATGTACGTTTTACGAAGGGAATGGGGCCATTTTGGTCTCCCGGGGCGCTCGTGGGGGGCCTCTTGAAGGCCTCTTGGGGCGGTTTGAGCGCCTCTTGACCCTTCTGGAAGCGATCTTTGGCGGTCTTGAAGCGATCCTGGGGTTCTCTCGGCGCTCCTGGAGCCCTCTTGGGCGGGCTGGAACGCGCGGGGGCCGCCGGAAGGGCGCCCCGGGAGAGGGCCGCACCCTATATACAAGGGAGGTTCCGGCCCGGGGCCCGGGGCCCGGGATCTCCCATATATGTATATGTGTGCATGTATGTAGGTATGGCTGTATATCTGACTTTATACACAACACGATATTTGTTAATTCGTGTACACACATATATATACATATATATATATATATGTACATACACATCTCTCTATGCACGTATATACGCGCTACATCGATAAGAACGGGATCTTGGTCGTGGGGGAGCGGGTAATATGTGGTAGAGCAAAGGGGTGGGGGGTAGCTCCGCCCTGGCTTCTCAAGGATTCGCGTGGGCTGATGGGCTTCCGGGGGTTCGAGTGGTGAAGAGGGTTAGTAGGAGGGAGGAAAGAAGGGAGGAGAAGAAGGAGGAGGAATGAGTGGGATTAGTAGGAGGATAAGGGCTAGAAGGATGAGTTAGTGATGAGGAAAGGAAGGAGGAGGAAGGGATGAGGACCCCTTCGTATTCTCGGGCTACCTCTGCTGCCGCCACTGCTCATAGTCTCCACCTCTCGACCTCATCCGTCGCCGTCCCCTCCTCCTCCGCCACGCACGACTAACTATACCGTTCACTTCGCGTGAGGCATGAGAGAGGAAGATACTTAGGTGCTGCGACATAGCTGCAAACCGACTTTGAAAATGGCAATGCCTGCGGTAGCAGCGAAACGCTGTGAAGTAGCTAACCGGTGGCGCATCAGACACACTGAAGTTGAAGGGGCCCAGGAATCCCACATTGTTCACATTTTCTGGATTTTAGTCTCCCCCCCACTCTTCATATTTTCCTATATTTTTACTTTGGATCGGCGATTAATTGTGTCTGTGTTTTTTCCCCTCCTGAGAAGTGTCGACGCAGGACCTCGTTGCGAGGAAGGAGCGGTAACTACTGGGCGGCTGCGACGCGGCTGCAAGGCAACGGCGCAGCATGTACAGGTGCTGCTGTATACCTGCCCTGGATCATCATGGGACGGCTCTCCTGACTTGGGAGCCGCAAGCCTGTGCCCACACATATATACACTTGCTTATGAGCTAGATGTATGTATGTATGTTTATGTTTGTATACAATATACATACATTCGGAATTCCACATGATTATATCACGGCTAAATTTATACCCCGACTATAGATGCATACCTATACAACTCAATTATATGTAAATTCCGACTACATAAACCTCTCTCTCTATATATATATATATATATATATAATAGGGCTTGTCGTGCAATCCCCTATACATATATGACAAGAAGCATCTTCTATATGCTACTATATACCTGGGCCAGTCCTGATGGGAGGGCTCTCCTTGGAGCGGTCCAGCTGGGAGCTAATCCTACGGTTGAGCTCGGGAATCACCACCAGATGGCGCCGTGAATGGACGCTGACTGTATTCCAACCGATTCCCACACGACGAATGATCAAGAACAATACGGAACGGAATGATGGGAACGAGCCAGACACGTAACACACGATCAGTTTAGCTAGCAGCTGGAGCCGCCCCTAATGGCTAATTCTTCGACCCCCTCCCTCCAGTTCCTGCTGCTCCTGCCCCTACGGGGGGACCAAGAACTGCCCCCGAACCACCGAACTAAGCGGGAACAGGTCGGTCCATCTGCCCTGTGGACTCGCCGACTCAAGGGTCGATAGTCGGCTGACTGACCGCTCAGAGGGTAAGGCAACCCTGCCCCAATCGGGCGGACAGACCTGGCGTGGGCTCTTTACGGTTGCGCTTCCGCCGCGGTCGGCAAGACTCTGGGCCGACGCTGCTCGGGCCAAGGCAGGTCAGACCAGCGAACCCGGCCGTGCTTCCACAACTTGGGGAACAGCTCGGGCCTTCCAATGCGTGCAGCCAAACCCTGACACTGCGCCCAGCCCGTAATCAACTGTGCTCTGCTCCTTCCGCCCCCTGGCCGCCGTCGCTGCCGTCGCCGTCGGCGCCGCCGCTCCCAGCCTGGAGAGCTCTGCGTCGCGGGCGCAGCGGTCCCACGCCTGTGGGCCGCTCATTTTACCACATCGGCCTCACACTTCGCGCAGGCACTCGATGCGAACCCCGTCCCTCCCTCCTCCTCTGAACAATTTCTAGAAGCTTCTGGAGGTTTCCGGAGATCCCAGGAAACATCCAGAGGCCCCAGGAGGTTCACAGAAACCTCCAGAGGCCGGCCGAAGCCGAATGCAATTGCAGAAGCGCCAGAACACCTAGACCATCGGAGCTGGATTCCTCCTCCTGCTCCTCCTCCTCCTCTTCCTCCTCCTCCTGCCGCGAGTGCCAACGCAGTCTATACCCACTGACGCCGAACGAGACCAGAACGAGGGTGTGGAGCACCACGGGAACAATGCGGGCGACCGCGACGCCCCTGACTTCCTCCTTCTCCTCCCCCTCCTCCTCCTCCTCCTCCTCGTCCACCTCCTCCTCCCCCTCCCCCTCCTCCTCCTCCTCCTCCTCCTCCTCCTCTCTCCTCCTCCTCTCCTCCTCCTCCTCTCCTCCCCTCTTCCCTCCTCCCCTTCCTCCTCCCTCCTCCCCTCCTCCTCCTCCTCCTCCTCCTCCTCCTCCTCCTCCTCCTCCTCCTCCTCCTCCTCGTCCACCTCGTCCTCCTCCTCCCCAGGCTCGGGCTGGTGGCGGTGCCAGGATGGCCCTCGATGCCCCCGACCCCCTCCGTCCTGTCCAGCGCCCGGCAGGGGGGGGGGGGGGATGAGAAACCTCAGAGGACGATAGCACGGCAATACCAGACGATGAAAGACGTCCCCCGCCTCACCCCATCGTCGTCGTCGTCGTCGTCGTCGTCGTCGTCGTCGTCGTCGTCGTCGTAATAATCGTCGTCGTCGTCTTCGTCGTCGTCGTCGTCGTCGTCGTCGTCGTCGTCGCCGTCGTCGTCGTCGTCGTCGTCGTCGTCGTCGTCGTCGTCGTCGTCGTCGTCGTAATAATCATCGTCGTCGTCGTCGTCGTCGTCGTCGTCGTGGTCGTGGTGGTGGCCGTGGTGGTGGCCGTGGTGGTCGTCGTCCCACCCCATCGGGCCCCGCGCCCCGCGGGGCTGCCTGGCCGCCATGCTGCTGGGGCCGTGTCGTGAGCACCAGGAGGCTGCCAAGGCGGTGCGCCGCCCCAGGGGCGCGGCCACGGGGTCGGGCCCCGATTCCTCCCCCTCCTCGTCCTCGTCCTCGTCCTCGTCCTCGTCCTCGTCCTCCTCCTCCTTCTCCTCCTCCTCCTCCTCCTCGTCCTCGTCCTCGTCCTCGTCCTCGTCATCCTCCTTCTCCTCCTCCTCCTCCTCCTCCTTGTCCGTAGCCATTTTGGCTCAAGCCATTTTGGCTCAGGTAAACCATCTCTCGAGGTGGTTTACAGCGAGCTATTATTTCTGTGCTCCTCGCGGAGCTTTCCTACCACAGGTCACTCGCTGCATTGCGGGTGACATCTGTCACCACGTACTCGTTGTAACTTGTGTGCGCCCACCCTTCTCGCGCGTGCAGTATGGCACCCCGGCGGCGTGCCGCCCTGGCCGAGCCCTGGTACTGCAAGTGGTGCACACACAAGCTCAACTGGATTCCATGGATCAACCGAGCTGACAAGAAGGCGTGTAGTCTTTGTGGGCTGCCCAGCGGCACTGCTTTCAAAGGAGCTCCTCCCCCGAAGGCCCCAGTCAAGCGTGCAGATGTCCTCGTTTCGGCTCGCGAGGAGGCGCTCGCCAAGCAGGTCCCAGAGTTGCAGCAACAGATGGCCAGGCTCGGGGTGTCCCAAGCTCCTGCTGCAGCTCCGCCGTCTCCGTGGGCCAAGGGGGATGGTCGGCCACCTTCACAGAAGCGCGCCCGTCTGGCTAAGCTGGACCGCATCCTGGCTGCGCTGGATGATGAGGACGCCGATGCCAAGACCAAATACGCTGCTGAAGAAGAGAAGCTGTTGGCCGATTTGGCGGCTGACAAGCCGCAGGAAGTTAATGTGGCGAATCTCGACAACAAGCTTCGGAATGCGCGTGTAAGCTGCCAACGATCACCAGCAAGCTCCAGAGTGCTGAAGAAGCGGCGGTCAAGGCTAGAGAGCTTGTTGAGAGTGCTCGCCAAGAAAAAAATCGGCTGAGCTTCACATCTTGTGTTCGGAGGAGAAGTTGCGACAGGCTGTCATCCTCACGATGCCTGTGGGAGCCGACGGCAAGCCCTTTATGCATTCGATCGTCCTTGGGCTCGAGACAACCGTGCAGTAGTTCGGCGCAGCCATCGAGGCCATGGAAGGTAGCGAGCAATTCGCCCCAGACTTTCAGGCCATGGCCGCAACAGTCAAGAAGCTCAAGGGATAATCAGTGGCCCATTCAGTACCACCGACTCCTCCAGCGCCGACTGAAGGCGGCTCGGCGGCAGCAGATGGTGGATCTGAGCCCATGCATGTCGACGCGGAGGATGGTTTCACACATGTAGATGCAGTTGCTGCCGCTACTCTTCGGGCTCATCTTCAGACATGCGGTGTGTCGGGTATTCAAGAGCCAGTGGATGCGTCCGAAGAGGAAGAGGCCCGTGCCGCTCAAGACCTTCGAGAAAAGCTCAAGCGGCACCTCCAGCAAACCTTTCAGGTCTACAAGAAGATTTGCACGGCGCGTCATGAATGACAAGGTCACGGTCCGCCTCGGCCAGTCTCGGTTTGTAGATGTATGCCTTGTCATGATGATGCGCCCTGCTGCAGATCGCGCAAGGGTGGGGCCTGCTACTGGCCCGCGCAGTCTACGACCCGTCTCAACCTTGGATATGCCAGAAGCTGGCCTCATGGAGCAGCTAGATGATGACGACGCCGTCCCGAATGCTTCGTCCTCTACCGAACCCCATGACATAGCGACGGCGGGGGGGGGCCACGAGGTGGACTTCAGGACTGCGAGCGCCCCGCTGGCTTCCCATGGCAGCTCCCTGCCAGTCGCGGGGACCGGTATCTCTTCCTCTTCTCCACCTTCGGCCTCCCATGCGCGGGTGTTGCGCGACCGTCAAAGGAAGTGGGGGCATCGCTGCCTGCTGCGGGGCCGCCCCTCCATGCTGTTTCGCCCACTTGGGGAGGGAGGTATCGCCCCGTCAGGTCAGTGCAGGAATCGCTGGTGGCGGCAACGGCCAGCCGCGATGCAACGTGTGCGCCAATGTCGTGGGCGGATGCGCCTTCCCATGCGTGGGCTGTGGCGCGTCCGCCAGGGGAAGTGGGAGACCTCGCTGCCTGCCGCGGGGCCGCCCCTCCATGCTGGCTCGCCCCCTTTGGGAGGGAGGTCTCGCCCAGTCAGGTCTGCGCAAGGATCGCTGGAGGCGGCAACGGCCAGCCGCGATGCAACGTGTGCGCCAATGTCGTGGGCGGATGCGCCTTCCCATGCGCGGGCTGTGGCGCGTCCGCCAGGGAAAGTGGAGACCTCGCTGCCTGCCGCGGGGCCGCCCCTCCATGCTGGCTCGCCCCCTTTGGGAGGGAGGCCTCGCCCGGTCAGGTCTGCGCAAGGATCGCTGGGGGCGGTGGAGTCCAGTCGCGATGCAGCATGTGCGTCAATTTCTGGTTCGTCGTCTGCGCCTGCCACGTCTACATCAACTTGCGCTTCCCGAGCCAGGGCCGCCCCAGGTCAGCCGGTCGGTGCCCGACGGGGCGGCCGCCGCGCCCAACGGCACTGCTCCGCGCGGCCTATATCAGCTAAGGGCGGTGGAGAGGGTGTGGGTGACAGGTCGCTCGGTGTCACCGCGGCCCCCGATATGTCAGAGCCCGGGGCTGGAGGTCAGGCTGTGCAAGGACGCGTTGTTACTGTCAACGCCACCAGTTATGGGCCGCTGATGGAGTACTTGGCGTCAGCTACTGATGACGTGGTGATGGGTCAAGAGCGCCATGTGGGCCGCGAGCGCCTGGCGCCGACAAGCCAGCCCACGCTGCAGACGCAGGCCGCCGTGGCTTGTGGGCGCCCGCGATACCGAATGACGACGGTGGCCCTGGCGCTACGGAAGGAGTGGCGGTTCTCACTAAATCCAATTTAACAGTCACTGTCCCACCAGGCTCATCGCCTCGTCGCCTGTTGGCCGATCCCCCCCGGCAGCGAACCCGAACATCCCCCCCTGGTATGTGTGGGGTCGCGCGCCGCGCCTGGATTCACCGTGCGTTCGATCGACCCCGCGCAGTCAGAATGGACAGCGAGCGGGCCCTCTTGGTTCCACCTCGAAGACTCACGCAAAACCTGAAACGCTCTGTCCCCGCCACCCCTCGCCACCTGCTCGGGCGCATAGCTGAGAGGGGCAACGCCAAATACTCCAGCAATGAAGCGAACACTGTGGCCTCTCTGGATGGTGGGCCACTCCGCGCGAGCGAGCCCCGATAATCGGAAGCACCCCCATCGACGGAAACTTTGCCGGAGAACTTCTAGCCCGCGGGAACTCCAGTCCAGATGAGCTGGTCTTCCAGCATGGCCTCTTGGACAGGGGGGCGTCGGCTTGGAGACGCGTGCAGACACCTGCTGGACATCTCCTGCAGGACGGGGCTCTCCATTCTCATGCGTTGCGCCGCCTCCCGCGCGCGTGGCGGGCGCTCGCCCCGACGGTGCCCCGCGATGCCCCGACGGTGCCCCGCGATGCAAGGGCGCTCGGAGAAGCGATGGAAAAGCGTGCCTGGCCTTCCGCGGGCCAGGCGCCGATCGCGCCGAGCCTCGCCGCGCCTGCAGGGCAGCTCCCGAGGCCGGTGAGATCCACGCGCAAGACTCCTGTAAGCCGCCATATGATGAGGCACCCATGCTTCAGGGGCATGTTCCCCCGGGAGGTGGCCAGGGCGGCCCCGGCGAAGAGCGCCGACCCACCCGCCCTCCAGCCGCCCAGGAACCGGCGTGGAGCAGGCCGCGCTCTTGAACAGGATCGAGGACACAGAGGTCATGGCGATGTCTATTCTGGCCATGCAGGGCAGGGGCTCGCCCAGGATCGACGCATTGGGCCCATCGCCTCGTCTTGCCGAGGAGGTCCTTGCCCGCCCCCGAACGGCCCCGCGCGGGGCCGCGCCCGGGGAGCTCGGACAGAGCAGCAAGATACCATTGCGTGGCCACTTCCACGGCGTGCAAGACGCACGAGGCCGAAGCCCGCCGAGGTGCCCGCAGGGGGGCGGCCCTCCGCGCGAAGGGAGGGCACTTTGAGCCAGTGCAGTTGGTGATTCGAAATCCCCGCCACCGCGCTCCCCCAAGCCGCCGTCGCCGTCGGAGGCCCGCTCTGAATCGCGCTGCAGTTGGCTCCAGCAGCGAGCAGCTGCTGGACTCCAGCCGAGAATTTCTCGGTCTTGGCCATCATTTTGTCGTGCTCGCCATCGCGTCTTGACAGGCCATCTTTGCCGTCCGTGCCCAGGCGCCGCGTCCCCTTGGACCGCTTCTGATCTAGCTGAACTGCTAGGTCGGCAGACGAGGCCAAGTAGCCAGTCTTCTTCAAATTCGCCCGAAAACGTTTTTCCTGGGGCCCTCGAACCAGGGCCATCACGGCCCCGGGAAAGTGAGAAATCACCTGCCCCGCAGAGCCGAGCGTCTTGAGCAAAAACTCGTCCGCGAGATTTTGAAATCGAGCTGCTGGGGGCGTGCGCGGATGCTCGACAAGCAGCGCGCGCGCTGGCAATTTTGCCGGGGCCAGCGCGCAGCTGCATCCTGCAGCCACAGTGCCGTTATCAGAAGCCGCCGACGCAACCGCCCCCTTCCAGACGGACGGCGCGCCGAGGATGCCTATGCGCCGAGCAGAAATATCTGAGCAAAGCCAAGGAAAGCCAGTGTTAATGGCCTTCCGCCGAAGCTCCTCGCGAGAAATGAACTAATCGTATTTGGTAAGGTCAAGCAGCCCACTGGCCGCTGAGAAACCATGCGCTGCGACGCAGTGTGGGCCAGTCCAGACCTGTCGCAGGTGCGCCCAGAACCACCCTAAAGGCGACATTCTCAAGATTCCCCCAGCGACGAGTGACGACCTGACGACGCCTCGACCGCGCCTGAGTACGAAGGGAGAAAGCACGATCGGTCTCGCACGCCTGAATGATTGGGCTTGCAACAAAAAAAACCAGGAGCAGCGAATCCACCGGCTCGCGACGAGAGATCTCCGACCGCCTGCAAAGATATCCAGACTTGGGCCACATTCAAATCACAATGCGTCCGACAACTGTCGTCTGCCTGCGCCAGGCCGCGTCGGAGTGTAATCTGCGCTCGAATGCCGCTTGGGCTAAAGATCCCAAGCATGCGCGGGAAGTTCGATAGCCGTTCTTAAAGCCATGCTCACGACCCGTCCATGCACTCTTAGTCCACTCAGCTAGGTCGTGAAATTCAGACAGGCCAGCCTCCGCATGACGAGCGATCGCCTGGGGTCGCTCGCTGCTGGAGGCGCCCTTAGGAGCTAGCCTCGGGCCCCTGGCCTGGGCGCGCGACGCGCGCCTCCTGCCCCGGGCCTTTCGGGCGCGCGCGCAGGATGGTGCGTCGGCCTGCGGCGTGGAGCCCTCGATCGGGGCGACCGACTGGGCGATGCCCGTGAGTGCCCTCGAGCAGATGCCAAAGTCCAGCTCCCTGCTGCCGAGTGTCGGCACCCCTGTCGACGGCGCGGCGCCGCCATCCCTTGACGCCCGCTCCTGCAGGTCGTCTGGGGCCACGTTGAAGCTCCCCAGCGCGCTCCACGGCCCAGGCAGCGACCCCGCGCGCCCCGTGAGTTGCGCGAGGACGGCGATCTTCTCGTTTTCCGGGTAAAGCGACCGCACTTGCAGCGGCGCGGTCGGCCCGACTTCGAGGCGCGCCGCTTCGACTCGATGCGCCGGCGTCGCCTCGTCGAGCAGCGCGGGCTCTCTCGTGGCCGTTGCGCTGCTAAGCGACGCTGTGCCGCCGCTCGAATTCAGGGGGCTATCGCCAGTCGACTCCGCATGTCGTGCTACCCAAGAGAAAAACCTCCTGGCTGACCACCTCGAAGCCGACTGAAGCAGCGCCTCGGACTTGATGCGGTGCTCCTGAACACAGCGTACATCTGGAAGACGGTGTTCTGGGCTTTACGATCGCGAGGAAGCATTGGCCGTCCACGAGCGTTTCTCATGCCTGCCCACTGGCTCCAGCCATCATGCACAGACTCGCGTGCGCGCTGGTGCGCAGCGACCGACCCGGGGGCCCGAGCCTCCCAACTCATCCCCGAGGGTCTGAAGGGTGCGCCTCGGGGTTGAGGGGCTGCCTCCCAAGAAGGCGCCCCGGGCAGCAGGCGGGGTCTGGCCCCCTCTCGACTTGGGCGCGTCCACCGCTGGCGCCGCTACCCGTGCCGGGCCTCAGGCGAGGCGTTGCGGACTACAAATTTTTGATGTGTCAGTCCAGCTCCGCCAAGCTCTCGCGGCGCTTGGCGAGCTGGCTGCTCTCCTCGTCGAGGGCGGCCTGCGCCGGCTGCAGGGCCCGCCTGGCAGCTGCTATCGCTGGGCCGAACTCTAGATTTGCTTGCTCTTCCTGTGCTTGCGCTGCAGCAGATCTTGGAGGCTCTTGGGGCCTGGGTCCGCGGACTGAACCTCCCTGGACTCTAGAACGCCCGCCTCAGTTCCGCGGCGAGCTGCGCGCGTTTATGAGCGCCCTTCGCCTGCGAGAGCGCCGCGAGCTGCTCGGCTGAGAGCCGCCCTGGATCCACGGCGCGCCCCCCCCCTCCGACCTGGGGGGCCCCATCGGGCCAGCGGTTCTCGAACGTCATCCCTCCCCCGCGCTGCTCTTGCCCGCGTTTCTTCTGCGCGTGAAGGACAGCGGCGGGCGCTTGGATTTCACGCTCACGGCGCTGAGTCCTGAAGTGGAAGTTGAGAGATCCATGTTCGCGGCGCCCCGCGGCTTCTGTTGTCTGGGATTGCCATGGTGCCCCATCCTTGGCCACGTAAACTGGCGCTGGCCAGCTGCGCCACGTCCAAGTGCGCTGGCCGGAGGGTTGCTGAAAGCTCGACGCCTGGAAATGGTTGGCGGAGGAAGGGGTGGAGGAGGAGGGGGGGGGAAAGAGGAGAAACATCCAGACGAGGGTGACTAACTGCGACTACATCATCAACCACCACTGCTTGAATTACAAGCCGAATGTCTTCAACTTTAGCTAAGGCCTGCGAGACCTACCCATTCCAGCGGAGACCTACCCGCAACTGTGCCGAGATTAGACGCGCATAGAATAGTGCGGGCGCGACAAGACGCGGCCCGCAAAACGACTGGGGTGAAACGTCCGACTTGGGATGCAACGTCGATCCGACGACATCATTATCATTGCCACGGCCGCCCTCGGGATGGCGTCCAGGGCAGCCCCCGATCACCGAGCCGAGCCGCGCGCGACCGTCGTATGCGACTTCAATGTCCAGATGAAAAGCCTCACGGCGCGCGTACTGCACCCTACGATCAACGTGCTGAACCCCGTGATCCACGCGCAATGCATCACGAGCATCGTGTGGAACCTCACGCTCGCCGTGCGGATCCCCCCGATCTGCGCACGGATCCTCATGATTTGCGTGCGACGCCTCATGAGTTGCGTGCAGATCCTCGCGATCGTCGTGCGGAACACCGCGGTCGCCATGCGGAGCCTCGCGCGGAACCTCACGGTCTACGTGCGGTACCAAACGGTCACCATACCGAGCCCCGTGGTCAACGAGCGGCACTTCCCGATGCATGACGCGGCCTGAACCCCGACGCCCCGATGTTCGCCCTGAAGCATTGCGATCGCGAGCGCGACAGTTGCGAATGCGAGTGCGGGGTCGTCGCCGACAGCTGCCAGCGCGACAAACACGAGCACGACAACGATGGCGACGCGAACCCAGGATGGTGGGCGGAAGGCGCGCTACTGCTAGAGCAGGCTGGTTACGTCGTCGTCGGTGGAGTTCCACATGTTCTACCAGCACCACATGCTGAACGGCGGGGTCCACCATGCAAGCTACGAATGCCGAAACCTGAGCGAAGAGGGCCACGGGCTGAGTTACGAGGGCCACTGGCTGAGCTACGAGAACAACCAGCGTAATTACCAGGGGCACCAGCAAAACTACGAATGCCCCCCTTTGTAATACGAAAACCACCACCAGAGCTACAAAGACCACTTTCAGATGAGGCAGGGGAGACAAACCGACAGGATAAGGACCGGACAGACACCCAGATGGCATACGATGACGAGGCTAAACGGTCTGACCCGACGGACAGCACGAATGACGTGGGCGCCTTCGAGTTAGCCAAGCAGGTGCGCGTTGCGTACCTAGCGAAGCGGCAGGCCATCGCAAGCCGCACTACAAGCCATGCAATACCTTACGATCCACGGGCATAACCTCACGGTTTTCGCACCCAGTCTCACGATCCGCGTTCCGTACCTCGCGATGCGCGTGCCCATTCACACCCTCCCCGTGCAGAGCGTCACGAAGTACATGCAATCCCTCACGATCTATTGGACAAGCCGGAGGCGAGGAAGACGGAGGAGGCCTGGAAGGTGGAGGAAACTCGGGTGTATGAAGGGGGAGGAATAAGCTAGACAAGCGGAGGAGGCAAGGACGGTAGACGTGACCAGGGAGGCAGTGAAGGAGGCCAACAAGCAGGGAGACGCCCTCGCAAAGCAGGAGTCCCCCTACGAGGCTGCCGAGCGGTACGCCATGGGCATGTGATTTGCATCCAACAATCGGAATTACAG
The DNA here is from genome assembly GCA_963575745.1 of Prorocentrum cordatum. Lineage (NCBI taxonomy): Eukaryota > Dinophyceae > Prorocentrales > Prorocentraceae > Prorocentrum > Prorocentrum cordatum. The sequence continues at coordinate 302,437 of CAUYUJ010021526.1, read as the reverse complement.
CACGACGGCAATGCTGGCTAAATTGTCCGACTGCACCTGCGCCCTCCGCTTCAGGAGCCAAAGCGCCAAGATTAATTGCCGGCGAGCCGAGGCCCGATACCAGAAGGGCAGTTTGTCAGAAACCCTCCAGGTCATCGAGCAAGCTCCCAAGGCAGAGAACAACGAAGGAAAGAAGCGCACTGCGGAGAAGTCGAAAGCGGAAGCCGTGGCGAAGATCCCAGGCCACGGCTACACACTGGGCAACCGGCGATGCACACCATTGGACAGCAGTGCACCTTCGGCGTACACGGACGACGACGACAACGACGTGTACGACAGCCAAGAGGGCTCGGAAGAGGAGGAGAAAGGAGGAGGAGGAACAAGTTGAGGGGCGTTCTTGTTGACACGCGGAACCACATGATCCCCGTGATGCACGGCACGATCTACGTACGGAACATCACGTTCCACGTGCTGACCCCCACGAACTATGTACTGAACTTCACTATCTGCGGGTGCAGCCTAGCGTGGGCGAGATGAGCGTGCTGCCCGACAACTCTTCAGGATGTACTTGTCGATCTTTATTCGCCACTCGGACGGCTACGAGGGCAACCAGCTGAGCTACCAGGGGCACCCGCCGAACTAGGCACGCCACCAACAGAGCTACGACGCACACCTGCTGAGCGACAGGGGCAACAAGTTGAGCTCAGATGGCCACGAGCTGAGCTACGACGGCCGCGGCCCGAGCTACGAGGGCCACTGGCTGGTCTACGAGGACCACCTGGTGACCTACGAAGGCTGCAACCAAAGCTTCCAAGGCTGCACGCTGTGTGCCGAGGGCCACCGCTTCAACTACGAGAGCCGCCAGAGGGGCTACGCGGGCCACGCGCAGAGATGCGTCGGCAACAGGCAGAGCCTCGAGAGCCACCAACAGGAGCTATCAGAGCCACTAGCTGGACTGCGAGGGCCACTAGCTCAACTGCGAGGGCCACCGGCTCCCCAACGAGGACCACGGACAGAGCTGCGCGAACCGCCAGCCGAGCTACGAGAGCGAGGCCCGGGCTACCAACTGAGCTACGAGGGCAACCGCCCGAGCTACGTGGGCTACGTGGGCTGCCAGCTGAGCTGCGAGGGCAACCGCTCGAGCTACGTGGGCTACGTGGGCTGCCAGCTGAGCTGCGAGGGCAACCGCTCGAGCTACGTGGGCTATGTGGGCCACCAGCTGGGCTGCGTGTGCTACGAGGGCCGCCGCCAGAGCTGCGAGGGCCGCCCGCGGAGCTACCAGGGCCGCCAGCCAAATTGCGTGGGCCACCGGCTGAGCTACGTGGGCCACCAGGTGAGCTACGGAACGTTTGGCGGCCTCCTCCTCCTCCTCGTCCTCGTCCTCGTCCTCCTCCTCCTCCTCCCCCTCCTCCTCGTCCTCGTCCTCGTCCTCCTCCTCCTCCTCCTCCTTTCTCCTCCTTTCTCCGAGACAGAAAACAAGTCCTCCGGTGGGGCCAGAGGGCCTCCGCTGCCGCGGCGGCGGGCTCGCGCCCGAGCGCGGGTGACGCGACGCGGGCGCGGACAAGGGATCGCTGCGCAGCAGTGCGATATATATATATATATATATATATATATATATATATATATATATATATATATATATATATAATATATATATATATATATATTATATATTACACATACATATAAACATATCTATATATACACATAGAGAAAGAGAGAGAGGGGGAGAGAGAGAGAGAGAGAAACAAACATAGAGCGAGAGAGAGAGAGAGAGAGAGAGAGAGAAAGAGAGAGAGAGAGAGAGAAATAAAAAGAAGGGAGGAGAGAGGAAGCAGGACGATGAGGAAGGGTCTGGTGGGGGTGGGGGTGTCTGGAAAGGAGGGGGGGTGGAGGAGCGGTCCCCAACGGCATCCCTGCGGGTGCGTTCGAGCCGATCCTCGATCCTCGAACCTCTCCAGGGCTGCGCTTGGGCCAAGGACTCGCGGGGAGTCCAGCCACGGCGACGAAAGCCCTCCTGGAGGCCGAAAGAGAACCTCGAACCTCGAGCCTTTCCTCGAGCCTCCCGTGCCCACGTTTCTCCAGCCTCCCGAGCCCCTCAAGCCTCCTCGAAAACCTCGATCCTCGAAAGAGGCCTCCGCTCTAGATCCTCGAGCCCAGGGCCCTCGAGCCTCCTCGAGCCCCTCGAGCCTCCTCGAGAACCTCGAGCCTCTCCTCGAGCCTCGCCGTGCCCGCGATCCTCGGGGCCCTCGGGCCCCTCGAACCTCCTCGAGAACCTCGAGAGCCCCTCGAGCCTCTGCCCTCGAGCCTCTCGAGCCTCTCGAGCCTCTCTCCGCGCCTCGGGCCGCCCACGACAGCGGCGCGCCGGAGCCGAGAGCGGCCCCTCCGCCCCCCTCGCCTCGCCCCGGGCGGCGGGGCCTCGGCCACGGGCCGGCCCTCCAGGAGGCCGACGACGAGGAGGTAGGCGTGCAGGAAGGGCAGCTTGGAGGTGTTGTTTCCGTTTCTGTTCGTTTGTCTGTTTGTTTCCTGTGTATGTATGTATGTATGTATGCATGCATGTATGTATGTATGTATGTATGTATGTATGTATGTATGTATGTATGTACGTATGTATGTATGCATGTATGCATGCATGCATGCATGCATGCATGCATGTATGTATGTTTGTATGTATGTATGTATGTATGTATGTATGCATGCATGCATGCATGTATGTATGTATGTATGTATGTATGTATGTATGTATGTAGGTGTAAATGTACATGTATATGTAGATGTATAGGTATACGTATATACATGCATTTCTCTCTCTCTCTATATATATATTCTCCTCTTCCTATATTTCTACAAGCCCGGGCGGGGGGAAAGCCCGTCACCCCCCCTCAAAACCGGACTCCCGGGATCTGGGGCTTTGGGGCCCTTCGGACGGGCCTCGAAGCGGCCCCCCGGGCCTCGCAGGGCGTTTTGCCAAGCCTTCGCGGCACACCTAGGGCGATCAGGGGGTCATCGGAGACGTCCCAGAAAACCCCACGACAGCACAAGAGCGCTCCAAGAAGCCGTCATACCCCGAAAGATCGCTCCAAAACGTACCAAGAGGCCTCCAAGAGCACCCCCAAGAAGGCCCCAAGAGGGAATAATCATCGATTCATGTAGGTTTTTGGTGAATTTCGGGTTCTCCTCTTTTCGGCTTCCCGACGCTCCAAGACAGCGGTCTTCTGAGCGTCCGAAGTCGCCTGGGAGGCTCCCAAATCGCCCCGCAACCATCCGAAAGGGCTTCCAGGCAGTCCAAGAGAGCCCCGGAAAGGCACAACAGGGGTCCAAAACGGCCCTAAGAGAACCCCATGGCGGCCCAAGATGGCCCCAAGACACCCTCCGAAGCATTCCAAATCGTGACCGGGGCGTTGAGGGAGACTGCGGTTAGAGGCAGGTTGGCCTGAGGAAGCCCCAGAGGCCCCCAGAACACGCCCATGAGGCCTCCAGAAGGCTTTAAGAAAGCCTGAGAACTTCGGTGAGGCCCCCAGAGGCTCTCCAAGGAGGAGCCTCCGCAAAAAGAGCTGAGGAGGATGGGGAGACTACCCAGGCTATGGCGAGACTGCGGAAAAATAAGCATGGAGGAGGGATAACGAACAACATTATTAGAACGGCGATGCCAGACAAGGCAGCAAGAAGGTATCGCAAAAATGTCCGCTTGACCTTCCTGCCATTTCCGCCTGCATACCAATCTTCAAGGACCAAGGTGCACGGCGCGAAGCGCCACTGCAGTCTTGTATATATATATATATATATATTCCCTTTTTTCCCTCCTTCCTTTTTTCTTTTCCATACCCCGTCAAGAGGCCCATGCACCACGATCGAATCACAAGTCGGTCGTTTGTTTGTTGCCCCTGTCCTCCTCCTCCTCCTGCTCCTCCTCCTCCTCCTCGTCCCCCTCCTCCCCCTCCTCCTCCTCCTCCTCCTCCTCCTCCTCCTCCTCCTCCTCCTCCTCCTCCTCCTCCTCCCCCTCCTCCCTTCCTCCTCCTCCACCTCCTCCTCCTTCCCCCTTCTCCTGTCCGCGGCGAGTGCTGTGAATGGCCCCCTCTTCTTCCTGCTGCCTGCGGCCGCGCTCTCTGTCCGTGTTCTCTGTTCTCTCCTCTGGCTGCTGGCCAACCAGTGCTTGCCATCGCCTGGCCCACTGGAGCGCGCGTGCGGATAGCCTCTGTCGCTCTGCGACGAGACTGTGCGTTCGTTTATTTGTTTGTTTGTTTGTGCTAGTGTTTCTTTCAAGGCGGAGAAAGCAGGATGAGGCCTAATCCGGATAAGGAGATTGGGGATCTCTGAGGGCTGGCGGGTCTTGCGGTTGTATCGGGCGCCGCGACCGTTCCGGAGCGCTCTGGGACGCTCTGATAGCGATCCAGGGCGCCCTGGTGCGATTTATGCTCATCCGAGGCCTTCATGGCTTCTCCGTGCGTCAGAAATAAAATCTTGCTACTGAGTCTCATGACAAAACATGCTCGACAGCAAACTCCTGGACCTTCCCCCCGACAACGCGGACAACTCATCCAATAATGAATACAACAATAGTCCCAGCATTTAACGGTGGCCCGCGCTCAGGCGGAAACACCATTCCAAACAGCGCTCGAACGGCAACACCATACCCAATCAGGCATGTGGCCGGCGCAAATGCTGGAGTGCCACTAAACATCAAAACACGGGCGAAGCCGACTTGAGATTTCCCTCTGGGGGGTCCATAGAAAGCCTTACGGAACACTGGGCCTCCTCCGAACACAAGCAGGTTCTGACTCCGAAGATCCGACTGTGCGGAAGTGTGGTGGTGGGTGGGGGAGGGGGTTACGTAGGCTGAGGGCGAGGAGACGGTGATGCAAAACGGTAAAGGGTGGCGGGGAGGAAGAAAAGAAAACGATGGTGTGGCGGGTGTGCCGTCGTGTAGGCCGTACACGCTTCGTTCTCGACTTCGAACTTCCAACGTTCGACTTTACCCGCGAGGCCTTAAACACGACCTCCTGGATCTATTCCCTGAACCTGAATACCTCTACACCCTCAGCAGTCCCCACACCCCAAGACTCCTCAGTTGTAGAAAGCTGACGTCGCTTCGGATCTGCCGCTCTGAGATCGGTCCGCAGACGGGCACGCCTTCCTGAGGTGGCACCACGCCACCCTGCTTGGGACGGACTGCTCAGACTGCGTGCTGATTCCCTGCGCAACCCACGCCAGAAGCGGGGCCTGTCTCAACCGCGCGAGGGCGACACACGCCGGACGCCCACACGTGCAGACACCACGGATCGCGAGACGCGGGCTTGCCGTCGCTCGGGCGCCCATTCCCCGTGCCGTTTTCGGCCTCGGGGGTGCTTTTTTTGGGGGGCCAGATGGCACAGGATGCTCCTCGATGGGCCTCGCCGGAGAAAGAACGCACACGTCCGAGCGATGCCAAGCGAGAGGCCAGATGGCCAACAGGCGTTCTCTGAGGGCGGCTCCACCGCGGCCTGTGACCGCTCTCGCAGGTCTCAGCGATGGCGGCCGCTGCCAGCGGACCCCGGGGTATCGCCAACGCACGCACAGCAGACCTTTCTCCTCCGCCTTCACCTCCTCCTCCTCCTCTTTCTCCTCTTCCTCTTTCTCCTCTTCCTCTTTCTCCTCTGGCTCTTTTTCCTCCTCCTCCTCCTTATTCTTCTCCCCTTTACCTTTCCATTCTCCTTTTCGTCCCTCTCCCGCTTTTTTAATGACCATTCGCTCAGGACTCATTCTGCGAGTTGCGGAGCATCCGGCGGGCCTCGGCTATTGGTCTTTGGCCCTTCGTCCCTGGCCTCGCGGGACAACAAGGAAACTAGGAGTTCTTGGAAAGTGTCGATATCACCACCTCTGGCTCCTCTGATTCTCCGCCTCTCCGTCTCTCTCTCTCTCTCTCTCTCTCTCGGAGGAGGAGGAGGATGAGGACGAGGAGGAGGAGGAGGAGGAGGAGGAGGAGGAGGAGGACGAGGAGGAGGAGGTGGAGGAGGGGGAGGAGGAGGAGGAGGAGGAGGAGGAGGAGGAGGAGGAGGAGGAGGAGGAGGGGGAGGAGGAGGGAGGAGGTGGAGGAGGAGGAGGAGAAGGATGAGTCCCCCTGCCCCGAGGGTCCCCTTCTGGCCCACGGCTTCTGGCGGGGGGCTCCCTCGCCGATTCCTCCCAGGAGGGCCCTCGAGCAATACCTCGTGCTCTGGGGCCCCGACCCCGTGCCCAAGCCTGTGTCCATCGCGGCTGACCCCCCCCGCCCGTGTTCGCGCGCTGCGGATCACGCCATAGCGGCGTCCGCAGCCACCCCTGGGGGCGGCCCCCCCCCCCGGGCCCAGCAGCTGCCTGCGCACCCGGGGGCGGACCCCCCCGGGCTCCGTCCCGGGGGTGGTGCCTCCAGTGGCGTGGGGGAGGGAGCAAGATGAAATTCTGATGTTTTTTTGGGGGGGGTTGGGGTGAGGAGCTCCCTTTTCGCGCTCGTGCCGCCGGAAAAAATGAGCGATGCCGTCGCACGGTCTGCCCGAGTGCGCGTGCGGACTGACTCTGCCGCGCGGCGGCGTAAAAAACTGAGGGGGCGAGTGGGCGCGGAGGCAACAGCGCGATGACAGGCCAGGCGACGCGGTCGTGAAACCACCCAGCTGCCTCGAACGCCGTGCCCACGAGCGGAACTGAAGCGTCAAACCAGGAGGCGGAAGAAGGAGGAGCCTTGGAACGTCCCATAAAACCTAGTGCCACGAGGAGGAGGAGGAGGACGAGGACGAGCAGGAGGAGGAGAAGGAGGAGGAGGAGGAGGAGGAAAAGGAGGAGCGCACCGTGCCTCGGCGAGGAGGAGGAGGAGGAGGAGGAAAAGGAGGAGCGCACCGTGCCTCGGCGAGGAGGAGGATGAGGAGGAGGAGGGGGACGAGGAGGAGGAGGGGGAGGAGGGGGAGGAGGAGGAGGACAGGGACGAGGTTCTCGGGACGTCCCTGGCCCCGTAGGCTCTAGAACTGGCCACCAGGTGACTGGAGAAGCTGCCCCGCGAATTCCCCCCCCCCCCCCCCCCCCCCCCCCTCCGCACTCCGCCTCCCCGCCCCTTGCTCCTGCGCTCCTGCTGCTGCAGCTTCCTGCTCTCTTCCGTCCTCTCCCGCGGGGCCTCTGCCCTTCTTGCGTGCCCTTCCGGAGGGCCCAGGAGCACCTCCCACTGAAGGGAGCAAGCAGGCCAGGCGGGCCATGGCAGTGGGGGCGCTCGTATGCTCCATCCTCCCTCCCTCCATCTGCACACCAAGGTCTCCATCTTGTTTGCCAGCGCTGTCCTGGAACACGATGACGTCGAAGGCCGTCTTGCAAGGAACGATTGTGCGATCAGTGCTCTTCGAATAACATATCATGGCGAGAAGAAGTGACCGGCACATGCAGCAATAACAACAATCCAAGTGTGACAAGTCCAGACCATAGGGTGGCAGCAGCTTTGCAGAAATGCATCGTCATGGAGTCCAGGACACCGCCATCGTGGTTAGGCATCGCATGCCAAAGGACAGGCAATGTGCATATATGGGCATGCAATGGGATAGACCAGAAACATCTACATATAAAGAACAACCAAAGAAGAGACCAATGGCAATGACGGGTAGAAGATGCAGACGGGTGTATACAGTGCGTACATACGCGGCGAACATCGCCTATCCCGTTACAGGCGAAAAGGGGGCTGGGCCGATTCGCTCGCCACTCCCCGTCCAGGAGATGCGCGCTGGAATGCCAGCGGCAGATTGGCCGTCGACCGTCCGCCTGCTGCACGACAGGAGGGCAGCCGTTTTTTTGAGCAGGCCTCCGATTACATGCAGCCGAATCCCCAAACATACTACTGTAGTGCTTTTGTGTCCGGCCGTGGGGATCAGGGGCGGGCGCGCCCGGCGCGAATCTGGCCCCACTGAGGTACCGCTCCTGTTGGCACAGGAGCAGAGTCAAGAGAACCTTCCAGACCCTGCCATTCTGCGCGCGCGGCGAGGAGTCCTGGGGTGGTCATCAACCTTGGGTGGTCCCCGGCCATGCTTTCCCATTCTCGAGGCTCGAGGGGGGGGAGGGAGGAGGGAGGGGAGGGATGAGGGAGGGGAGGGATGAGGGAGGGGATGAGGGAGAAGGGGAGGGAGGAGGGAGGGAGGAGGGAGTGGAGGGGGGGAGGGGAGGGAGGAGGGAGGAGGGAGGGGAGGGAGGGGAGGGGAGGGAGGAGGGAGGGAGGGGTGTCACTCCCGCCCCTGGAATGGCTTCCTGGATCTTTACGCCACCCGGACACCCGCCGGCATCCCTGAAATAAAACCCTCGGGGCCCACCTCGGCCGGCCTCGGCGCTCTCTCTGGAAGGTCCCCGGGGCCGCCTTCGAGGCTCGGGGGGCTCGCCCCAGAGGCCAGCATCGGCAGTTTTCTGTTTGTTTGTTTGGTTTTGTGTTGTTTGCTTGTTTTTGTGTTTGTTCGTTTTGTTTGTTTGTTTGTTCGTTTTTGTTTTTGTTCGTCTTGTTTTGTTTCCCCCCTGTTTCCGTTCGAATTTTTGCAACTCCCGCCGCATCGTTCGCGGGAGCGCGCGAGACGGCGCACGAAGTCCCCCACACCGGCCCAAGATGCCCCAAGAGGGGCCCGGGAGGCTCCCACGCCGGCCCCAAGAGGGGCCCGAACCGCGGGATACCGCCGCGCCGTTGGAAGCCCCCCCCCCTGCAGCATGAGCCGAAGACCCCAGGATGGCCCAAGACACTCCGAGACGCACAGAGGTGGGCCACAAGCCCCAGGGAGCCCCCCGAAGAGGCTCTCCAAATGTCCCCAAGGCCTTTGGAGCACGGTTCATGCGTAGCGGCAGGACGAACCGATGACCACTACATTTTTGTTCCTGCGTGAAAGCCGCGATTGCCCCATAGAGAGAGAGAGAGAGAGTGAGATAGAACTAGAGAGAAAGAGAGAGAAGACAAACAAAAAGGAGAGGTTGGGACACGTTTATTGTTCCGCTTCTAAGTCTGTGTATTCACATGACGACGCTCACTGGCACAGACAGTAGCACGGACACGCATCACGACAATCTGTATAGACAATGCAGGCAAAGCCTGACATGCACACAACACAGAAGTGGCAAGTTAAGAAAGACAATCCAGACAAGGTAATGTAACCTCAGACGAACTACATACAAATAACCACAAGAGAAATCGAAACGGAGAAAGAGGGGGGGGGAGAGAGAGAGAGAGAGAGATACTATAATCATATAGTCATATCTACACATGTCTGTATGCACATATAGAGAGAGACATAACAACATACATGTATATAGAGTCAAGCCAAGACCGGCGATTAAGGGAGATAAAACGATATTGTCACACAAAACGACGGATACCACTGGCATGGCCTCATGGACGGATTAACGGAATGCGGGCCAGCTGGGGAGTTCTTCGAAGAGAGTTCAATACCCAAAGCTCTGATCTCTTAGAATGGACCTGAACGGATCCAACAAATACGCGGACACCCATTCAGGGGGCGCACGCGGTGTTAGAGCGGACTTCGAGTGTAGCTGAGGGAGGCACAATCTCGCTCCGCAGGAGGGGTCGGCCTGGCCTTGACCAACATGCCCAAGCCTCCAGACGATTGCCCTCCCGACAGGTTGACGTGGTACAGGCGACGCAGTTGGTCCATCCACCTGGTAGAAAGTGAGTCGAAAGAAGGACTCGGAAACGCGAAGCGAAGGGGTAGCTCCGCCAAGAACCCAGAAGAGGAGGCTGGAAAAATGAGAAGTTGAGGAAAGGAGGGTAACTCTCCAGGCGATGGGGGGAGGGAGATCAGTGGACGGCTGGCGAATGCGCTCGAAGAGCCCTCGATTTCGAGAGAGGAGGTGCAGTGAAGACAACAAGGCAATCAGACCATTGGAAGCGGGGACTCTGGGCCGAATGAACTTGTACGTGTGTTAGGAAACTGGAATTCCTCCATCCGGGCAGTTTAATCACACCGGCCCTCTTATGGCACTCTGTGCTTCGTCTTAAGGGAGGAGTGACAGGGACGGCGAAATGAGGATAGCGAGAAATGAGGACAGGGGGTGACGGAGCCTAAAGAGGAAGGAGAAGAACGAAGGTCGAGGTAGAAAGGGGCGCAATGTCATTCAGTGCAGTCGCAATCTGCTTTCTACACTGTTGTAGACGCTTTGACTTGCTTGATCATCAGCAAACTCAGCGACACGAGCCACCAACTTGCCTGGCCAACATCGGCGAACAGTCGCACTTTGCACAGCAGAGCGGCTGTGGGTGATGGGGCGAGCCCCTGATATGGATTCCAAAGTCAGGTTCGCGGTTACCGCCGAGGGAGACGACGCCACGTCGTCTTGCCGAATCGACTTCAACTTCGTGGCGAAGAACCCACCACTACTTCGCGTCCACATTTTCCCACCGCCTTTTCTGACGCCGGCAGTGTGGCAACGAATGCAGCAAGTGTCTGCGAATCCCGGAGCGCGGCAGATGTTTCTGACACCACATTGCACGACATGTTTCCGTGGGCCCGTCTCCCCTCGTCCCCTTGCCCCTTGAGGAGGAGGAGGAGGAGGAAGAGGAGGAGGAGGAAGAAGAAGAAAACTAATAATACTAAGAAGAAGAATACTATGAAGAAGCAGATGAAGAATAATAAGAATAATAATAATAATACGAAGAATAACAATAATATTACGTGTTTCCGTGGGCCCGTGGCCGCTCCCCCCCCGCTTTTCCAGGGCCTCCCCCTCGAGAGCAGCGCTGTCACTGTCGAAGGGAAATCCCTTCCCTTGGATCCCTTCCCTGCCGGGGGGGGGGTCCCCGGGGGGGTCCCCGGGGAGTCCCCGGAGGGGTCCTGGTGGGAGTCCCGCGTCAGATGCGACGGCCCCCCTGGGGGTCCCGGGGCCCACACAAAGTCTCAGACGGGCCAAGAGCCGAGGCATTCTACCACGCTCTCTCCTTTTTTTCCCCCGCCTCCCTCCATCCTCATCTCTCCTCTTTCCTCCGTCCTCCTCCAGAACCGAACCGGCCTCCTGGACGCTCGGCCACGGGACACCCCAGGACCCAGAATTCCGAGGTCCCCGGGACCCTCCAGGACCCAGCCTCGAGGAACTCCTCCCAGGACCCAGCACCAGGAACCAGCCCCCCAAGAAGTCCAGGACTCCAAGGCCCCAGGCCCCAGGACCCCGGGACCACTCCTGCACCATGCGGCCCTGCTCGCCTCGTCCTGATCCTATTCATTTCCCCCCTCTCCTCCTCCTCCTCCTCCTCCTCCTCCTCCTCCTCCTCCTCCTCCTCCTCGTCCTC
>CAUYUJ010021526.1:279972-291101 GCA_963575745.1 Prorocentrum cordatum | reverse complement strand
GGAGGAGGAGGAGGAACGGGCTGAGGAGAGCGGGGCCAGCCGTCGTCGTCGTCGGCCCGCCCCTTGCCCCTCGTGGCCGCGCGCCGCGGCGGTTGCAATCGGCAGCCGCTGCAGCCGCACGCCCGCGGGCGCCGCCGAGCTGCCGCCCCCTCGGCCCGCCACCTGCGAGGAGGCGGCGAGCGCGGACGCCTGGCCCCCCGCCAGGCCGCGCTGGAGGCGGCCGCCACGCCGCGCACCGCTGGCGAGCCTGCCTGGCACCGCCGCGCCAGGCAGCAGCGCGCAGAGGCCAGGGTGCTGCTGAGGCTCTGTTCGGCGGCGCAGGTGTTGGACCAGCACCACTCCGCACAGCAGCACCAGTGCAACCAGCAGTTCCAGCGCCACCAGCAGAACGAGATGGCGCAGCAGCGGACATCGGGACCGCCAGTCGGAGCGCAGCCCTGGCCTTGGAGAAGGCAGTCGCGTGGCAGGTCGACGGCCAACAACTACCAGAATAACTACAACCACCAGAAGGACGACCAGAGCTGGCAGCAGGACCGCGACGGCCACGAGGACAGAAGGCAGAACTGGCAGAAGGACCGCGACGGCGAGGGCACCCACAAGAAAGGATCACGAACTCGCTCCACACCGCGCACAACGACACGGACGCAGAGCAGGAAGCACTACAGCGCGCACAACTTCTTCGACGGCTTCCAGTTCTCCAAGAAGCAGCGCGAGATCCTCGACCAGGTCCTCCCTGCCGACGACGTGCGCATGCAGTCCCACGAGAGCTTCTCCACGCCCCCGCTGGAGGAGGACATGCGCCGCCTTTGGGTGACAACCAAGCGCGGACGCATCGCTCGGTTGGCAGACCAAGCTCAGGGCGCGCGCTCCGTCGGCGTCGACGATTCCAAGATCGTCGACGAGCTGTCTGTCAACAAGGCAATGCTCCTCCTCACGTTGTCTCCCGACGAGCGGGTGCACTACTACCGCCGATGCATCGACACCACAGTCAGGCGAAAGAACGCGCTCAAGGACGACATCAGGAAGATGCAGACTGAGTTCGACAACACGGAGGGCAGCTTGAAGATACTACGGGCTCTACTCCAGGAGTCGAAGCTGAAGAGGGACGACGCCACATCCGACCTCGAGTACGACGACTACTACAGCGACAACGACGAGAGCGAGAAGGACCACCACAACAGGCGCTGGACTCGGACACAGACACCCCACCCGCGACAGCGCGAAGATCATCGACCCCAGCAGCCCGCAGCACCAGCAGCAGCACCACTCCGACAGCATGACGACCCACACCAAAAAGGTCACAAAGAGCTGCTCGCGATGATCACGGACCTCTCCAAAAAGGTGGACCAGCAGCGACAACACACGGGACTACATCAGCACCACCTAGCTCACCTCCACCAACAAGCTGATCTCCGACAATCCGAGCACCGCGAACAGTTTCAGGAGGAGCTTGCGCGCATGGAAGCACACACGTCTCGGAAGGCCTTCAACGAGATTCATCTCGAACTACAGCACCACGAGCAACGACTCCAGCGCCGCTTCCAGGAGGAGATAGACGAGATCAACGTGCGCAACCGCCACCTAGAACATCAGTCCGAACAACGACGTCAGGAAGATGAAGCTGAACAGGCACATCGCATTAAGACCGAGAACGAACAGCACCAACTACTTCACGACGCCGCACCGGGTCACCCTGCACGGCGGGAAGCAGCACAGCAACACGAACTACAGGAGGCTAAGCCTTTTTGGCTCCAGCATCTAATTCGCGAATCCGAGCACCGCCTTCAACAGGAGGAAGCTCAGTGCGCCCACAATCTCCTACTTCAGCACGAGATGAGAGGGCAGCAACAAGAAGACGCACTTCGACTGGCTCAGCAAAGACAGCTTCACGAAATCAACTGCAGGGCTCATGCGGAATCATCGGCACTCATGCAAGCCAAAGAGAAGATTCTCGAGGAGTACGGTGAGCTCAAAGCTCGTCAGTATCAAGTCGACAAGGCCCACGACGAGTACCACCAGGAGCTCTCGCGTCTACACGGCAATCGACTACAACTCCACGCCGCCGAGCAGCAGATGCAGATCCAACTACAGAACACGATTGCCTCGACCGAGGAAAAGCGTATCCACGAACGCGAACGACTTCACGCAGAACTTCGTCAAGCAGAATGGCACAGCGACTCGCTGGACATTGACATACTCCGCGAGCTCGACACGCGCATCAGAGAAAGAGACGAAGAAGAAGACAGAAAGCAAGCCATGGCGGACCAGGAGCAGGAACGCATCGACCAAGAGATTGAAGGTGCTCTACACTCAATCCTACCTGGTATCCACGACTTGCCCCACCAGCACGACGACGTCTACATCGAGCAGCTCAGGCACATGGGAAAGGACGAGGGCACCCACGCCACGACCGACTCGGAAGCTTGGAGTTTGCAGGACCTAGGATTCGCGCCCAAATCCGCGACTCATCCCACCACGCCGACCGACCCTCCAGCCAGCATTGCCCCACTCGACGATCGAAGAACACGCAGAGACGACCCAACCCCACGAGCTGCCGACGCCCAGACCCCTCGCCCACACCCACACAGTCAATCCTGTGCGCCAACGCCGATCGCCGACGACGGTTACATCACCCCCGACCCCAGCGGACAGACCACCCCGATACCCGACCTTGCCCATGACCCCGACCTCGAAGGGACTGACACCCCCATCCCAGCAGAGCAAGCCACACCACCCACCCCCCAGACCATCTTCCCGTCGGTACGAGCACTCTCAGCGCCACCGCAAGCTCGACACGCACACGAAGACCACGACCGACCCACACCAACCACAACGATCCTCATCGACCTCAGCGCAGACGAGCACGACGAGCCCACCACGCCCAAAGCCCATCCCATCCAAGGCATCACCCCAACTCAACCCCTAAGCCCCGTCGCACCGCCACCACGCTTCCACATGGGAACGCCCGACAGAGCACAATCAGCTCCCCCGTCGAGAACACGGTCAGCTCTCAGGCAGCGCGATGGACCCAAGAAACCAGCGAGGAAAGTACGTATTCACGACACGGGAGATGGTTTCGTCGACCCCGCCGACCGAGTAGCACTCCGAGCCGACACAGACGACGATCTGTCGGACTCCATGCTACGGTCAAAAAACTAATTACGAAAGACTCTGATGAGGGCGCGCTGGCTCGTCAGGCAGGTCAACAACTACCAGTGCAGGAGGCCCCTGGTCGGCCCAAAACGACCATACGACTGACCCATGCTTCGGCTCATTTTCACCTCCCGACTCCCACTGCGGCAACCAACTCTGCGACCCCTGCGGTGCGGGTGACTTGCAGCACTTCTCCATCTCACCAACAACCACTTCCACTAGGGAAGCCCGACTTTACCAGCCTCAGAATGTTGCCACCCGCTTTGGGGATAGCGGATCAGCATCAAGGCCCAGGGCACGCACAACAACCAGCTACACTACCAAGCCATAAAAATACAAAAAACCATAAAAAGACCACCCCAGACGCACCTTTGCGCGCCAACACGCCACCAGGAAGACAGTCCACCGAGTGGGAGAGCTACTCAGGTGAAGTACGTCACCCTGATTCACAGCGGGCTATACTGGGGCGACCCCCCTCAGGTAGCCAGACCGACTCCGTGCTTTCAGCAGGCAGTCGCACAACATCTCCGCAGAGGGTACCCACTCTCAGTCCGTCAACACCGAGGGCGCGACCAGGTCAGCGGGATCAGGCATACGACACGCCACCTAGACCAGACCGACTCAAGCCCGACGTCACGGCCACCACAACTAGCCATTTTGGCTCTATGCACGCACGAAAATTCAACGGCTCCGACGTCCACAACGAGACGCCCGAGTACCACAACGCGATCACGACAGACTACTTCCCTGGGATCGAGGATACCTTCCTCGATAACAGCAGCGAGATGGATAGCGGCAACTTCCACCTCGATGACGACGCCATTCGCACGCGGCTTCTGGCACGAGTCCGACGGCAGCAGCGACGGCGACTAACAGCACAGCAGACATCCACGTACACCACGACCCACAACCGATTCCAAGCCCTGCAACCCAGCCCACCGCCACCCTCAGCAAGACATACCACCACGCTTCCGACACAGCAGCCCACCGGCCATCCACCAGTAGTCCTGACAGCATCCCAGGGCGCTGGACATGGCACAGCAGCACCCGACAGAGACTGCCACGTGGCCACAGGGGAAAGGCGTCAACGACAAAAGACAGCCATGCACCCCTTTCGATGCCCAACAGGAGTTTCTGCAACAACGCACAACGGACAAGCTGCACACAGACGACAGAAGAAGGCGAAAGCATTGTTACCGTTTCGAGTACAGCGACCACCCAATCCCAGCGCCGACAAGCAGCACCAACTACCGCAACCATCTTACCACGAGGCCAATCTTGACATCACAAGATATCACGGCCTGCAACCACCAGGCGACTGCACATGCGACCTAGGGGACACCAGAGGACTGATCAGACGAATACGGGCCACGACCGCCCCCTTTCTCAACGCCAACATCGAAGGTGATGACCTGCACCCAGCAGCAACATATGCGCTCAACAATACGACGAAAGGCAACAATGCCCACAGCGCAAAGCACATCTTCACTGACGCCTCACACAACCCACGGAGACCAGACTGCTGCTCATGGGCATTCTTGGTACTACAAGAAGGTGGTGAACACGAACAACGCACGTTCAGAGGAGCCTTCAGCAGCATCGTCAGCAAGAGCCACAACATGAAGTTGAATGACCGCAGCACCACCAACACCACAGGCGAGATCATGGCCATCGTGCAGGCTCTCATGTGGTCCATCGCCGTCGCCGAGCCGCAACCCATCTGCATCCACACCGACTGCGAGACGGCCATCAACATATGCATGGGACGCGCCACAGCATCAGCAGACGAACATCTTGCGAGATTCATGAAGGTCATCTTCGACACGCTCAAGAACGAAAACGACATCACCTTGCATCACGTCCCGAGTCACGAAGGCATGCCGTGGAACGAGCTCGCCGACGGAATCTCAAAGAGGACACGCAAGCGTTACGAGAGAGGCCACGACTACGACACCATCCCGCACAACTTCAGAGACATCATTGCGGACACAAAGTACTACCAATGGGAGCCGATCCTCCAGCCTGATCATCCTGATCGAGCAGCTTACCCACTACGCGAAGGTGCCACCTTACGCTTTGGACTACCAACTCGGAATGCTAGCGTTAGACACCTCATGGCGCCTAAGACGGTCTCAGCCAAAGAAACCAAGATCGAGCTCTCCATTGCAACCTACAACGCCGAGAGTGTCAGAGAGTCCGACGCTCAGCAGCAGAAGAAGTTCACAAAGGCAGCTCGGCTTGCACACCAGTGGCGGGGACCCTTGCTTCGACGACAATTTCAAGAAAAGCGACTCCACATTATCGGTATACAGGAGGCGCGCAATGAACGACGTACAACAACTGGGAACGGATACTTCATCATCAGCAGCCCGCACGACCACTACAACGCTGGATGTGAGCTATGGATCAACGTGGAGGAGCCCTACGCCTACAACAAGGACGGCCCACAGCACTTCGAGCCCAAACACTGCCACGTTCTCATCAGTGAGCCAAGGATCCTCATCGTCAAAGTCACTACGGACTGCATCAACACCACCATTTGTGTATTTCACGCTCCTCACAGCAAGAAAGGTCCTCAAGAACGACAAGACTTTTGGCAGCGACTACAGAAGATCGTACAACAGCACAGACCCAACCTCATGCTCGCCGACGCCAACGGCCGACTTGGAAGCGTGCAGTCGACATCGGTTGGACCTGCTGGACTCTCCCAGACCGAGGACAGCAACGGCAAGGAACTCCACGAGATAGCAGCCGCAGGGCACTACGTCATCGCCAACACCGTGATCTCCAACGGCGACGAGCATCACACGTGGACAGACGCATATGGGCACAAGCATCGCATCGACTACATCATCGCGGACGATACGCTCATCAGCCACATCACCGACGTCAAGACATTGGCCGACATTGAGACCATGAAGAAACACCGAAAAGGGCAGCACCACCGCGAGGATCACCTGCCAGTTACAGCTCGAGCCTGCTGGACCGTGCGGCACACTGCGCCAAAGCAGCTCTTCCCGAAGATCGACAAGCACCAGCTCAATGACGAGAAGGCCGTCGAGACCTTCAAGACGCACCTCGACGCTACTGTCTTACCGTCATGGGGGACGGACTACGATGAGCACATCCACCAGTACATGCTGACCATCATGGAAGCAGCGACCTCAGCGTTCAAAAGAAGCGGGAAGAAGAAATACCAGGAGTACATCTCAGAGACCACGCTCGACTTTGTCCTCAGCCGACGGAAGTTCATGAAGCTCCTCCGTAAGGCAACAACACATGGAGCGACAGCCAGCACGACAAAGCGCAGAATCCAAAGGCTCATCAACGACATCCACAATGACCCGACCCTTCAGATGACGTCCGAGGCGATCCATACTACTTACTGCGAGACTTACATGCTCAACTACGCTGCAGCGAACTTCCCTTACAACCCCGACTATCATGGGTTTTTACAACACGTACGGCAATGGATCGACGCCACGAGAAAAGTAATCGTCAAGATGACCGACAGGGACTACGACGCGTTCTTGGAAGAGCAAGCACAAAAGGCAATGGATGCAAAGCGCACTGGCGACACGCACACCGAGTGGAAGTACACCAAGAAGCTCCTGCTATTCGGCGGCCGCAAGAGACGTAAGCGGCAAGCATACCCCATGATGAACGCAGCAGATGGCACTGTCCTCGACAGCTCCACGAGCAAGGCCGACGCAGCCACACGACACTTCGGACACAACGAAGCAGCCGACATCCTCTCCGCTCAGGACGTGGTTGACAGATACAACGCCAAAGAGGACAGGACCGACCCAGCCCAGCCCAGGAGAACGCGTCACGTCAACAACTTCGCCAGCATCTATGAGCTCACCGACATTCTTCACAAAGCGAGACCTCACCGCGCACCAGGACCAGATCGTGTATCCGACGACTTCTCCAAGATCGCCCCACGGCAGATGGCCCGACACATGCATCCGATCATCACCAAAGCGGCGCTCTTCTGCAGGGAGGGCGTAGCTCTCAAGGGGTCCAGGATGACGTACTTCTGGAAGGGCAAGGGCAGCGAGGAGGACCTGAACAACCAGCGGTCAATCACGTTAGCCAACACCGTCATCAAGCACCACTACAGATACATCAGACAATGCATGAAGGACCTCATCCCCACGATGCTCTTCTCCACTCAGACGGGAGGCCGACAACACTACAGCACGGACATCAACCACATGACGATGCGGCTCCTATCCAACACCGCCCACCACTTGAAGCACGACATGGTCATCATCATGATAGACTTGAAAGCAGCCTTCCACAAGGTAGTCAACCAGCTCGTGTACAACTTCACCCAGACCAAGGAGCAGCTGGACGACCTTCTCGCCCACATCGACATCCCCCACGTCATGCTTCCCGCGATCGAGGCCCTCATGACCGACAACGGCATTGTCAACCAACACGTGGACAACCAACACATTGTCGACATGCTCACAGAGGCACACACTGGGACCTGGTTTTATATCGACGACCAGTGCAGCTACGCAGCACCACGACTTGGTACACGCCCAGGCGTACCAACAGCCGACTTCACATTCAACATGCTCATGGCGGACGTCACGCGAGACTACCACGACCACGCCGTCGAGGATGGAGCGACTTTCGACATACCGCATGCCCCACCACGTCTACGAGCTTGCGACCACAACGCTACACTGTCCTCTACATCCTTCGTAGACGACGTCAAGGCGGCTGCATCCACGGCAGACGGCACCATGATCCATGCACTCATCACCAAGATGTGGGGACATCTCATACGCGCGACACTGCGAAGAGGCCTCCCGATCAACACCAAGAAGTCCAGCTTCATCGTCTACCCCAACACCGTCGCAGGCAAAAGAGCTACACGGACCATGATACGGGACAACCACAGCATCACTGACATGGGGCTCTGCGTCACCATCGCTAGAAGCACCAAGCTGCTGGGCGCGATGTTCAACGACAGGAACGACATGGGCCAGGAGACGGCAGCACGCACCATCGCGCTACGCGAGACAACAGGCCCACTCCGACGCACCCTGTTCCAACGACAAGCCATCTCCATCCAGACTAAGATCCACTACCTCGAGTCATTCGGCTATTCAAGACTGCTATTTAACGCGGGGACATGGCTCATCACAACAGCGCGGGACTACCACAGGATCAACACAGCCTACGTCACTGCGGCTCGACAGGCAATAGGAATCACCCACAAGGCCATGAAGGACAAGCACATCACCAACGAGCAGATACTGGCACGTGCTCAACTACCGAACCTCGAAGACCGACTACGATGGCTACGACTGCGAGAACTTTTGCGACTCATAAAAGGATGCCCGTACGAAACGCAGGCACTCATTGACTACGACATCGAAGTCAACGGCACCTGGACGCAAACCATCAACAACGACATCCACACATGCCGACAGCACTGCGACGGCACCCGCATCACCACCGCACCCAAGGACATCAGCGACTTCATCAAGGCTGCACGCAACGACATGCACACGGTCAAGTCTTTTATTACGAGCACCTACAAGCGCGCACAAGACTCATCCTCCGACCGAGCAGCGCAGGACCAGCTGCGGGCAGACCTATCGCTAACGGCAACAGCACTGGGAGTGCCGCCACTACCCCGACAAGCAGGAACCACGACACCAGCACCAGCCAGAGTTATGTGTTACCATTGCGGTGCTACCTTCAAGACCAAAGCAGCACACAACAAGCATGTCTACGCAGTCCACCGGGACAAGCACACCATAGACAACTACATCGTCGGCGACACCTGCCAGGTATGCTTGAAGTACTTCTACACCGCGAACAGACTTACCAAACACGTCAAGTCGTCACACCAGTGTGCAGCCACACTGATGCAGTTCGGAGCGAAGCCGCCAACAGAAGACATCGACGCGCACAAGGAGGAGACCCGACGCGTAAGACGATCCAACCGACACGCTGGGCTTCCAGAAGACTACGCCGAGCGGCCACCCATCCAGCTACACGGGCCAGCACTGGGACCACCAACCCACGCCGACCACGACCACCGACCAATACCAGCCCAAATACCCACCGACGCACCCACCACACAAGACAGCGGATCCAACCGAGCAGACACGGGGATGACCGACATCACAGGAAAGCCCAGCATCGTACTGCTCTTCACCGCCAACCACGACCACACCAGCGCGGTGACCGACGCCCTCCAAGCCACCGCAGACAGACACAGCATCTCCATCGAACTCCACCACCTGCCAACCACGCACCCACCCCAACCTGATCCAACGGCTTCCGACATGGCCACGACACCATACGACCACGCCGCCTTCTGCATCATCGACGCCGACCTCACGACCTTCGACCGCGACCTCAACCTCAGGACGCAAGAGGCACCGTGGGGACGACTGGACCTCACACCCACGCAGCACAGAGCGGTACGACAAGACAACGACAGCATGCGGCACGTCCTACGGACCGCACAGCGGATGATGACGATGCGCACACCTACCATCATCCTGGACAGCAGCCTCCGACACCTGCAGATACAGGAATATGCATACATCACAACGACGTGCAGCACAACCCCGACCACAGCATTCACTGCTTGCAACTGTCCTGCAGACATCACTACGACAACTACACTGACGCAGGCCATAGAGCAAACACTCCAGCCCACCGCCGACGCATACACAAAGGCACAGACGTGGCACTATAATGGATATGATGGCAACGATTGCTGGATGTCAGAACGTCCAGGCGCGGTGCTCCTCGAGCCGCGACCTGGACAGTACGGTGGCCAACTGTCGGCGGAGGAGATCCAGAAGGAGCTGTCGTCTACTATGGCACATACACAGTTTGCAGGATACCCTCCCAAGAGGCCTCCACCAGAGACCGCACCTCCCAGGCTGGCATCTTCGACTTCAGCATTACCTCCAGCGGCACCACCAGGAAGTATTGCATGCTCTTCAACACCCGTCGGCACGCACTGCTCACCTCCCCAGCCCACGGGGCGCTTGGGAGGTAGGCATAGTCCACCTCCCCAGCCCATGGGGCGCTTGGGAGGCAGAGGGTACCGACCGACGGGGGTCATCGAGGCTACTGGGACGGAAGTCGGTGGTGGGGCATCACTCCTGGAGACAGCGCAGCACCAGCCACGCCAGCATCACGAAGGCGTTGAGCAACTTCGTCAAGCTGGACTCCTCGAGCCGCGACCTGGACCTGGACCACCGACTCCACATGGCCAGGAGACATCCTCACAGCCCGTAACAGGGGCACAAGAAGAGCAACGGGGGCAACCACCACGCGAAGGCGCCGAGCACGCACGCGAACGCCCCCGTGGCCCCCCGAACGACAACCACGGCGAGCACCACCCCGCGGAGTACAGGTTGGTGATCACCCCCTCGCGGTGAGCGTGCCGGCCCCCAGGAACGGACCTGGGGGCGCAGGCGGCCGCGAGGGGGAAGAGACCACCTTCATCCTTTGACACCTGGGCCCGCGGGACGCCCCCCCTCCCCCCCCTAGAAGGTTGTGGGCCCCCCCTCCGTTCCTTTCTCGCGCCCACGCAGGCTTTGTTTCTCTCCTGGTGAGGGGTGGGGGCCCACAACCCTACAATACATTTGCCCCCCCCCACCACCACCTCCGCGTCTTTCGAGCGAGGAGGAGTACGTACTCCACTATGGAGGTGGTGGTCGGGGGGCGGCGGGCCCAGTACAAATCTAGGCCCGCCCCAGTGCCTGGACCCTGGCTCCGCTTTCCTCTCCTCCCAGGCCCTTGAGGTCCCTTCCTGGCCCCTGTGGCTCCTCTCACCCCCGTCTGCGGGCCAGGTTTCCAGAGGCGTGTTGAGGCCCCCTCCTGAGGCCCCTTCAGAGGACCTCTGAGGCAGGGGGTCGGGCGTCGCGCCGCGCGATCGGGCGCGCGCGCGGCGCGGGCTGCGGCGGACAAGAACCGCTTTGCCCGCA
>CAUYUJ010021526.1:222472-274972 GCA_963575745.1 Prorocentrum cordatum | reverse complement strand
GACTGCCGCACGGGTACAGTCGCCACGAGGCGGTCATGTGGCCTGCGGGAGATTGGGCAAGCGAGCAGCTGGCGCAATCTGGCAGAGAGGCAAAGCACCCAGGCTGTGCCCGGCAGGACCCCTGTCGCGCGCAAGTGCCTGGAGGCCCCCAAGACCAGATCGGAGCTTCGCCTGCGCAAGTGCGCAGACGTGCCACGCCAGACTGCTCTTCGCCTTGGCCGCCCCCACTTGCAGGGCCCACGAGGCGTCCATGGGGCCCGCGAGAACCTCGGCAATCGGGTGGCGGGCAGCCCCTGCTGGGAAGCAGCTGAGGTAGGCAGAGAGGGAACGAAAACACCCAAGCGAAGCCTTTCTGTGGGGGCTGCCAAGGTCCCTGTGGCGTGCACTTCTATGGAGGCCCAAGACAAGATCGGCACCTTGCCTCCGCAGACGTGCCGCCCGACGCGCTGGGTCGCCGTCCACCTCTTGTGGGGCGTCCGCGCGAGAGAGCTGGCAGCAGCAAATCGCGCTGAAGGCCAGAGTCGGGGCGGACGCAGAGCGTCACGATCGCCCTCAACGCAAAGTTCCATCTGAGAAGGCGGGGAGCCCCCACTTGCAGGCCCCCCCTCCCCCAAGTGTTGCCCCTCGAGGGTGTGCGACAAGGAGGCCGCGCGACGTCGGGGTGTCCGCCCTGGCAACACATAGCTCCACTGTGGCCCCAGATAGCCTGAAGACTGCACAATATTACCCACATTGCCCAACGATGGTCTCCAGCATGCCTCCACACATAACCTACGACTGCCTCAAAATTACGAGAGGTTATCCAGGAGCCTCCCCAAGGATGCTGTCGAGGAGCTCAATGTGGTCGATCAAGTGGTGCGTCTCGTGTTTTCTGCTAGTGTCTTCCCCTACGTTCGCTTGCGATGGGCCTCTTATGTACGTACCAAGATGGCCTCATGATTTCCCAAGAGAGCCACGAAGGGGGCCCAGACGGGGCCCAAGAGGGCCCAAGGCCCCGAGAACCTCTCAGAGAAACACAACAGGAAACTAGTATCAAGATCTTCCATTTCCAGGGAGGGGGGGGACTTGGTTTCGGGTCCCCTCTTTGGCGCGCGGGGCGCGCCAGGGGCGGCGCCGGAGGTGCCGCCAGGGGGGCCTAGCGCCGATCCAAAAATCCGCGCGGACAATCGAGAAATAATGTTCATGCTTTGAGGCGGCCGAGGGGGTTGAACTAGAGGGGGCCCCAGAAAATCGATTAAGAGGGTGGACGAAGGCAAAAGCCCCAAAAGGCCCCCAGCAGAGACCGAAAGAGGCAAAAACCTCATCGAACCCAGATCCTCGAACCTTGCCCCCCTGTACTGCTCGCCAGAACGAACAGATGCTGGGCCACCTGTGTAGTCTCTTGCTATTCGATGAGTGCCCCCCTCCCTCGGATCCACCCGGCCACACGCAGGAGTGACCCTGGGCAAGAGTGACCTCTGGTGCGCGGCTTCTCGGGGGCCGCGGGGGGACCAAACCTGGGCGCGCAGGCCGCTGCTCCTGCTTCGCTTGCGGACATCTGGGAACCCCATCCGTGCACGCACCAAAGGTGACTCTCGGGTCGGGCCACAGGGGGGCATAGCAAAAAGAGGGTTTGAGAATCAGCTCATGTAGCTGATTTTCCCCGCGCCTCCTGGCGCCGGAGGCGGCTATGTATCGAGGAAGGGGCCCCTTGGTGGGGCCGAAACCAGCTGCATGCAGCAAATTTCGTAACCCCCCCTTTCCCAATCCTCCCCTTTCGTTCTGCCCGATACTCTTACGTCCAGTCGATTCACCACCCGAGCCAAGGAGGGCCGGCCACCCGGGCCGAGCGGCCACGGGGGAAGCCCCCTCCCGCCCCCCCACCCGTCCGCGAGCTCGCAGGCGCTGCAGGCCGAGCCCATGGCTGCCTGCCGGCGGGCCGGCGCGGCGGATGGGGAGGGGCGGGCGAGAAGGGGCGGGCGAGTCCAGGGAATGCCTGTGAAGGGGCCCTGGGACACACAAATAGATGCACACTGATAACAGAAATTCCCCACGTATTTTCATGTGTGCTGGGGTTTCGTCTTCCCCCCCACTTCCCACATTTTCCCCTATGTTCCTACGATTGGTTGTGCCTGTGTGTTCCTTTTCCTCCTGAGCCTGGGAGGGTCGGTTTCGAGGTTCCCGGTATTCTGGTACCGTCGTCGGTCCTCGGCGCCTTCCCGGCCTCAGGATTGCGCTCCAACAGGTGCGCCTCGCCGAGAGCCTTCCAAGGGTGCCGGGATCGTCCCGAACGGCCGCTGGAGGCCCGAGTCATGACCCCAAACCCAATCTCGGCGGTGCGCCGAGGGGGGAAGAAGTGGAAGGGGGCAGGCCTTCTCAGAGGGGTGAAGGTCGATACTGCACCATGCAGCGCTGCACCACCCAGGCCGAAGCAGCGACCGAAAAGCACTGTCGCAGCACATCACCAGCTCGAGAAGGGAGAGACAGAGGAGAAGGGGCGGGGGAGGAAGAGGGAGGAAGGGTAGCACAAAAGCGAGGCAAGATAACGATATACAAATTATGCTGAATCAACCGGGGCCAAATACCACGGACACTTCCTTGCTCAACATAAATACGTCACCAGTGCCAGCATGCTAGCGCACTAACTCAGCATCCCACTTCGGTGACCGTTCTTCGTCCACGGGTGGAGGAGTTCCGAGGGTTACCGACTCACTGGCGGTTGTCCCAAGACACCTGTCTGCATGCCTCCCTCACTTTCCAACTAGGAAAACGATTGATCCACGCTCCAGAGCTGACAAGACGGCCCAGGCAGGCAAACAAGGCCGCCAAGATGGCCCAAGACGCCTCGAAGATTACAGCCCACGTGGCCTCGAAGACGGCCAAAGATTGCCCCAAGGCGGCCCAAGATAGCCTCAAGACGGCCTAATAATCCAAGAGGGCCCAACAGTGTCTCAAGGGCCCGAAAAGGCCAATACATTGCTGTTCCCTTTTGTGTTGAATCAGTGTCACATTCTCGCCTTTTCGGACGTCCATCAGCTCAAGGCGGCCCAAGATAGCCTCAAGACGGCCTAATAATCCAAGAGGGCCCAACAGTGTCTCAAGGGCCCGAAAAGGCCAATACATTGCTGTTCCCTTTTGTGTTGAATCAGTGTCACATTCTCGCCTTTTCGGACGTCCATCAGCTCAAGACGGCCCAAGTAGCCTCCAAGGTGATCCCAAGATGGCCTAAGAGGCCCCCAAGAGGGTCTCAAGATGGCCCCAGAGGATCCCATGATGGCCAAAGAGGCCTCCAAGACGGTCCCAAGCTGGCCGAAAAGGGCCTCTGGATGGAGCCACGTCAGAGGGCCCATCGACGGCCAAGACGACGCCAATATGGCCCCACAACGGCCCCACTGCACCCTTCATTACGGCCAAGAGGGCCTCAAGACGTCCAAACAGAGCCCCAAGACAGCCTAAAATGGCCCCAAAACGGCACAAAAAGGCACTAAGACGACCTAAGAAGGCCACAAGACGGCCCCCAGCATCCCCCAAGACTGCCCCACAGGAGCCCAAGACAACCCCACAACGACCCAAGTGAGCTCCATGAGAGCCCCTCAAGAAGTGAAGACGAAAGGTCTCACATGTGACGGACGTCCGTCCTCCTCAGTCTCGAACTCCTCCTCCACCCCTTCGTTATCATCATACCAGAATCATCAGCATCAGCATCATCAGCAGCAGTATAATCAACATTATCAGAGTCATCAGCATCAACATCATCAACATCATTGTCATCATCATCAGCAACATCATCATGAGTATAATCACCCGTGATACCAGCACGACCACCATCATCATCAGCAGCATCAACAGCAGCATCGTCATTAGCACCACCATATGCACCACAGCAGACATCACCATCAACAGCATGAGCAACATCATCATCCGCATCAGCAGCATCATCATCATCATCAGCATCATCAGCATCATCATCATCATCATCATCATCATCATCATCATCGTCATCATCATCATCATCATCATCATCATCATCATCATCATCATCATCATCATCATCGTAATCGTCGTCGTCGCGGTCAGCATCATCATCACCATCACCAGCTGCAGCAGCATCATCATCGTTGTCATCATAATCATCATCAGTATCCTCATCATCAGCAGCAGCATACTCAGCATCATAATCAGCATCAGCATCATCATCACCATCATCGTCAGCAGCATCATCACCACCATCATCAACATCATCATCATCATCATCGTCATCATACGCATCATCATCGTTATCAGAGTCAACATCATCATCAGCATCATCAACATCATCGGCATGCCCATCACAGTATCCGCGTCATCAACAGCAGCGACAATATCCTCATCAAAAACATCACAAACACAAGTACCAGCATCTGCATCACTACCATCACAATCAACATCGCCATCAGCAGCTGCACCATTATCATCATGCTCATCATCATCATCGCAATCGTCATCGTCATCGTTACCATCATCATCAACAAAAGCATCAGCATCACAATCTTCATCATCGTCGCCATCAGCATCATCAGTATCGTCATCATTCATAGCCATCATTATCATCAACATCATCATCAGCATCGTCATCAGCATCATCACCATCACCACCACCATCATCATCATCAACACCACCATCGTCGGCATCATCCCCATCACGGCTCATCACGGCTCTTCCAAGCCTGGGGACACGAGGTGTCACACGCGGGGGCCTCCCGTGCCACCTCGAACAGCCGCCACCCAGAACGAGCAGCCGCCACCCAGAATACTGCACTGGCACGTTAGCGGGACCTCCCTCGGGCAGCTGGACAATCCCCGCACTGCATTTGTTGAGGGGTAAGATGGGAGCGGACAATATGATGGAACCTTCCGCTATCCCAGCCTGCCGCACGGTAAGATCATACGTTGCACACGCAGGGGCAAACATTGAGCAAACAGCCCCAAGCTCAGACATAAACTGAAGGCACACTGGACAATCCTCAATCTCATCACTCCTCAGAGGAGCTCGGCATCCCGGGAGAAAGCGGCAGCAAACGCCCGGGCGCAAGATCCCGTGTGGAACGCGCGCGCAGCCCTTTCAGCTGCACTCGCGCGCTCCGGGGGCAGTGCCGCGAGGCCATGCAGAGAAATGCCCCCCTCGGGTCGGACGAAGGGGAGAGGTAGTAGAGGGGGGGTCAACGAACAAGATCACGTAGCTGGTTTCGCTGGCGCCTCCTGGCGCCGGAGGCGCCAACGTATCGAGGAAGGCGCCTGGCGGCGGGGCCGAAACCAGCTGCAGCAAATTTCACAAACCCCCCTTTCAGAATCGCTCTGCTTCGTCCGACGCGCCCCCCCCCCCCACACCCCATGCATCGACGAGTCTTCGAATGACGGGTCGCGTCAGCCCAAATCCCAAAAGCCCTCTGGGCTGAGGCTGTCTAGGGTAGTTCCTCATCCAACTTGTTTAACAACCCCTCTCATGCACAGGACGCACGATGTTTTGTTGCCACGCTGGTGCACATCGAGAATGCAATAACCTGACCGCGATAATTCGATTAAACCCCCAGGTAATGGAAACGAATTATCCTTTCGACGCCCTTATTGACGGACTCGGGCCCCACAAATAATAGAAAATAGTGATTCCTCGCCGTACCCGCCGCACCACCACGACGACGACATAAAAAAGGAGATTGTGAGCAACGCCTTCGGCGAAGAATGCCCTCTCGCGTGTATGGGGTAGCCCAAAAGGGGTCATCCCTTGAGGGAACAGCTCCAAACTATTTTCAGCCCGCCAAACAATAGAGGGAAATAATCTCCGCCGCGACAACGACGACGAGGACGACGAGAGGGGGGGGAGGAAGAGGAGGAAGACAAGAAGGAGGAAGAGCAAGAGAAACAGGAGGAGTAGGGGCGAGCTGGCTCCCCGCCCAGACAAGAAGGGAAGGGGACAAGAAAATACTATAGACGTATAGGAGGCTAGTAGTAGTAGTAGTAGCAGCAGCAGTAGTAGTGGATCTAGTAGCAGTACCAGTAGTAGTAGTAGTTGTATTAGTCGAAACAATAATGATAAGAGTAATCGTAATGAAGAAGCAATAGGGGTGATAGTACGAGTACTCGCAGTACTAGAACGAATACGATTAGTCCTCCACACCTCCGTACTCATAGTAATAGTAGTAGTAGTGGTTTATGGTAGCAGCAGTAGTAGTAGTAGTAGTGGTAGGAGTACTACCGTCTTAAATAGAAGTAGCAGTAGTAATAGTAGTGGTAGTAGTAGTAGTAGTAGTAGTACTAGTAGTAGTAGCAGCGGTAGTAATAGCAGTGGTAGTAGTAGTAGTAGTAGTAGCAGTAGTAGTAGTAGTAGTAGTAGTAGTAGTAGTAGTCGTAGTCGTAGTCGTAGTAGCGGTAGTAGTAGTAGTAGTAGTAGTAGTAGTAGTAGTAGTTGTAGTAGTAGTAGTAGTAATAATAGTAGTAGTAGTAGTAGTAGTAGTAGTAGTGGCAGTGGTAGCAGTAGTAGTAGTAGTAGTAGTAGTAGTAGTGGCGGTCGTAGTAGTTGGTGTTGCTGTTGCTCTAGTAACAAGACTCCTACTAACACGAGCAGTAGTAGTAGTCGTGGGAGTAGTGGTGCTAGTAGTAGTAATGGTAGTAGTAGTAGTACTACTACTACTACTAGGAGTAGTAGTAGTAGTAGTAGTAGTAGTAGTAGTAGTAGTGACAGTAGTAGTAGTATTAGTGGGAGAAGAAGCAGCCGCAGCAACAGTAATAAGGAAAACCATACTAGTAACCGTAGCGGCTGCAGCAGCAGTAGATGTACCAGTAGTAATCGCACGGTAATAATAGTCGTCGTCGTCGTCGTCGCCGCAGTAGCCGTAGTCGTAGTCGTAGCCTTGGTAGTAGTAGTGGTAGAAGAGGAAGCAGTAGCAGTAGCAGTAGTAGTGATAGTAATGGTAGCCGTAGTACTCGTAGCACTCCTACTACTACTGCCTTTTCTACGAATAATACTACACGTACCACTACCACTACTACGACTACGAGTACTACGACTGCAACCATCACAACTGGTATGACGACTGCTACGACTACTACTACTACTACTACTACTACTACTACTACTACTACTACTACTACTACCACCACTACTACTACTACCACTTCTACTACTACTACTACTACGATTACTACTACGATTACGACGACTACTTCTATTTCTACATAGCGGTACGACAAATACACTTATCGGAACTATCAGTCGTATTAGTTCTTCGACCACTACTACTACTGCTATTACCATCACTACGATCATGATTACGATTACTATTACTCAGACTACCACACTTACGATTGCGATTACTGTTGCTGTCTCCGCCGCGACGGCAACGACGAGGAGGGGTGGGGGGGGAAGAAGGAGAAGGAGGAACAGCAGGAGCAGGAAGAAGCGGGCCGAGCTTGCTCCCTGCGCAAAGAAGCAGGGGGGCAACCCAATACTATAGCCGTATAAAGGGGGTGAGTAGTAATAGTAGTAGAAGATTCGCAGATTAGACGTAACAGCAGAGGCAGCAGAGTAGTAGTATTAGTAGTAGTAGTAGTCGTCGTAGTAGTAGTAAGAACAATAGTAGAAGCCGTAGTACTAGTAGTGGTAGTGGTAGTGGTAGTGGTAGTGGTAGTAATAGTAGTAGTAGTAGTAGTAGTAGTAGTAGTAGTAGTAGTAGTAGTAGTAGTAGTAGTAGTAGTAGTAGTAGTAGTAGTAGTAGTAGTAGTAGTAGTAGTAGTAGTAGTAGTAGTAGTAGTAGTAGTAGTAGTAGTAGTAGTAGTAGTAGTAGTAGTAGTAGTAGTAGTAGTAGTAGTAGTAGTAGTACGCCGCCGGCGTAGTAATAGTAGTTAATAACCATAGCAGCATCAATCGGATAAACAAAATGCGAGTAACCGTAGAAATGCTAGAACGAATACGAATAGTCCCCAACCTCTCCGTACAAGTAGTAGTAGCAGCAGTAGTAGCAGTAGAAATGCAAGATGGCGTATGTATAGCAGTAGCGATAGCAGCAGTAGCAGTGGTGCTAGTAGCAGTACTTGTTTTAGCAGCAGGACTACGACTAGTACAAAACATACTAATCGTGGTCGTAGTAGCAGTAGTGGTAGAAGAAGCAATCGTAACATTAGTAGTAGTAGTAGTAGTAGTAATAGTAGTAGAAGTGGTGGTGGTAGAAGTCGTACTAGTAGCAGCGGCAGAAACAATAATAGTTCCAGTGTAGTAGTAGTGGTTGCGGTGGTAGTAATAGGAGGCGGAGTCGTAATAGAAATACGAATGGTAGAAATAATGAAAGCGACAGCAATCGTAATCGTGACCGTGATCGTAGCAACAGGAATAGCACGAGCCATCGGAGTTGGTAACAGAAGTACGCAGAATGGTAATAGTAATGCGATGAAGTAGTGGTACTAGTAGAACTAGTAATAATGATGTCGTAGCAGAACTCATAACAACAGTCGTTGTCGTAGTAGTGGTAGTGGTGTGTGGTAGTGGTCGTAGTATTGGCAATAGGACTACTAGGATCACTACGATTACCAAGGGTACGGTGACAATTACTACGACTGCTACGACTACTATTACTACTGCTGCTACTGCTACTGGTACTACTACTGCTTCTACTACGAATACGACGGTTACTACTACTACTACACCTACTCCTACTACTACTACTACTACTACTACTACTACTACTACTACTACTACTACTACTACTACTACTACTACCACTACCACTACTACCACTACTACCACTGATATCACTGAGACTACGACTACGACGAAGACGACGACAACTACTACTACGACGGCTACAGCTACAAAGACACCTGAGACGACGACTACTTCTACTACTACCACCACCACCACCACTACTACTACTACTACTACTACTACTACTACTACTACTACTACTACTACTACTACTACCACTACTACTGTTACCAGTACGACTACGACTACTACTAAAACTACTACTACTACTACTACTACTACTACTACTACTACTGCTACTACTACACAACTACGACTACTCCTCATAATAACACGACTACTAAGCGTACGCATGATAATAGTTGTTCTAGTAGCTCTTGCAGTAGCAGTAGCAGTTGCAGTAGCAATAGCAGTAGCGGCAGCAGTAGTAATAGCAACAGCACTTTCAGAAGCAGTAGCTGTAGTAATAGTACTAGTAGCAGTGGTCGTAGTATGGTAGAAGTAGTAGTAGTAGTAGTAGTAGTAGTAGTAGTAGTAGTAGTAGTAGTAGTTAGTAGTTAGTAGTTAGTAGTTAGTAGTTAGTAGTTAGTAGTTAGTAGTTTTAGTAGTAGTAGTAGTAGCAGCAGCAGCAGCAGTAGTAGTAGTAGTAGTCGTAGTAGAAGTAGTAGTAGTAGTAGTAGTAGTAGTAGCAGTACGCCGCCGGCGTAGTAATAGTAGTTAATAACCATAGCAGCATCAATCGGATAAACAAAATGCGGGTAACCGTAGAAATGCTAGAACGAATGCGAATAATCCCCAACCTCTCCGTACAAGTAGTAGTAGCAGCAGTAGTAGCAGTAGAAATGCAAGATGGCGTATGTATAGCAGTAGCGATAGCAGCAGTAGCAGTGGTGCTAGTAGCAGTACTTGTTTTAGCAGCAAGACTACGACTAGTACAAAACATACTAATCGTGGTCGTAGTAGCAGTAGTGGTAGAAGAAGCAATCGTAACATTAGTAGTAGTAGTAGTAGTAATAGTAGTAAAGGTGGTGGTGGTAGAAGTCGTACTAGTAGCAGCGGCAGAAACAATAATAGTTCCAGTGTAGTAGTAGTGGTTGCGGTGGTAGTAATAGGAGGCGGAGTCGTAATAGAAATACGAATGGTAGAAATGATGAAAGCGACAGCAATCGTAATCGTGACCGTGATCGTAGCAACAGGAATAGCACGAGCCATCGGAGTTGGTAACAGAAGTACGCATAATGGTAATAGTAATGCGATGAAGTAGTGGTACTAGTCGAACTAGTAATAATAATGTCGTAGCAGAACTCATAACAACAGTCGTTGTCGTAGTAGTGGTAGTGGTGTGTGGTAGTGGTCGTAGTAGTGGCAATAGGACTACTAGGATCACTACGATTACCAAGGGCACGGTGACAATTACTACGACTGCTACTACTACTATTACTACTGCTGCTACTGCTACTGGTACTACTACTGCTTCTACTACGAATACGACGGTTACTACTACTACTACTACTCCTACTCCTACTCCTACTACTACTACTACTACTACTACTACTACTACTACTACTACTACTACTACTACTACTACCACTACTACCACTACTACCACTGATATCACTGATATCACTGAGACTACGACTACGACGAAGACGACGACAACTACTACTACGACGGCTACAGCTACAAAGACACCTGAGACGACGACTACTTCTACTACTACCACCACCACTACTACTACTACTACTACTACTACTACTACTCCTACCACTACTACTGTTACCAGTACGACTACGACTACTACTAAAACTACTACTACTACTACTACTACTACTACTACTGCTACTACTACACAACTACGACTACTCCTCATAATAACACGACTACTAAGCGTACGCATGATAATAGTTGTTCTAGTAGCTCTTGCAGTAGCAGTAGCAGTTGCAGTAGCAATAGCAGTAGCGGCAGCAGTAGTAATAGCAACAGCACTTTCAGAAGCAGTAGCTGTAGTAATAGTACTAGTAGCAGTGGTCGTAGTATGGTAGAAGAAGTAGTAGTAGTCGTAGTAGTAGTAGTAGTAGTAGTAGTAGTAGTAGTAGTAGTAGTAGTAGTAGTAGTAGTAGTTAGTAGTTAGTAGTTAGTAGTTAGTAGTTAGTAGTTTTAGTAGTAGTAGTAGTAGCAGCAGCAGCAGCAATAGTAGTAGTAGTAGTCGTAGTAGAAGTAGTAGTAGTAGTAGTAGTAGTAGTAGTAGTAGTAGTAGTAGTAGTAGTAGTAGTAGTAGTAGTAGTAGTAGTAGTAGTAGTAGTAGTGGTAGTAGTAGTAGTAGTAGTAATAGAAAATAATAATAGTAGTCGTAGTTGTAATCAGAGTACGAGGAGGAGGAGGAGAAGGAGGAGCAGGAGGACGACGAGGAGGAGCAGCAAGAGGAGGAGAAGGAACACGAGGAGAAGGGGGAGGAGGAAGAGGAGGGAGAGGAGGAGAAGCAGGACGAGGAGGGACGAGTTTTATCCCCCGCCGAGAGAAACCAAGGGGAGCACAACTAAAGACGTACCGAGGTTATTGTTTGGGCTCCATGCTGGCTAACAGTTCATATGTAATACATGTGCTAGCATGTCGCGGGTGGTCGTGGACTTCGTCCGCGAAATCTGTCCCGTGACTCTCCCATGAAAACCTCTGGGAACATCAATTTCTGCATGGCGCCCGCAACGGGGATTGCCGATGCCCACTCGAGCCCGTGTCTTCACATTATGATGCGCCTTCTTGCGGTTACGCATCAATTGCGCAGACTGTCTTCGGACGCGAGCCCGTGAGGGAAGGGGGGCAGGCCTCCTCAGAATGCGGTGGGGCTTCTCAGAAGCCCTCCAGCCCTCTGAGGAGTCTTCTGTGTCTTTGGGGGAGGCTTAGAAAACTTCTCAGAAGGCCCGATGCCTTCCGAGCCTTCTGAGAAGGCTCGCCGCCTCTGCCTTCCACCCTCCCATGGGCGCGCCGCAGAAGCATGCGGCTGCGTATGGATCATAAGGACTTCCTGTGATCTCCCCGTCGGAGTCCTACGCGCTCGTTGTCGCTGGGCGCTGGGGAATGGCGCGGCCTACGCACCGCCGCAATCGACTGCTCCCTGCTGGCAGGGTCCCAGGGCGGCGCGGATGATCACTGATCACATGTTATTGTGAGCTGGCGATATAAACGGGAGGCGCCGTCTCGCCGATGCATCGGCGAAGCCTCGGCAATGCGGCGCGATCCTCCGACCCGATCTACTCGGACCCCAGGTGGGAGGCGTGAGCGTTGGCTTCCTCGACAGTGCCCCCCGCCCTCCCCACAGATCGGCGGCGCGCCCGGGAGGCAAAAAGAGGGTGGGCAGGCCGTCTGGGAGGTCGACGGGGTCTTCTCAGAGGCCATCCGGTCATCTGAGAGGCCGCCTCCGTCTTGGAGGAAGGTCCGGGCAACTTCTCAGAAGGCCCGAAGTATTCCGAGCCCTCTGAGACGGCCCGCCCCCTGTGCCTTCCCCCCCTGGGCGTGCCGCCGAGCCTCGGTCTGCCCGGGGGAGGGGGGCGCATCGCAGTGCCTGGACTTCCCAGCACGAGCAGGCAGGCGTAGGTGCGGCGGTGTCCCTCAAGCCAAACTGCTGGCGCGGGGCCAGCACTTCGACGCATCCCTGCCCTCCAATCCCGTACCTGCATGTCTCGTCCCTCCCCCCATCACGCTTCTTCCACCCCCTCCCTCTCCCACGTCCCCTCCCCCCCTCTCCTCCTCCCCCCTTCCCTGCTTCTTTCCCTCCCTCTCTCCGTGTTTTTATCCCCACCTCTCTCTCCTCTGGCCTCTGGTCTGGTCCACCTCCTTCTGGCCTCTAATCTCTGCACCCAACCCCCGAATTGATTCCACTGGACGTTCCCCACCCATCTCCAAAAGAGACTGTACCGCCTATCTCTCTTTCTCTCTCTCTCTCATTATCTGTCTTTCTCTCTCGTTCTCTCTCTTTCTCTCCCATTCTATCTGAGGGGAAGCGTCAAGGAAGAACCAGCTCAGGAGGGAAAACATCGACCTGGAATCGGCGATACATTGCCGACAGATCGGCGATAGGCCGTGGCCCGCGCATTTCGTAGGACACCCGCAGGGCATTCGCATCACCGTGTTCCTGGAGCCTCAATTCGCCACACCCCTCACGAACTTCGCGCCTCATGGATCCCCAAGGGCAATCACTTGACTTGGGGAAGCCTGTATTCGGAACGCTCTTCACGCACTTCGTGCATCCTTGCCCAACGGCAGATTCGTGGCGTGACGACGTGCGGCGCGTTGGTTTCTGACACCGCGTGGCTCGTTCAACCTTGGACGATCGGCGACTTCTCCTTCGCCAGATCGTTCAATGCCGGCCGATTTCGGGCCACTAGCGGCGGTCAACCTTTGAAGCCCGCACTGGTGTCGTCGCCACGTCGACACGGCGCGACTCTGCCGTACAGAGTCGTTCAGCTGGCACTCAAGACGACTGAAGAGACCCTTCAGTCGGCAAAACTCCTCGCGCAATTCGTGTCTTGAGGCCCCTGGAGCTCCAGTGCAAGCCAAAGCCTGCGGCCGTCAGGGCACTCCCAGTGCAAAACAAGACCACAAGCTCCTCCGAGTTCAGTTCTGATCGTGTTGTATCGCTGAAGAGGTTACGCTCCTCTCTCATCGTCCTCCTGCTGCCAGCAACCAAGTGAGTTAGCAAGAGAGAGAGAGATGAGGCAGGGCACAGCTCACATCACCGCAGGACCATCCTCCTCCTCATCATCACCAAAGCCACCGTCGTCGTCGTCGTCATTATCATCAGCATCATCATCAGCAGCATCATCAGCATCATCAGCAGCATCATCAGCAGCATCAGCATTATCATTACCATCACCATCACCATCATCAGAATCATCAACCTAATAGGCATCACCAACAACAGTATCATCATCATCTTCATCATCATCATCATCAGCATCATCATCATCAGCATCATCATCATCCTCGTCCTCACCACCATTATCCTCCTCCTCCTCCTCTTCCCCGCCTCCGCACCCTCCTCCTCCTTCCTCATCGCCTCTCGCTCCTCCCTCGTCTCCTCCCACCTGCCTCCACCCTCCTTCCCTCTCTTCTTCCTTGCTCCCCTCTCCACACGTCTCGCCTCCCTTCATCCGTCCTCCATCGCCTATCCCCGTACCCCCTCCTCATCCTGGTGCTCCTCCTCTCCATGATGCTTCTTGACATAACCATCATCCCACTCCTTCCCGCTCGTCCTCCTCCTCCCCCCCCCTCCTCCTCCTGCTCCTTATATTACTCCCCATGCTTCTGCCTGAGGGACGGAGGGAGGGAGGAAGAGGGCGAGTCGATGAGAGAAGGAAGCTCAGACCACCATCGTCGCAAATTTTTCTCGACGTGGACCCCAGAAGTCTGGACCACTTCACCAGGACTGGTTCTTCATCCCGAACCGTCTTTCGACGATGATGGTGCCCGGTGAGGGCCCCCAGAAGCCGAAAACGGCAACATGATGCCACGACTTGTTCACAGCGCGAGGGGTCTGGCAGGGAGAAGGCTCCACGCTTGCTGTTTGCTTCGGTTTCGGGGCCGAATCCACCCCCTGCGTTTTGAAGGATTTTGTTCTGTGGGAGGCGGAGCGCGTCGTTTGCTTGCTGCTGGTATCGGCGCGGTATACCCGCTGTGCTTTTCCTCTGCGCTGCCTCTGTCTCTCCTCTCTCTCTCTATATATATAAATATATATAAATATAGATATTTCTTTCTCTCTCTCTCTATCTTTGTCTCTCTCTCTCTCTCTGTCTCCCTCTCTCTCTCTCTCTCTATTTCCGCCGTCCTCAGCCTAGACCTCAGCCTGGGCCCAGCCTCAACCTCAGCCTAGCCTAGCTTAAGCCCCCAGCCAACATTTGGCCGAAGCCTAGCCTAAGCCTAAGCCTAAATCTAAGCCTCAAAATAGCCTCAGCCTCAGCCTAGCCTCAGCCTCTGCCTGAGCCTAGCCTCAGCTGCTGCCCAGCCTAAGCCTGGCCTCTGCCTAAGCCTCAGCCTCAACCTAGCCTAAGCTTCAGCCTGAGCATCGCCTAAGCCAGGCCTGCACCTCAGCCTGAGCCTACGCACCAGCCTCCGCCGAGCCGAAGCATCAGCCTGAGCCAACCAAGCCCGAGCCTCAGCCTAGACTAAAAGCCTAGCCGAAGCCCATTCTCTAAACCTCAGCCTAGACGAGTCCTCAGTCTCAGTCTAAGCCTCAGCCTCAGCCTAGCATAAAAGGCTCAGCCGAAGCCTCAACCCAAGCCTTGCCTCAGTCTCAGCATCAGCCAAAGCCTAGCTGAGCCTCACCCCTGATATTGCTACTACAATATTCGGGTTTTACTACTACCACGTTACTGCACATGTACTACTACGAACGTGATATTGTATTTCTACTCCCACAACATTAGTACTACGAGAACCATGCGACCGTAGTACAATGTTGCTACAATACTAGAATACTGCAATGCTTTACTGCTCATCCCAGCCACCACTACAGTGATACTTCTACTACTGTGCCAGAAAGTTAATTCGACTTGAACCGAATGCTACTAATACAATACTGCTGCGGCACTACAGTACTAGGGTACGGCATCCGTGCTTGAGCACTCCAATGCTCAACAGCACTGCTCCTACAGCACTACAACTAAACCACTACAGTTCGAAGATACCTGCTGTGCTCGAGGGCGACAGTCGTGAATTACGTCTATTCAAATACTGCAGTGTGACTACTACATCTAGTACTAGAGAGTGATCGTGACTGTAAGACCTGCGTGCTACCACTGCAACTACACGACTACTGCAGTGCTGTCACTTCATCGTTGCACTACTACTATTGGCTTGGCACTTGTCAAAGTACCACCAGTACAGTACTCGAGTGTCACTACTGCAGTACTACTGCGAAAATACTGCTCTACAGCTATTACAGCGTCACCACTACAGCGCTACAGTACTATGTTAGTACAACAATGCTGCGATACGACGGCATAGGAGCATCCCAAGTACAGTACAATGGTACACTCACTCACTGCATGCAACCGTAGAGTGCCACTCGTACGAACACTGTAATAGAGTACTGCTTCTACAGTGCTAACGCTACAACAGTGCAGCACCAATCCACAATCGTACATCGCGCTTCCTACATCGCGACCACTAAACCATTGCAGTTCGAGGGTGCTACTCCTGTGCTCGAGCACTACAGTAGTGGACTACTTCTACTGCGGTACGAAAGTGCGACTACTAAAGCGAGCACTAGAATATGGCCGTTACTGGGAGGCCTGGGCACTAGTACTTTTACTATTACGACTGCCAGCAATGACGCAAGCCCTCAGAAGACGGCACAGGCGCGCCTACGGCTCTGCACATGGACCCGCAGAGGTAAGGATGCTTGAAACCTTTGGGCCTCATCCTCCTCCTCCGCTTCTTCTTTCTTCTCCTCATGTAAAACCACCCGTCCCCAATCCCTGCACGAGTCACCGAACCCTTATGCACAAACGAAGCCAACGCGGAATGCGATTGTAACGCAATGGGATTGCAATGACATGCAACGCAATGCGACGGCAACGTAGTGCAATGCGACGTCTATGCAATGCGACTGAGAGGGGGACGGAAGGGAGGAGGGGGGGCAGGAGGGGAGGAGGGAAGGGGAGGAAGGGGAGGTTTGGGGGGGATGGGAGAGGGGGAGGAGGGGGGGGTCAAAAAAAAAATTGAAGTTCAACATGTTGATTTTGTGTTTGTGCCCCCACCCCCCAAAAAATTGCAAACCATTCCCCTTTGGCCACGACTCTGCGGGGTCGCGACACAAACGGAAACGCAACGCACGTGGGCCGCGACGCAAAAATAATCGGAACAAAAAATCAAACGGAACGCCCACCCACCCCTCCACCCCACCACCAAAAAAAACGAACGCCGCAACCACCAAAAAAAAACGAAACCGAACAGCAAGCCAAGAACTTCAAAAACGCAATGGAGGGATTCGGACCCGTAACCGTTTGCCTCAACAGCGCCACGCAACGATGGTAGAGGAACAAGAAAAGACATAAACATAAACTTTCGGCGCACCGCACGGATTTCTTGGATCTGCGCTGGAACCGCGCGCCAGGGTCGGCGCCAGAGGCGCCGCCGGGGGGGCCCAGCGCGGATCCAAGAAATCCGCGCGGGGCGCCAAAAGTTTATTTGGACGCCCGAAATGGGTACGGAAAAATGGGCACGTTGCCCAACAACAAATGTTGTCCCAAACCAACAGCGGCCGCTGTTGGGCAGGCGGCCTTCTGCCTCAAATGCACACAGGCCGCGGCGACACCGACAGCGAGCCCTGTTCAAAATGAAGAGGAACTGCTGGTGGGCATTGTACCCATTCTCTCCGTACCCGTTTCGTTCGTGCCGAGTCTATTCGGGCCGGGCGAAAGGGAGGGATAGCAAAGGGGGGGGGGTGAGAATCAGCTCACGCAGCTGATTTTCCCGGCGCCTCTCGGCGCTGGGCGGTGCCCATGTATCGGGGAATGGGCCCGGCGGCGGGGCCGAAGCCAGCTGCATGCAGCAAATTTCGTACCCCCCCCCTTGCCCTGTCCCCCCCCTTTCGCCCGGCCCGATTCATGTCTATGGCGCCCTTCCTTCTCCGAAGCGTGGGCGCCACCCTGGCCCAGCGCAGGCCTGGCCGGTGGCCTCGGCGCGGGAGGGTGCCGCCCGCGCCGCCGGCGCGCCGCGGCCGCGCCGGGGCGCGGTCGGGATCCCGGCACGAGGCCGGCGGGCACGGGCCCGAGATGCGCAGGCGAGCCAGCCTCGAGCTCAGCCCTATCCCCAGGGTCGGCAGGCCAAAGGCGAGGACAGCCTCAGGGATGTGCCCTCGGAGTGGGGAGCAGGGGAAGGCGGCACCAGCACCACCAGGGCGAGGAGCTGCGAGGAGCAAAGGGGGGCCTCCCTGGTGGTGCGATTCCCCCTCTCGCTCCAGACATCCCCGGCCTCCAGGTCGGGGAGGCATCGTGGACCTCCTTCGTGGAGGTGGCCCCCCTTGTGGTGTTGGTGTCGCTTCTCCCTCTGATCAGAAACTGAGGAAATCCTCCCGATCGGCACCGAGGTAGGGTGACGCCAAACCTAGGGATAGGGATAGGTTCAAGTCGGCGGCGCGCCCCAGGGGGAAGTGAGAAGAGGCGGGTCTTCTCGGAAGGTTCGGAAGTCCACAGGCCTCCAGAGAAGTTCTCTGAACCTTCCCCGAAGGCACAGGAAACTTCTCAGAAGGCCAGAGGCCTTCTGAGAAGCCCCGCAGCCTTCAGAAAAGGCCTTCTCTGGGGAAACCGCAAGGATTTCGAGGCGAATCCAGCGGTGGCCACGAGGGCCTCCCAGGAAGCCCCAGAAAGGGGAAAACGAGCCGAGGGTAGCGCTACGGGCATCTTTCCTCCGCTGATTCTCCTTCTCGCGTCCGACTACCTCCCAGACCACAAAGACACAAATTTCGGGTTGGGGGAGGGGTACGGGTCTCACGTGTGTCTTTTTCCGTGACGCCCCCCCCCCCCCCCCCTCCTGGGGATGGAGGGCACAAATTGGGGCCGTTCGGGTTGGGTCGGGGTGGTCTGGTAGGTGGTGAGCGTCCCCAGTGGTGAGCGTCCCCACCCTCGCTCGCCGCCGACTGTCTCAGGCCGGTCGCAGGAGGCCTCCTTCCACATGCACCGCAGCCGCGCCTGGGACCTGCCGCGGTGTGCACCCGGCGGCGCGCCCCGCGGGGGAGGCGAAGACCCGCCGTCGCTCGGGCGTCCACTTGCCGTGCACGCGTCGGCGTCGTGCGTGTCTGTGCTCGTGCGATGGCCTTCGGCGGTCCTCGCCGAGGGAGAGGTGCACACGCCCGAGCGATGCCGAGGAGAGGGGGCGAGCCTCCTCGGCTGCACGCAAGAGTGGCCCTCGTGCACGGCGCTTCGGGGGCCGACCCCAAGCGCGCAAGGCGCTGCTTCCGCATCGCGCTCGGCGATCGGGGGACCCAAGTGGGCCCGCACCAAAAGTCACTCTGGCGAAAGGTCGCTATTGCGTGTAGTCGAGCTCCTCAGAAGGCTCAGAAAGCCTCCAGCCTTCTGAGAAGCGTTCCGAGCCACCTCCGAAGCCACAGGGGTAGGGCGACGAAATCCACTGCGCCCTGGCCAGGCCCATCCTGAACCCAGCAGCGGTGTGTACGCCACGGCCTCCTGTACACCGCTGCTGGGTTCAGGGTGGGCCTGACAAGGGCGCAGTGGAGAATTGTAGATCTCGCCGCCCGCAGGGGGACTCAGATGGCCGGAGGGCTTCTGAGAGGCCCCGCAGCTTTCTGAGAAAGCCTGCCCCCTCTCCCTGCCCCCCTCGGCGCGCCGCCGAAGCACGCCTTCGTGGCCAGACAGGTCAGGTCAGAAGCCTTGCGCCAGACGGAGCGCGAGCAAGGTGAAACAAGACGATTGCGCCTGCGTTCCAAAGCAGGATCTGTAAAGCATGTCCAGCTAATGTGCACCAAAGGAGGAGGAGAAGGAGGAGGAGGAGGAGGAGGAGGAGGAGGGGGAAGCTAACACCAAACGGTGCGCAAACAGAAAGCACGCAGTGGACACACGACCGGTCAGTCGCCTTGCTTTCACAGCCGACTCCCACTCCGGGGCCAAAGCTGGCGCTGGCCGAGCGCGGCGGCGGTGTGTGGCCGCCTGCTGCGGAGCGGGCGCGCCGGCTGGGGATCCGAGGAGCCTTCCCAGCCTGCGCCGAGGCCTAAGGGACGGCACATGGGGGCACGGCGGGTGCACGTCGCAATTGACGAGGGCGTGAGATTTCTGGCACACTGTGGACCGTTCACCCTCGAGCGGTCGCAGCTTTCGAACAGCGCGGACTGCTCGATGCACGTGGGTTCGATTCTGGGCCATCGGCGGCGTTCAACCTCGAACGCCCTCACTGGTAATGCCTCCGCGTCTGTGCGGCGCGAGCCTACTGTAACTATGGCGGCAGCGCGCCAGGAAGCCCTCGGACGACAAAAAAAATAGCTGGAGGGCCGAACAGCAGTTCATTCACTTGAAGGCTGAGCAAGGACAGAATGCGCCGCGTTGGGGACGACTGGGTCTTCTCTGCGTTCGTCCCTCCTCATCCTTCTCCACCTCGTCATCCTACTGTTCCTCCTCCTCCCCTCCTTCTCCTCCTCCTCCTCCTCCTCCTCCTCCTCCTCCTCCTCCTCCTCCTCCTCTCCGTAGTCATTTTGTCTCAAGGCGTTTGGCTGAGGCGCGGCCAGCGATGGTGGCTAATAGAACCCCTTCTCCGATTGGCTGGCTTACCTTGAATGCGACCATATATTAAGCCTTTGGCTCAAGCCATTTGGGCTCAAGGTTGGCTCAAGCTAAAGCGGTTGCATTTGAACGGCGGTTTATTTCTCACCTACAGTCTCTCAACAGTATTAGATCCGTCCTCACATTTTGCACTTCGAGACCACATCGATGGCTTTGCCTGGTACCCCTGTGAGGCAACTTTTCAAACAACACAGGGTCCACAGCTCACTTCATGAGATGGACGGGCTTGAGGACGACGGTGGAGCAAGGGGTTCAGGGACAGGAGGTTCTGGGCCATCAACGGGGGAGCACACCACGAGCGCAATCACAGGAGCTGCCCTTGGACTTCAACAACAGCACCAACAGGGGAACGATTCATTAACGTTATCTTCTATGGCGCGTCTTCTGGAGGAGCAGTTGGCGCCAATACGCCAAGACAAATCAGCCATAAGGTTGCATGGTGTTTCTCGCGGCGACCTTGACGGAGCTCTCAAACCGATCATGCAAGACATGGAGGCCATTTCGCAACGAATGGAGGCACTGGAAACGAAGTCGGCCCAATACACTCCGCGCTCGGACGTGCAAGACGGCTTGACAGAGATGGAGACCATGATGAAGAATCTCTCGACGCCGAGCGGAAAAACAGACGCTGTGACTGCAAGATTCGGTGGTTTGGACGGGCTCTCTTCTTTGGAGGAGGCAAAGAGGTTCGTCAAGACGGAGCTTCGCATGGCGAAGGTTTCACCACCCGTCGACATCTTCATCAAGGAGGACACATTTTCAAGCCTCGCTTTCGGCAAGATGGCCAACCCGGGTGACCTCCAGGCAGTCGTGCACAAAATCCGGACCGCATCCATCACGTGCTATGGACAAAGGATGTGAGCGAATCAAGACCAACCTGTCCATGTACGCGTCCATTTACGATTTTTTGTTTGGCTTCAAGAAGCTCCCACCAATTGGGGCTACAACTCTAAAGCTATCAAAATTGATGATGTGGCTCTCTTTAATTTGAAGACCGGTGCTGAGACGATTCTGTCGACTACCTGTTCGGGGAACAACTTGGCAATTACGTGGTTGAGCGAGGAGTGGAAGAATTGGGGGTATCTCCACAACGACGGTGATTACAAGGCGCTGTGCGAAAAATGCCAGAAGTCTTTAGAGGCGGTTGGGGACAAAGGAGAAGGGAAAGGGAAGCCATTGGCCAAATAGGGACAGCACCGGTCAAACCACGTTTCACCCCCTACCTTGACAGGGGATTTGCATGTGTACAGCAAGAATGCGAGGTTACGAACGAATGCGCAAATAGTTGAATATCATAACGTTCAGCGAGACAAGGGCACTTTCAACAGAACTTACATTAGAAGGTGGGCATAAGTTGGTTTTTAAAGTTGGATGGTTATGCTGCTGCGGGCGTTGGCGTCTTGGTGCACGAGCGCCACGTCCAGAATACTCGCAGGGTGGTTGCGGAGGCTGCCCGCGTGATCAGAGTAGACATCGCATTGGGGAAACGTTCATACACATTTATTCAACTGATGTTCCTCATGCTGGTTTCTCTCTGGATGAGTTCACAGAGTTCTGCGACCAGCTCGATAACATGGTGCGCGCGGCCCAGAGAAAAAGAAGTCAAGTAATTATTGGTGGCGATTGGAATGCTCAGTACAATATCGGTCCATGGGGGCAAAGACTGAATGAGTTCGTAGCGTGCCATGGCTTTCAATTAGCAAACTTTTCACCCATGCTGAACTACGCAGACGCGTGGACTTTTTGATCGAGCCTTGGACACACAAGGTGCATTGATTTCATCTTAGTGCCTGGCGCCCTACACGTGGTGGGCAGTAGAGCGGTTGATTTCTCAAGCTTGGGATCGGACCACAGGGCCGTACTTGCACACTTGTCTATGAGAATCCGTACCCGGAAGCGACAGCAGAAGCGGAACCATCGAGGTTGGCAACCACGAGTTGATGCTGATTACGGTCACGATTTGGACGCATATTTGCACGATAGTCCGCCAGGTAATCTGTCCGACCTGGACGCGTGC
The DNA here is from genome assembly GCA_963575745.1 of Prorocentrum cordatum. NCBI lineage: Eukaryota > Dinophyceae > Prorocentrales > Prorocentraceae > Prorocentrum > Prorocentrum cordatum. The sequence continues at coordinate 252,954 of CAUYUJ010021526.1, read as the reverse complement.
TTGGCAGCCGTTGCACCGGGGCACGCCCAACAGCAGGAAAAGCAAACTTGTTTCTGGAATCAGACTGCTTTCCATCCGCTCTTGCGTCAACGTCGCGGTCTCCCATACGGGTCCGCAGCCAAACGGGACATTTCCAAACGTATTCGCAGGGTTGCCGAGCTGCGGGGCAGAAAAGCAAGGCGCACCGAACAAATCCTCGGCGATACAACGGCTCGCAGCTACCAAGTTCTTCCCAGCCCAAAGGCAAAAGGATGTAGTTGATGCGCAATGTTCTACTGAATATTTGGCGGGCTTCTTGGAGAACATCTTCTCGTCTACAGCCGTGCCGCCGCCGGAGATGACCGACCGACGCGTGTTCACCAACATTCCCCAATTCACCAGGATAGAGCTGAAAAAAGCAATCCGGGCTTTGAATAACAAGAAGGGCGCCGACACTGATGGCATCGTTGCGGAGATGTTCAAGCATGCTTCTGGCACGTTCATCGAGTGGCTATTGTTTTTCTACAACCAGGTTCTGTTGACGGGAGAAGTAAGTATTGGAAAGACACGTTGCTTGCAATGATCCCTAAGCCTGAGGACTCGGCACAGCCGCAAAACTGGATACCGATTGCCATACTCAAGACAACCTACAAGATGTTCTCCCGAATGCTGTACCATCGTCTGCGTGACGTCCTCGAGCAGGCGCGGCTTCAGGCCGAACCACTCAGTCGATGACGCGTTTTTGGTCTTTGAAATGGCATGCGGTAAATGCTTAGAGTGGCAGGTGCCGCTGTGGTGTGCCAGTCTGGACCTACGCAAAACTTTCGACCGGATCGAATACGGGCCTCTCTTTGACGCCCTCGGGCGCCAAAGAGACGATGCAGATTACACTGCATTATTGGCGAGGCTGTATTCTGGGCAAATTGGCAGCGCGTCAGGCGCGCAAGCTTTTCGCATCCAGCGGGGTGTAAAGCAAGGTGACGTCATCAGCCCGATGTTATTCAACGCCGGGTTGGAATTGGCAATGGAAAAATGGACAACCCGCATAGGTCACGCCGGGTTATTCATCGGAGCGGGCGATAAACTCACGAACATACGGTATGCCGATGACATCATGCTCTTCGCGAGTTCTGCCGGCGAGTTAGCCGCCATGATGGAATTGCTGACTGAGGAGCTTGACGCAGTCGGTCTTCATCTGAACCCAGAGATGGCAAATATTCTCACCACAGAGGAGGGGATGGAGAATTTGTTCGTTGAGGTGGGCGAGCAAATGCTCAAAATCATGGGTGGCAATGATGTTCACAAATATTTGGGTAAAAGTATACCGGCGAATTTGAAGAATCGCAAAGATGTCGAAGTGGGGCGCAGATTTCAACGAGCTTGGCACAAGTTTCACGAACACGGTCACGTCCTCACAGACCAGAACGTTTCTTTAAGACTGCGGCTGAAGATGTTCCAATCTTTCATTACACTGACACTATTGTTCGGATTATAAGCCGCAGCTCTGACCAAGCATCAAATACAGTATGTGGACTTCCTTCAAAACAAGATGCTACGTTTGATTCTTGGTTCGAGGCGTTGCGAGGGCGAGGATTGGGCAGACACCATGAGACGAATGCGGGACAGGATTGTCCATGCAATGCATATGTTTCCTATTAAAAAGGGAGCGAACTATTCTGTCGCCGATTGTTTAGATTTGCGTGCCGGTCATCATCTTCGGACAATGGATGGGCCCAGAAAGTCATATTGTGGAGCCCGCGCTATACGCATGGGGCTACGAGGGAGCGCGGACGCCCTCTGACGAGATGGAAGGACCGCCTTCAAGGATTTGCCCGTAATGTTTTGCATACTGTATCTAGCTGGTGTGAAAGTGTACATGAACGTGATGAAGACGAATTCGTCGAGTACTGCATTCACGCCTGAGGACCGCCCCCGCTCTTCTCCTCCCTCCCCCCCTCCCCCTCGGAGGCACAACGTTTGCTCTCCGTTGCGCGCGTGCTTGTTCAGGCCACTGCGCTGTAGCCTCGCCCGTTTACGGGCCAACCCTTGTGGTTTGCCGGGACCTCTGTCCTCTGTGTCCATGTCTTGGTGCCGCGGTGCGCCCTGACATGGTGGCATATGGTGGCACATGGAATGAGTAGTCTGCCCCACGAAGACGAAACAAGGACAAAGGCAAAATCGGCCAGGACTGATCGGGGATCTCTGAGATCCGGCGGTTTCGGAAGACGCATCGGGCGCCGCGGCCGTTCCAGAGCGCCTCGGAACGCTCTGAGAGCGTTCTGGAACGCCCTGAAACGGTTTGCCCGAGTCCTGGCCCCGCCCGATCTACGGAGCATGGCCGAAGATCCTTCCGTCCCATGATATTTGCGAGTCGTGTGCCCACTGGGAGTACAAGCCGTGCGGCCATTGGCACTGATCGAAATGCGGCGGCATCTACTGCGATGGCCCTGCTGGTGCGCAGCATGCCGGATGGCATAAGCCGCTGGCGCAGGTACGTAGTACGGCTGAGCTCCCCAAATCCTCCCCACCAAATCTCCCCTCTCGAACTCCACGTTGGTGGCGCCCGCCGTGCAAGTCACACTGGCCCAGCACGCCATCGAGCCTGAACAGGTGCAAGAGGAGTCCACCCCGAAATTGGACATGGCTGCCAATTTGGGGCGGACTCGATCCAGCCGCGTGTAGACGAGCGGGTTCCACTACTCGCAAAGTGACTACTCGCAAATGGCCTGGATCTGCTGGGGGGGGGATCTACGAGAAATGAGATCGAATCGCACATGTATTTTTCGGGCGTTTGCGAGTAGGCACTTTGCGAGTAGTGGAACGCGCTGGGTGAGTGTGGTTGAGAGCACGGCGAGTGCTGTCCGCAGCGTGAGCGCCGTTCCGTCGAAGACCAGTGGGAATTCTTGTGGCACACGCGGCAGCGAGAGCACACATCTTGTTGACACACGACGGCGGTCAGCTATGCGGCGAGAGAGCCATTCCGTTCCTTTGGGCAGAAACTCGTTGGAGACCGCTAGATGCGGAACACGATGCAGCGGGAGCACCAGCGTCGCTGGTGCAGGAATACGGTCACCGATGTGACGAGAGCACGAGCGTGGGCCGGATGCTGCAGGCATTATGGTTACATTGCATGCGCATGGATGTGTATATATATATATATATATTGCGTTTCACACCTGCTCACGCACCGTCTGGTGCCAAGCGAACTTGACTTTGACTTTGAGGTGACGAGAGCGATGTTCCCTAGGACGGAAGATCGACGGAAGTTCAGGAATGTGGTAGACCCTGTTGCGCGAGCACCACTTGCACTGATGCCGGACCACAGTACGGCCAGATTTAAGTCGGGCGCGTCCCCCCCTACAGGGGGATTTTCGACGAAAAATAAAAAATAAGCAAACAAAACTCCAAAATAGTCGAAAATACTTAAAAATATTCCCCATACTATGTTTTGACTATTTTAAACTATTCCCCCTGTAGAGGGACGGGCCCGACTTAACAGTACGGCCAGGGTTGAGGCGAGGGCGTCGTTGGGTTGGGCAGAGGTTCCTGGAGATCGTTTCATGTGGCAAATGCTGCAGCGGGACCATGGCTTTTGAAGATTGGAAAAACTGGCCATCGCTCGGACGTCCATTCCCTGTTTTTGTTCGGTTTCGTGCGTGGTGTTTTCGCAGGATGATCCAGGATGCTCCTTCATAATCCCCGCCGAGAAAAAAGGCACACGTCCCAGCGATACCAAGAAACACATGTCGGAAACCAAATCGGAACAATCCTGCGCATTTGTGAACGGAATGCGAGATAGGCGGAGAAACAGAACATCGGGCGAGAAAGGAGAGCAGTACTCGTGCTGCGTAATGGTGGACTAGACAAAGGAAGAGCACAATAAGCATAAACTGTTGGCGCTCCGCGCGGATTTCTTGGATCTGCGCTGAGCGCGGAGCGCGCCAGGGGCGGCGCCAGGGGGGCCCAGCGCGGATCCAAGAAATCCGCGCGGAGCGGTAAAAGTTGTTGTTTATGGCGTTCTTCGATGGAAGGCAGACGTGATACTGTTGGTGACTGTCTAGCAGCCAGGTCGACATTCGATGGGCCTCACTCGAGCGCTGGCGCATTGGAAAAGCCGTTGCCCTGCTCGAGGTCCTGCGAAGGGGGGCAGAGACCGTGGCTCTCCAGGCGGCAGCCACAGCAGTGGCAGGTCTTCGCAAGTGATGGTGATGGACAGGGAGACGGTGATAGTGACGGCGGTGGCGATGCCGTAGATAGAGGACCTCTAGATGGGGTCGGGGTAGATGTGATCGGATGATCGCGCCGCCTTGCCGATGCATCGCCGATGTATCGGCGATGCATCAGCGATGCACCGGCAACGTCGGTGATGCACTGGCGACGTCGGCGTTGAGAAAGTCGGGCTCCACATCATCGAGCCGCATCGCCGATGCATCGTCCATGCGACGCGATCTTCAAACCCCATCGACTCCGACCCCATCTAGGAGGCCTAGACTGGATGACCTACTCTGGGCTACGAGACCACGGAAAAACGAGGCCTCCAGGCTCGCGATGAGATCGAGAAGCCTTCGTGCAGATCGGTTCGTGCCCGCGGCAAGACCCGTGCGTGTGCGCCCGCACCGAGGCGTCCCTGCGCGCCCCGCGGCGCGCGACGCGCGACCACCTCCACGCCAGGGCACCTCCGCGGCCCCGGCCGCAGAGGGCGAAGCGCGATGACCTTCGCGCCCCCCACGTGGGTGACCCAGACTCGCGGGGGACGAAAGGGTAGGGTAGCAAAGGGCAGGGCGGAGAGTCAGCTCACGTAGCTGGCTCTCCTGGCGCCCCTGGCGCCGGGAGGCGGCCATGTATCGAGGAGCGGGCCCGGCGGCGGGCCGATACCAGCTGCATGCAGCAGACTTCGTAACCCGCCTCTCCCTATGCTGCCCTTTCGTCAGGACCGACAGACGATCTCCTCCTTCTGGCGGCGAACGAGGGGAGGAAGCGAGAGGGAGAAGGCCTCCTCAGAAGGCGGCGGGGCTCCTCGAAGGCCTCCGGCCCTCTGAGAGGTCTCCCGTGCCTTCGGGGAGGGCTCCGAGGACGTCTCAGAAGGCCGAGGGACACCCGAGCCTTCCGAGAAGGCCCGCCCCGTCCTCACTTCCCCCCCCCCCCCGGGCTGGCCTTCAGTCGGGCGTGTCCCCCTTACAGGGGGATTTTCGCCGAAAGATAATTATCCCGGCAAAGCAACCTAACAGCCATGTGTAGGAGCATATCTGGAAGCATTCCCCTTAAGATTCGGATGAGAATCCAGTTGTAAAATTCTGCTGTTTTCGCAGTCGTTGTCGCGTTCGCGAGGACAGTCGCAGTGGCAACGGCAGTCGCAGTCACAGCCTCAGCCTCAGCCTGCCTCAGCCTCAGCCTCCGCCTGCCTCAGCCTCAGCCTGCCTCAGCCTCAGCCTCAGCCTGCTTTAGCCTCAGCATCAGTCTGCCTTCGGCCTCGGCCTCAGCCTCAGCCTGCCTCAGCCTCAGCCTGCATCAGCCTCAGCCTCAGCCTCAGCCTGCCTCAGCATCAGCCTGCCTCAGCCTCAGCCTCAGCCTCAGCCTGCCTCTGCCTCAGCCTCAGCCTGCTTCAGCCTCAGCCTCAGTCTGCCGTCGGCCTCGGCCTCAGCCTCAGCCTGCCTCAGCCTCAGCCTGCATCAGCCTCAGCCTCAGCACGAAGCGACCCAGCTAGAAGGACAAAGCGCTGAATGTACACCGATGTGTTCGACGACTGCGTATGTAATGATGTGACGATATACAGACTGAGCCCTTCGTGAATGTCTACATGTTTTTCTGACGCCTACAAACGGCGCTGACGTGTGTGAGAAAATTGTCCGCGCAGCAAAAGCCGGCGAAGCGTGCGGGAGCTCGCATGCTGAGACAGACTACGTCTGCAGACCGCCAGCTGCAAAAAGTTGCGAGCGGCTCTTGGAAGATGTTTACGGAACGGAGCTACGGTGTCTGAAAACATTGGCATCGAAGGGAAGAGCCTCGGAGCCCTGCAACCTGAGAAACACCGCAGGAACTCGCATACTGAAAAGGAATGCATTGCAAACCGCACGCTGCGAACCCTGCAGGCTGAGAAGCACCGCAGGATGTCGCATGCTGAAAAGCACTTGTACTGCAGAGCGCTAGCATCTATCTCGGGCTCGGACCCCCCCGTCCTGATCCAGAACGTGTCCGGCCACGGCCTGAAAATGCCGTTCCAACTCCCGAGGATCAGCTGGCACTCCGGCTCTGGGACACTCCAGTACGTCTTGAGCACCTTGAGCCAGGCCCCATCTCGGGATCCCCACAGCACGCTGTACTTGACCGAGACCGTGCCGAACTCATAACAATTGACCTCCGAAGGACCTGCGAGTGCAGGCTGAGAAACACCACGCGATTGCAGGGCACGGCATTGCGTGTCACATGAGTGCAGGCTGAGAAGCACCACATCTCGTTTGCCAGAGATCACTCCCAGGTTATTTGATCCCGCAACACCAGCCACGGCGTAGCTGCCACAGGGGCCGCAGATAGCAACGGTTCGGTCACCCAATTGGCGTTCCGGTGAGTCACAATTCGCGCGTGGCTCCACGAGCCTGTGTAGCGCGATTTGCGGGGCACCAGTGTGCTGTAGGTGTTGTTGCCGTAGCAGAAGACGGCCTCTGGAGCCCAGTGCGGATTCCAGCGGACAGCGTAGACCCTGTGGACGCCATTGCGGATGACGTCGCGCGCACCTTCGATATGTGCCACCCATCGAAGCCAGTCAAATGCTGAGCCATCGGTGATGTCAACAGCACCTGGGGCAGTCTCGCCATGGTGGTAGTGCAACAGCGATTGGAGAGCGGCGCTGGCTTCGTCGCGGCCCACAATCTGGCGCGAGCAGGCTGCCTCTTGCAGGTGCTCCTGTGTGAAGAGCAGTGGGGCATCACCGCCAGTCTCGGCAGGCTGAGCAGCGCCACCGTCAGGCACGGCAGTCTGAGCAGCGCCGCCACGAGGAACATGAGGCTGAGCAGCGCCAGGCTCAGGCACGGCAGGCTGAGCAACGGCGCGTGGTGGACCGACATAGGTGGGCTCATCGGGTCGGCCGTTCTTATGGTAATGCAGGCGCATGGCTGAACCGTCTGCACGACGGAACTCGAAGAAGTGCCTGCCGTGGCCATCCGTGTTGGAGTAGTTAGGGTCGCGCTCTGTCTCGATGATGCGAAAGAGAACCTGGGCGATGCCCTGCCCGATTATGCGCTCAGCGAAACCCGGAGCGGCAGACCGAAGCAGTTGCTTCCAGTCGTAGGACGGGTCGTTTGTTACGTCTTTGAACGACAAGTTGTTGACAATGCACTCGGCGCGCAGCGCGCGCTGCCACTGGCAGGCGGTCTTGCCGCCCATCCCTGGTGCACGGCGGATGTCTTCGAGGTGAGCCTGCTCAAAGACCACGTCGACACCTGGCTGAGGAGTCGGTGCGGGCGGATCCGGCAGAATCTCCCACGGGCCATCGCACGGGGCCGGGGGTGGCGGGGGCGATGCCTTGCCGCGTGCTGGCATTGTGACAAGGCAGGCTGAGGAGCACCGCCGCGGCTGGACGGCCAGGTGAAACTCGAGCAAACATGGTTAAGGATGATGATGATGGTGTTGATAGGAAACCCGGTATCAGCGAGTTGATGTACAATGAGGTGTCCGCAAACGAGACACTGCTGTCAACGCTGTTATAACTAACCACAAACGAGACACTGCTATCAACGCTTGCACAATTAAAAAGAAACGCTGGCATTGACACTACTAGCAATACCAAAGTGGAGTTTAAACGAGGCACTGCCATCAACCGATTCAACTTCCAATGAAAGAAGATCACAAATGAGTTCACTCTGAAGTGACCCATGGGTATCAATGCGAGAAGTCTCTGCAAACTATTCACTCATGGCGACCGCCGCGCACACGCGTGTAGGAAATCGTTGATGATGATAGTGATAATGGAGTGGGGGCCAGTAATGCAGATACACTGCTGTGCATTCACTTGCTGCGAAAAGAAACTCTGTATGAATGAGTTGATATATAATGAGTTGTCCACAAACGAGACACTGCTATCAACGCTTGTATAAGTAAAAAGAAACGCTGCTATCGACACTTCCCCCAATACTAAAGTTGTCTTTAAACGAGTCACTGCCATGAACGGCTTCAACTACAGTGTAACGAAAGGAACTGCAGGCTGAGAAGCACCGCAGGCCAACGTGAACCAGTCGTGGTGATGAGGATGAGTGAAATCTGCGATGATGATAGCGATCATGAAGTCGGTTGTAGGAACCCACTTTTGTAGTAACCAACATACACTGGTATGCATTCACTTATGGTGAAAGGAAACTCGGTATCAGTGAGTTGATATAGAATGAGTTGTCCGCAAACGAGACACTGCTATCAACGCTTTTAGAACGAAGCGAACCCATCAGAACACTGTTATCAACGGAAAGAATGCTGTAGAAGGACAAAGCGCTGAATGTACACCGATGTGTTCGACGACTGCGTATGTAATGATGTGACGATATACAGACTGAGCCCTTCGTGAATGTCTACATGTTTTTCTGACGCCTACAAACGGCGCTGACGTGTGTGAGAAAATTGTCCGCGCAGCAAAAGCCGGCGAAGCGTGCAGACAGCCAGCTGCAAAAGGTTGCGAGCGGCTCTTGGAAGACGTTTACGGAACGGAGCTACGGTGTCTGAAAACATTGGCATCGAAGCGAAGAGCCTCGGAGCCCTGCAGCCTGAGAAACACCGCAGGAACTCGCATACTGAAAAGGAATGCATTGCAAACCGCACGTTGCGAACCCTGCAGGCTGAGAAGCACCGCAGGATGTCGCATGCTGAAAAGCACTTGTACTGCAGAGCGCAGGCTGCGAAACCTGCAGGCTGAGAAGCACCGCAGGAACTCGCATGCTTTCGAACACTACTGCTCGAGACCGCAGCTGGAGAGCGGCAGACCGCAGGCTGAGAAGCACCGCGGGCAGAGAGACTTGCAAAACTCAGATGTCCTGATCGTCTTGGAGGAAGTCACGCCAGTCCGGCGGCTGCCAAGAATCGATGATGCGCCTGGAGCCACCGCCCGTGCTGCCGCCGATGTCCAGGTAGTCGCCATCGCCCCTGAACAGACGGCCGTGCCCGCACGCCAGAATCGCTTGGTTGCGGATTTGAAGCAGCGCTCCGCTCTCAAACATCTGCAACACGTCCAGCTGCCTGCGCGTGAAGTTCGGCTTTGCCTGGCCAGCCTGGGCAGACAGATGGAGGGAAAGCCGCTCCCCCTCGTTGTAGCGCGCGATGGCCTCGGCCTTCTGGTGGTGCAGCCGGCGCCGCTGTTGCCGCAGAGCTTCCTCGGGAACTGCTGCATCACGGCCCTCACTGTGATCAGCTTGCAACGCTTGCGTTAACCAATCAACGTCGAAGCGCCCTGAGAAGGCCAGCACCTCCCAGATCTGTTTGGTACCGGCCACACGTTGCAAATGGCGATGCCACCGCTTACGCTTCTGGTCTTTCACAAACTTGGCGACGCTACCCAGACCTGCACCCTTGGCCTGGCCACCTTTTCCCGCAGGCTGAGAAGCACCGTGAGAACCTTTCTTACCGCCTGGCCCTTTGTTCGGACCCTGCGGAACCGCATGGCCCCCTTGTGGCGCAGACTTGCCTTTCGCTTTTCCCTTTTCGATATCCCGTTCCTGAAGCGCACGCTGCTGCCGCGACTGCTCGTACTGGTCGCGAGCTACTCTGACCAATTCCTGGCGCTCAGGCTCCGTGAGAACGTAGCGCATGTCGTCGATGTTCTTGCTCCGCAGAAAGTCATGTCGAAGCTTAAGGACAGAGAGAATGGCTCGGCCAGTCTCCTCCTGAGACGCAAAGGCCGCGTCATATTCCGAGCCAGGCTGAGGAGCGCCAGCTGGATCAGTGTCCGCTGGCTCCGTGGACTTCCTCTTTTTGAAAAGCAAGAGACTGAGATGATGGAGGACTTTCGGATCGTACTCCTCGTCGTACCTGTCGTCCCAAAGCTGCCTCAGCTCCCTGTGCAAGTCGTCCGCGCGATTCTGAACGACATCCTCGACGTAGTCGGGATCACCCGGTGAAGTCGGTGAAAGCGGAGGAGCAGAACTCGGCGACCGATCCCAATGCACAGAAGACTCGCGGTCCGCCTGTACGCTGACGTCGGCGTCGGAGACGTTTTCGACGACAATTTTCCGCCTCTTGCTCTCCCCAGGCTGAATAGCACCAGGGAGAGTGAGCACAACCGCCACCGCATCGTGTGCGTCGTTGCGCATGCCACGATCCGTAAAAGACGCGCCAACGGCAATGGAGCAGAAACGGGCGACTGCTCCGCAGACCGCGACGTGGTCGCCTTTGAGGTCGGCCGGAGTGGCATGGACCTCCCATACCTTCTCGTCGTTCTGCTCGCGCTGGTAAGCCTCCCGCGCCTCCTGGAAAGTGAGGTTGTCGTCGCCGACTACAAGCACAACGACTGCCTCGTTTAGATTCTCAAGAATCTTGGCCAGGCCGTCCAGGTGCAAGCGGAGATGGCGAACTGTCCGCTTTCGAGTCTGGATGCTCGGCGGTTTCTTGCCGCACACGATGTGCATGTTGGCGATCACCACGTGGAACTTGTCATGGCCTGGTTTGTTCACCTCAAAATGTGAAATAACAGCATCAATATCTCGGCCGCTAGGAGGCCTGTAAACTTTGCTGTCTTCGCACAGAGTCAGTTCCGCAGGCTGAGAAGCACCGCGGAACCCCCAGAGAGTCAAGTAGTTGTCGACCTCCAAGAAGCGAATGCCATCACCGAAAGGCTTACTGAGGATCTCTGTCACGTTGATCCCTGCTCGGCGAAAGCCTTCACGGAACGCACCGACCTCGCAGCCACAGACCATATCAGCATCAGCGGTCTCCACTATCTTGGCGCACAACCTTCCGAAGTTAGCGCAGTGAGTGGCCGCCTGCTTACCAGTCATCATGCCCTGCTCGAACCCGAAATTGAACGAGGCGACCGTGAAAGACGCAGGCTGCACAGCGCCAGAACCAGGCGTCTGTCCACCTTCCTCCGCAGGCTGAGAAGCACCGCGAGGCGGCGCAGGCTGAGAAGCACCGCGAGGCGGCGACACTTCGGACGAGCCTCGCGGAGCAGAGGCTGCGGATGAACGTTGGACATGGGGGTACGGCCAGGGGAACGCCATTGCAATCAAAACTCAGTGGACTGCAGTGAATGAATGTAGTGGCCAATTGAATGCAGAGGACTGCAGTGTCACTAGCAAGTCCTGAACCAAACACAGCTGTGGCGGAAGGAATATGAAGCGTCTGGCTATTCAAAATGTTGCCCGGCAATGGAGTTCTGGGAACTCGAAGACCAGGAAGTGGACTAGAGTTGGCTCTGGGCATCCAAAATGTAGCCCAGGAATGGAGTTCTGGGAACTCGAAGAGCACGAAGTGGCCTACAGTTGGCTCCGGGCATCCAGAATGTGGCCCGGGAATGGCGTTCTGGGATGTCGAAGAGCACGAAGTGGCCTACAGTTGCATCCGGCCCCCCAGAATGTGGCCCGGGAGTGGCGTTCTGGGATGTCGAAGAGCACGAAGTGGCCTACAGTTGCATCCGGCCCCCCAAAATGTGGCCTGGGAATGGAGTTCTGGAAAGGCGAAGAGCACGAAGTGTGTGACTGTTGGTGAAAAACGAGCCCGGCTCATGCCGCCCGGAAACGCCCCAACACCTGCCCGGACCCCCCTGTGGAGTGATCTGCTGCTCTCTTTTGATCCCACTAGAAACCTATCAGTCTTCGCTGTTAGGTAAAAAACCAACAATACCCCAAACAGGCCAAAAAACATCAAAAAATAGTCCCCAGACCATTTTTGGAGCTTGATGTTGAAGTCAAAACACAATCTCCAGACCATTTTTGGAGCATTTTTCTGATATGTTTTACTTTTCGTCGAAAATCCCCCTGTAGGGGGACAGGCCCGACTCAAGGCTGGCCGCCGCTCCTTGCTGCCCCGCGCTCGCCCCGGCGCCGCCGCACGGAGGCCCGCGCCGCCCCGCGCTCCCCGTCGGGCGAGGCGCGCGGGCTCCGGAGCCGGCCTGGGCGCGCCCCGGGCCACGGCCGCGGGCACGCCCTGGCCTCACTCCTCCTCCTCCTCCTCCTCCTCCTCCTCCTCCTCCTCCTCCTCCTCCTCCTCCTCCTCCTCCTCCTCCTCCTCCTCCTCCTCCTCCTCCTCCTCCTCCTCCTCCTCCTCCTCCTCCTCTCCTCCTCCTCCTCCTCCCCTCCTCCTCCTCCTCCTCCTCCTCCTCCTCCTCCTCCTCCTCCTCCTCCTCCCCCTCCTCCTCCTCCTCGTCGCCACCTCTGGCCCCGGGCTCCTCGCCATGGCTCGGACGTCCATTCCCTGTGCTTTTTCGTCGGTTTCGTGCGTGGTTTTGTTCGCCAAATGATCGAGGACGCTCCTCGATTGTCCTCGCCGAAGGAAAAGTGCACACGTCCGAGCGATGCCAAGGCTCTGGGTGGAGCGCTCGGCTGCGCTGCCCGTGGGGCATGATCCCAGGGAAGCTCTGCATGGCCCCCCTCAAGTGCCCGGGAGAACGAGTTAGATGGTCGATCCAGGGACCTTCCGGGAGCCACTCGCTCGACTCATGCGTCAATGCGTCGAACCACCGCCCACTTGCATCGATCTTGAGTCGAGGTAGAGTCGAACCGATGGAGTCGAGCCAGAGTCGAACCAACATCGAGCTAGAGCTATATCAGGCAAAGCTCCTGAGGAGCTCAAAAAGAGCAAACCCCCTATTATTATCGAAAACATAGAAACAAGTTGCCCCCTATTATTATCGAAAACATAGAAACAAACCGCCCTCTATTAATATCATAAAAATACAAGCGGCATTCCTATATCGCTCGTATTATTTCTGTATTGTTTTTGTATTAATACAACCCAGCCCAAAGGCTCACAACGTATTGCCGAAAATGCTCAAAATACACAAATAATATCAAAATAATATGAAAACCACATGCAAACCAGACAAGCTCACAACAAAAACAGCGGATCCTGCGCAGCAGTGGATATAACCAACAGAGAACGGATCGTGTGCAGCGCTTCCTCTCTTCCTCCACCTCGCTTGCTTCCCTTCCTTTGTCGTTTCCTGCCGTCGTCCCTCCTCCCCGCCCCCTCGTCCTCGCCCACCCCTGCCTACCGTCGCCTTCCTCCTCTGCTCGTCCACCTCCCTTCCGGCCCCCCACCCCTTCTAAGACTCTTCTCATCCTCCCCCTCTCCTGTTCTGGCCCCTGCCTGAGCAGAACAATCGACGCGGCCGCCGCGCGCCGGGCTCGCCGTCGCGTCTGCCGTTGCACTGCGCGCGACGCGCGCGACCTATTTGACAGAAAGCACGTCGGAGCAACGCTGGGAGAACGCGCAAACAGTGGTTTGCCCGAACCCATGAACCAGGCGCCCAGAGCACGTCGCACTGTTCCCACTCCATGAAGAAATCAGCATTGCTAGCTGCTGCTACAAAGCTGCCACAACCAGGTCGCTGACATGCGACTCGAGCGCCTGCCCGAGCGTCGCTGCCACTAGGTCACTAGGACTAGTGACGAGTGACTAGGCCCCCCTGAGAGGATTTGCAGCGTTCGTTGCTCCCACCAGGCCGACTTGCATGAGTCATGAGGTTTGCCTCAATTCGGTCCCAGCGCCTCCAAGCGAAGTAGAGATCAGCGTTGCCACGCTGGATCCCACCAGGCATCACGAAACAAAAAATGTCGCAACGCCGAGTTCGACTCCAATGCCTGCCCGACTGCGAGCATTGCCAGCAGCTGCCAGCATTGACCCTGCCAAGGCACATCAGAGGATTCCAGCTCGAGCTCGTTGCCCCTGCCATGCCGCACGCGTGGATGTATGCCAAGAGTTCGGCCCCAGTGGCGCCAGCGCCTGCCCGACTTGTAGAACTGGTAAACGGTAAACCCACCGCCCCTGCGGGTAGCAAGCCATCCTGGATCATCCTGACTCAACATGCACCAGGCCACAATGGCACAATGGCAGTCTGCCGTGCCGTAATTTGCTGGATCTCCCGATCGGCCCGAGCGCGACTTGGACTTGGAATAAACCAGCATGGCGCCAGCGATGGCCCAGGCCAACGCCCGGGCCTGCCCATGCCCCGCCCAGAAGCTCTGGGTGCAAGACATGACCGCGCTCGACGTCGACGAGTCCGACTGCGCTTGGCTTGGCGTTCGCCGGGGCTGCGCCGGGGCCGGCGCCCTCCAGCCTCGCGCAGAACGTCGCCGCAGTGCGCGGCCTGGGCCCGTCAAGCCAACTGGCACCCCAGCACTGACGTCTTCAGCGCCGAGGGCCGCCAGCCGAACGGCCGAGAACAAGGGGAACTAGATCCTGACAGGTCTCCGAAAAGTAGGCAATCCCTCCGACCACCCTCTTTGCGCGAACTGGAAAAATAGGTGTTCTCCCGGGGAGATGTATTTTTCTTATATAATTATAAAAAGATAGAAAAATCATGTGGGAAAAACTATTTTTTTACTATTTTAATAGTTTTTGCGTTTCGTTTTTTTATATTTCTTGCAAAAATACAAAAACGCCGAAACTGAAAAAATACCCGCCCGCCCCGGGCGCACCCTCGCCGCGTGCTTCCCGATCTGCTCCCCGGCTCCCCTCCCGGGGGCGGCTCTGCAACCTCTGCGGGCGTTGCCTGGGCGGCCTTGGCGCGGGACATCGTCGTCGTCGTCTGGTCGTCGGGCTCCTCGGCTGGAGGCCCCGCGCCTGTTGGCCGTGCTCTGGCTCCCGAGTTGGAGGCTCCGCGCCTGTTGGCTGCGCTCTGGCCTCCCGCCTGTTGGCCGGGCCCGGGGCCCGCCCGATGCCCGACGCCGTGGGGGGCCTCGGGCCCGTCGCCCCCAGCGCGCGCGACGTCGACGCCAACGGGCGGCGCGACAAGGATAATCAAAAAAGCAGATTGGCCTCGGCCCCGGCCCCTGCCCGAGGGCTAAAGTTAGGCTAAAGTTCGGCTAAAGTCACATGCGTTGGGGCGCTGGGCCCCAGGCCGCAAGGGCGCAAGGCGCAAGGGCTACCTAGCACTTACTTACTAACTACAATTACTACAGCCTCTGGTCTGCCAAATGGAACCGAAACCGATGATTGCAACGAACCGCTGGCCGACGGCCCGACGGGCACGGTCGCGGCGCCATGGCCAATTCAATTACCAAGTGCCCATCCCATGCCATGCCCCCATGGCCCCATGGCCCAATGCCCATGGACGGCAATGGATCGGGCCAGCCAGAAGGTCTGCAGGCTGGGGGCTCAGTCGCTCAGTCCCAAGGCTTGCACAAAACAAACAGAGCGCGTCCGTCTCGGCCCTGGCCCTCCAAGGCGCGGCGCGGCGCATATGTCCAGACGAGGGCAGACATATTGACAACAATTGCAAAATCAGGCGCTGCACCGGTGTGCAAACTGCACGCAGGCCCAGGCGCAACATGCCTGCATGCCGCGCGCGGCCCCCTGATCGCGCCAGATAAATGACCGAAGGGGGGGCGGCAATGACGGGGCGCTGTGGTGGCGCTGCTGGCGGCGGCACTGCAACTGCAATGTGGCCACGTTGGCAATGTGGCAGCGCTGGCCCCACGACGGCGGCAACCTGTCGGGGGCCGCTCGTCGCTCGTGCTCGCGGCCCGCGGTGATCGCGGGAGCGGGAGCGCGCCGCCCTCTGGTGAGATGACCAAAAAGCCGAAGGCGTTGGGCCTTGGGCTTCGGGCTGGCGGCCTGGGCCCGCGGCCAGGCCAGGCCAAACCAAGGGCGAGCGACCGCCTGCGCTCGCAAGGGCTACCCGGCTACCAGGCAGCGGCCACCAGCAGTGAACTTTACTGTTACTACTAATGCTGCTTTCGTAGGGGGTCCGACTCCTAAGTAGGGTCGCGCTGGGGTAATCCCTCCCCTCAAAGCCACTCTTCCTTTCCCTTTCCTCCTTATCCATACCTTCCCCCCTCGCCTCCCTTTCCCTACATCTTTCACTTCCTGGCCGTTCCCCCCCTCCCTGTTGCGGTGCCCCCCCTTTCCCGGGCGGGCCTCGCCTGCAGAATCAGGGTCCGAAGGCTCCGAAGGCTCCCACATCAGCCAACGGAGCCCAAGTGGCTGCGGGGCGAAAGCACGAGCAACGAAAGGAGGGGCAACAGGAACACGGGCGCCACATCCCCCGGGCAACGGAGGAGGAGGGGAGGAGTGAACCGCAGGTTCTCCGGGGGAGCCCAGGCTGTGGAGAGTCATGCCCTACCTTTTCCCCGGGGAAATTGCCTAAACGTATTATTATATTATATATGCACATGCACATTTTTCTATTCTTCTCATATTATTAGCATCCTTGCTGTGGAAGTGCTGCTCAGGTGTCTGCCGTTTATAGAGCTAGAGTCGAGCTAGAGTCCAACAGATCATCCGCCGGGTGGGCTCCAGGGAGGTCTAGCTTCCCACGATGCCGAAGCTCGCGCAACCTCAGGCTTCGACCAGGCTCCCGGATCGCCGACATCGGCCTCGCCGCGCACACACACACACACACACACTGTGGGGAAAAATACACAAACAAAACACACTGTGGGAACAAAAAACGCACACAACACACACACACACACAACACACACACACACACACCGTGGGGAAAAAAACACGCACACAAAACACACACACACAACAAAAAAAAACAAATGCAACAGCACGGCACTGCACCGTGCCATCTTTGGACTCCTCTCAGACCCTGCGCCAGAGCGGTACGGTGCGCAGTCGCTCGGCCCGGACGGCCTGGAGGAAGTGCGCCATGCCGGTCCGGGGTCGAGGATCGACCACGCCTCTCGAGACGCCAACGCGGCATAGTAACGTACACACAAGGCGTCCGCGGAACACACGCACACATACACTTTTTTGGTCAGCGGGTCGGGAGCGGGCCCCTTCCGGTCAAGAGCTAAACGGGAAGCGGGTCGCCCTGATTTGGTCGACAGGGCGCGGGCGGGCGGGGCCTCAGGCGGCCGGAGGGCTCAGAAAACAGGCGGTGCCGAAGATCTTGCACACGCACATACACACACACACACACACACATACACACTTGTTGGCGTCGCGGCCACGCGCGTAGCGGCGCGGCGTGGAAATCGGGCGAACAGGCGCGCGCGACTGGCCAAGGTCACGCGGCGTGGGGATACTGGATCCGCCCGTAGATGGGCGGCCAGCCCGGGGGGGAAGTGATAAGGGGCGGGCCTTCTCAGAAGGCTCGAGAGTCCCCCGGCCCTCTGAGAAGTCTTCTAAGCCTTCCCCGAAGACACCGAAGACCTCTCAGAAGGAGGCCTTCTGAGAAGCCCCGCCGCCTTCTGAGAAGGCCTCCTCTTTCTCACTCCCCCCCCTCGCGCGCCGCCGAGTAGAACACACAGCCTTGCACCAACGAGTCCTCAGGCTCGAGCGAGCTGGGCGCCGTTCGGCCCGTGGCCCCCGAGCGCTCCGACCCAGGGGCCTCGATGCTCCGCCGCGGCGCGCCTCGGCGGCGTGCTGCCTGGCACGTCTCGGAGAAAAACAAAAAGCACGGCTCACACGTGTGCTCGAGCGCACAAGCGACGCCGACGGAGCGACCGCTCCGCCTCGCACTTACGGAGTAGCAACACAACGGCATGCAGTCGGACCTGACTGGAGAGGGCACGCGAGAGGACACGAGACCCTTCCGAGGGCCTCGTTGCCATAGGAATGCAGAAGGCATGGGTCGCGAGGCACAGGACACAAGGGCACCCTTGATCTGGCAGGGTCGACCTACAAATCAGCGCCGACTGTACCCGTGCGGATGTCTTGGGTAGGCGCTGGGCCCCCTCCTCCCTGGCGAGCGGAGCGCGCCAGGGACGGCGCCAGAGCCGCTGCCAGAGGGGGCCCAGCGCAGATCCAAGAAATCCGCGCGGAGCTCCAAAAGCTGGTGGTTGTGTAGTTGTTTCTTCTTCAACTGTCGCCACGCTGCTGTCTGAGCAGAGGAGCGCAAGAAATGTGCCAGGCTGTTAGGAGAGGAGGGTAAGCGGGGATGGCGCTGGCGGAACACGGCACGACAGATCGCCCAGTCCTCCAGGAGCAGGCAGCTCAGCCTGCAGTCAAGGCTGACAGTGCCTACGTCCGGCAGGTTCGTGTCGCGTCGACTTTGGCGCTAGTTTCTGACACCGCGTGGGTATGTCAACCTTGAACGATCGGCGGCTTCTTGGTCGCCAGATCGTTCCATGTTGGCCGATGCAGAGCCGCTGGCGGCGTCCGACCTTGAACGCCCGCGGCGGGGTCGCCGCCGCGTCGACGTGATGCGGCATGCCGCACTCTCGGGCCACGGAGGTCCGCACAGGTGTCGGGGAGACCTGGAGGCACAGGGGATCCTGCGACAGACGCACACTGCACATGTCCATACGCAATCAGAGGCGGCGGCCCTCCGCAGGGATGCAACTCGTGTGTTCAGCAGGGCCTCTACGGTCGCACACGCCGGGCGGATAACGTGTTTGACTGGCACGTATGTCCCATTTCTGCTGGTCAAGGCCATGCGAGGCAAAAGAGGGCAAGAAAAGGATCGATTACCCCACAAGCCGACTCATTCACGTCATTTTGGTTCAGCCGCCTGGGGTCATTCTGCCTGGAACAGCTTACTATTCGTGGCTCCGTCCCGAACTCGTGTTGGGGCCGTCCTGGCCCCTTGTGGCATTCTGGAAGTCCTCTAGGAGCTTGCTGGTAGCTCTCTGGCGCCAAGTGGAGGCTCTCTTCGGGTCCTTCCTGGGCCCCTCATGGCGGGTCTCAGGACCCAACAGGACGGCGACGGCCGCATGGGGCAATTTAGAAGCCGTTGCGGCGCGTCTTGCAGCCCTTCTTCACATATCCATGGTTCGTGCCCAGCTGCCTGCGATAACGAAGAGGGCTGGCGGTGAGCGCGGAGCGTCTTGACTGAAGAGAAGGAGGTCTCATCCCGCCATCCCTCCGCTCTCCCCGAATCCCTCTGGTTAGGATTGGGGTTGCGCACAGACAGCACCTCATGGTAGTCCCGGCTGGTCTCAACAAGCCCCCAGAATACAGTGCGGACGCAGTCGCAAGAAACCCTCGCAAGAAACCCAACCCTGAAAACTCGCGCGCGCGACGTGCAACTTCTTTGACGGCCGCGGGAAGTCGCCGCGCAGAGCGCGGAGCGAAGAAACCCAGGATACCCTGACGAAAAGCATATGGTTTCTTGGTGCGCGCCCCCACCGTAGTCCAGGAGGGTCTCAACACCTCAACGCTGGTGCGCGAAGCGCCCTGGGAGCGCCGCTGGACGCGTTGCCAGGGTATGGACCCCGCCCCGGCCAGGACTGCCTGGGAGTGCTGCCTGTGCGCAGCCCGGAGCCTTGTCGGCTCCCTTCCGTCCTCTCCCGCACACCCCAATCCTCCGAAGATGTCGAGGTCGCGGCGGTCATCTCGAAGGGCACGTTCGGGAGCTCCGCGGGAACACTGGTGGACTTGGACTCCGAGCGGGCGACGGTGCCTCGGGAGCACGCAAAAGGCTCCTGCCCCGCCACCACCCCTTCAGGACCCATCGGCATCGGCACCTCGCCATTCCTCCCTCCCTCCCTCGAAGCAGGAAAAACCACACGACGACAGCTCTCGGAGCTCCGCGCGGACCTCTCGGATCGGCGCTGCGCCCCCCTCTGTCGGCGCCTCCGGCGCCGCCCCCGGCGCGCTCCGAGCGCCGAGGAGGGGTGCCCATCGCCGATCCAAGAAATCCGTGCGGACCACCACCTCCTGGGGCAGCGTGGCAGGTGTTGTTTCGGGGCTCCCACGTGCCTACGCAGCGGCGGAGGATGTCTGTCAGCTCGGCCTCGCGCACGAGTTGGGATTTATGCGGCGAGAAAGGCACCGCGATCTTCTTGAAAACATGGCGTATCGCCTTCTCGAGTTCGTCGAGAGTGATCCCTTCGTCCTTGATCAAGTCGGCCTCCTTCTCAGTCAACAAGTCTCCCTCGCGCAACTGCTTGTAAAACTCCTCGCCAGGATACGTGAAGGACTTATTGTCCCGTTTGTAGATCTCCACCGGAACAATGTGGACACCTGAGTGGTACGCAGTGGTGATCTCGACCAGCACCCAAGGACGCCTCAGCACCTCTTCAGTGAGGAGAAGCACCAGGTTGCGCGTGTTGCGCACGTGGTCCCGAAGGTCGGCCAGATCGCTCAGATCTTCCGAATCGAGAAACACAGGCGCCATCATGCCATGACCAGGCGAGTCGGGGTCCTGATCGATCATGCTATTCAACGCTCCATTTCCTCTGCCCTCCCCCCTCTGCCTTGACCCCTGCCTCCGCCCACCTACTCCCCCGTCTTTCACCCTATGCGCATGTCATGGCCGCACATGGCTTCCGTTGGCTCTTGGTCCTACAGCCTCCGCGAGTAACCCCGTGGCCCATGGCTCCCGGCAGGACCACTAACTCACTATCCAATCATACCGCTGTGCGGCGGGTGGGCGAGAAAACAATGTCAAACAACTCGAACGTTGCGATCTGACGACAGGCGCCTGAATTGCTACCTCAACTCGCTGTATAGATTCACGCCACCGTGCCGTAGGCACATAGTGGAGTGTCCCCAGGTCCCCCTCGAGCTCTATGCATTGAGTTTTGTAGCACTTGCAAAAAAAATAGGCCCAAAATCCACGGACCTCCTCAGGTTTCACGTGACTTCTGGGGCTTTTCACATGACTTCTCTGGAACTCTGCACTTGTTGCAAAGCAGTAGGTGTCTTTCATGTTTCGGCCCCAGAAGTGGGGAAAGCGAGCAGCCCCACGAGCTCTCATATGCCAAGATGGACCCCGAGATCGCCAAGAGTCTCCCAAGATCCCGAGAGTCGCCCAATAGGCCCCCAGAGACGCCCGAGAGGCCTCCAAGAGGCTCCCGAGATGCCCCCAACAGGCCCCAAACAGCCCCAAGGCGGCCCCAGATGGCCCCAAGAAGGCTCCCAGACTGCCTCCCAAGGCGCCAGACGGCCACAAGAGCGGCGCCCCGAGACAGCCCCAGAGAGTCCCAAGATGGCCAAAGGGCGCGGGTACGCTTCGTGGAGAATTCGCTTCGCCTGTTTCGCTTCGCACTGTTCGCTTGGCAGGGGTTCGTGTCGCCCAGCTTCGCTTCGCCTGGTTCGCGCCACCAGGGGTTCGCTTCGCAGACTTCGGCATGTTGGAGGCCTGGAAATGGGCACCGACACCACAAGACAGGGGGCTGCCTCAACAGGGGGGAGATGGTCCTCGAAATCGGCGATTAAATCGGTGTTGGTGGTAATATTTCGGTCACCTTGGAAGCCAGAATATTACCACCATCGCCGAGATCGGGATCTTTCTTCCCTCGGTGGAGGAACACCGCCGATATTGGTGTTGGTGTCAATCTCTAGGCCTGCGAGCATGGTTCGCTTCGCCGGGGGCAAACTTCGACAGAGTTAGCTTCGCATGGGTTCGCCGCGCTGGGTGTCGCTTCGCTGGAGACCGTGAGATGCGCTGCGCTGGCGGCTCGCTTCGCCGGTGTGGATCACCACTCGGAGGGCGGATGATCGCTCGGGCGGACGGGTCGGGTCGGGCGGACGGGTCGGGTCAGACGGGCGGACCTTGTCGGGCGGGTCGGGCCGGGCGGGACATGCACGTGCGAGGCGCAATCGAATACAGGACCATCAGTCGGACGGTCGGGTCGGGGGGCGCCTAACAGTCGGGTCGGGCGGGGGGACCCTGGCCGGGCGGGCTGGGCGGGCAGGACAATACAAAAGGGCGGGGCGCCATCAAGCCAGATCAACCCTCGGGCGGACGGGTCGGGTCGGGCGGGCGGGCCCATCGAGCGGGCGGACTTACTGAGCGGATCCAGCAGGCGTGCCACTAAACTGCGGGACGCGATACAGGAGGATCATCCCTCGGGCGGACGGGTCTAATCGGGCGGACGGAACCTACGGGGCCCGGGCGAAGCGAACCAGGCGAAGCGAACACGGGCGAAGCGCACCGGGCGAATCGAGCTTTGCGAAACGAGCCTGGCGAAGGGAAGCGGGCGGAGCGAATCGGCGCAGCGAACCCCGGGCGGATCTGACACGGGCGAAGCGAACCCGGGCGAAGCGAACCCTGGCGGAGCGGACCTCAGGCGAAGCGAACCCCAGGCGAAGCGAACCCCAGGCAAGGCGAACCTGGGCGAAACGATTCGGGCGAAGCGAACCTGGCGAACCAACACTGCGAAGCGAACCAGCCAAAGTGAGCCCATGGCGAAGCGACCGTAGGACCTGAGAGGGCCCCAGGAGGCCCGAAGGAAGACCCAAAAGGCCAGAACAGAGCTCTAAGTGGCACCAAGACGGCCCAAAGACTGCCCCCACATGGTGTTCTCCTAGTGGTTCCCCTCACAGTTGGGGGATCACGCCATCCACTTGCGCGGCCGCACTTTCGCTCGACATTTCACGACACGGACGTTTCCACAAGGAAGGGGGCAGTGATTCGTCGAAAGCGTCTGCGATAATGGCAATCGAACCGGTGGGAGCAGCCGACACGCAACCTTCGCACACCGACGACTGTACCCCATCCCATCCAAAATAAAGAAAATTAACACCCGCAGGGTGATTGTTTAGGCGCGATGTTGGACGCGGTTGTCGCGCGCTCGCCACATGTCGTTGCCGCCTGTCATGTATTCCCAATATGGTTGTTGAATATACGAGTTTGCATGTCATGTTTGCCCGTTGTGCACGTCGCGCGCATAAGCATGTTTCTGGTACGCGCCAACGAGACGCCCTTGCGCCACGGTGTTGGTAAGTTCACACTTCTTTCCGCGAGTGTTCTCTGGGGCTTCCGTCTATCGCTCGTTGCCATCATCGTGTTTTAGATCCACTTTCGTCTTGCCGATGTTTTGGCGGAGACACCCAGGGCACTCGATTCACAGCGGCTGCGTTTAACTGCGCCTCCACACGTTGGAACATATCAAACCACTCCACAAGTGCGTGCCCCGAACACCGAGTTAAAATCTAAAGAATGTTCGTATGATCCGCCTCACGTTAAAAACGCCGACCCCCCTTGCGGGGGTCATCAGGCTGAGAGGATCAGGCTGTAGCCACTAAGCGACTTGGCTCTCATCAGTGCAATGAGATAATCTGCAACGTTGCAATACCCTCGAGAACTCAGCAACGTGGTAAACATGATTTTCCACTCACGTGCTCTCCGAGCACAGGAGTACTGAGCTTCCCTCGGGGACAAGACCATCGGCGTGTGGGACGGCGCGCGAACCCCCCTTGGTCGGAGAGCACGGTGTTGACGTCCCCGAGTCACATCCTCAGAATCTCAAAGTGCCCTGGGACGCGTAACTGTACTACGGATCTGCGCCCCGGAAGCCACCAAATCTCCTGTAAGAAGCTGTGGGTCCGTATTGCCGATGCCGCGATCCCTCGTACAACATAAACACTGGATCCGCGCTCCCGAGGCCACGATCCCTCTAAAACACCCGCGCCCCCGAGGCCACGATCCCTCAAGGGAAACGGTGGACACACGCTGTTCCAAGACCACGACACTTTTGGGGGTCGGCGCGCACAAGGGGGTAGGGGGCGGGGGGAAGGCTTCTTAGAAGGAGGCTGGTTCTTAGAAGGCGCCAGCCCTACACCTAGAAAGACCGCGCCTTTTAAGAAGCAGGGGTGCTTCTAAGGAGCCTTCCCGGCTCCCCCTTACCACCCTCTGCGCGCGGCTGATTTTGTCAAACACTACAGGGTCGGGGCCCTCGGGGCCACAATTCCTCATCAAGAACGGTGGATCCACGCCCCCGAGGCACAGATTCCGACTACTCGCAGAGAACCCTGGATCCGCACTCCCGAAGGCACGATCCGTAATAAAAAAATGTAAATCCGCGCTCCCGAGGCCACGATCCGCGTAAGGAGCTAATGCTCCACACTCCCGAGGCCGTAATGGCGGACTCTATCCAGTAGACAAGCCCTCTCGAGACTACGATCCGTTGTACAAAACAGGGGTGGACCTAAACGGTGTGTTGGCGATTTCGTGGGCCGTTTTCGTTTCGATATCGTTTTGCGTTAAAGGCGGATTGAAGACAAAACGAGGGAAAACGAAAACAAAACGAAAAGGAAAAACACCGTTTACGTACGGTCAGCCCTAATACAAAACTGTGGCTCCACGCCCCCGAGGCCACGATTCCACAGAAACCGACGCTGGAGCCGAACACCCGAGGCAACGATGCCTCGCCAAAGAGCTGCGGGCCCGCGCTCCCGAGTCCACGATCCCGAGGCCACGACCCCTTGTTGTGAAAGGAGGTGTCCACGCTGCCGAGGCCAGGATCCCTGAACAACACACTATGCGCCCGAGCTCCGGAGTCCAGCCACGGCCCCTCGCACAAAACTCCGAGCCGCGCTCTGGAGGACGCGGCGCCCGTGACCACAACTACGGGCCCGCTCCCCAGAGGCAACGGCGCCTCGCGGAAGAACCGCCGGCTCCGAGCTCCCGAAGCCACGACTCTCCAGTCGAGCTGCTACCAGAAGGAACGCTGAACAAGGAAGGCAGCCCCTTTTTGGCTCCAGAAGCGCATGGGTGCACGAGTAGCGTTAGAGGACCAGCCATGAAAAGACCTGAGGAATATCGAGTCCCTTTCAAACCCGAACTGTTTCTTCATGCACCGTCTCGGCTGTTCTCCAAAAAACTCTGGACCCGCGCTCCCGATGCCACGACCCCTTGCAAGACACCGGGGGCCCGCTCCTGGGACTGGCCAGGCAACCAGGCAGCCTTCCAACCAGCGATGAGGCCTGCGAACCAGCCCATCAGACAGCCGACCACCCGACCAGCCGACCGTCCGTCCAGACAGCCCGCCAACCAGCCGAGCTGCCAGCCTGCCAAC
This sequence comes from Prorocentrum cordatum, assembly GCA_963575745.1. Classification (NCBI taxonomy): domain Eukaryota; class Dinophyceae; order Prorocentrales; family Prorocentraceae; genus Prorocentrum; species Prorocentrum cordatum. The sequence goes on along the minus strand of CAUYUJ010021526.1, from coordinate 228,145 downwards.
CTATCCGCCGATCAGGCCACCGACCCAGTGGAGACAGCTGCGCAGGCAGCCAGAGGGTGGGGGGGGCCGCAGCGGAGGAAGAAGCCCCCGGCATAAGACAGCGGTGCCGCTACTGGCCGCGAATGTGAGGGCGCGGGATTGACGCCGGGTCTGTGGCGTGGGCGTTCGACGCAGGTTTGGGCGTGAGGTTGCACCTGAAATTGTACATGGGCTCGGCCGCGGCGGCTCTGGACGCGGCTTCTGGGCGTGGCTCCAGACGTGGCTTGGAGGCGTAGGCGTCTGCGCGGGGTTGGGGATTGGCTCTGGAATGTGGCCCCCCCCACACACACACACACACACACACACACACACACACACACACACACACACACACACACACACACACACACACCACACACACACACACACACACTGGGTTGCCCACACACACACACACACACACACACACGCACGCACGCACGCACGCACACACGCACATACACACACAACACACAACACACACACACACACACAACACACACAACACACAACACACACACACACACACACACAAACACACACACACACACACACACACACACACACACACTGTGGGCTGCACACGCATAGGGTTCAACATACACCCTCAGCGTGTATCCAGAATATCATGTATGTGCATCGGAGGTACAGGACAGGCGAAGAGACAGAGAAGAAGCAATGTGCAACGCATCCGCACTCTGCCTCCACTCTACGACCCTCTCCCTGTCCCTCTCCCCTCCCTCCCTCCTTCTGGGCTCCTCGCTGATGATGCGCTCGAGAGCCTCCTGCATCAGCGTGGCCTCCGTACCTCCGTCGGCTTTGTGGTGGGAGATGAAGATGTAGTGCCCGACCTGCGACAACTGGGGCGCCGTGTGGGAGAGCTCGTCGCCCTGATCGTCACTGAAAATATCGTTGAACACGTCCTCCTTGGTGATCCTGATCTCGTCCAGGACGTCGGACCAGGTGGACTCGGGGCACTGGTTCAGGATGCGGACGAACTCCCGCCCGTACCTGCGGGGAAGGCCGACGCACCCCTCCACTCCCCCTGCGCGGGAGATCGCTGCGCGCACAACGCTCCTGGCGGGGAAAGTTAGGGGCCTGCTCAAGGGGAGGGGAGGGTGGGGGGAGGAACATCAACGCGGAATCGGCGATACGTCGACGATAGATGGGCAACTGGCCCCAGATACACAAAAACATACTATCCTGCCCGAGGGGTGGGCTGACAGACCCCTGTCGATGAGGAATGGGCGATTGGGCGTCAATGCTTCCCCCATGAGCCTATTCCCCCTGAGCACGAAATGCGGAACAGCGGGGAAGTGTTGAAAACGCGTTCAGGGCGATCCCACTCCCTGCGAGGACGACGACGACGACGACGACGACGACGACGACGTCAACGACGATTGTCGTCGTCAATATTGTCATCATCATGGCCATGCTCATCAGAAAAGGAGGAGGGGGAGCATAAGAGGAGGAGGAGGAAGTGGAGAAGGGGGAGGAGGAGGAGGAGGAGGAGGAGGAGGAGGAGGAGGAGGAGGAGGAGGAGGAGGAGGAGGAGGGGGAGGAGGAGGAGGAGGAGGAGGAGGAGGAGGAGGAGGAGGAGGAGCAGCAGAATAGGAGGAGGAGGAGGAGCATAAGAAGAAAAGGAGGAGGAGCAGGAGGAGGAGGAGCAGCAGGGGCAGTAGGAGCAGTAGGATTTGTTTGCCATCAACAGCTCCAGCCGTCCACGCACACCACTGGGGGGAGGGCTACTCCACCCTAGAGGAAAAATGATTTGAAAAGCGACGGCGCAGCAAACAACTCCATATCTCTGCAGGTCTCGAAGGGAAGAGCTGCCGTCAGAGACCTGAGACTGGCCAGTAGGCGACGGCGCCACACAAGACAGAAGCGGATCACTGAACCCACGAACCCGAGGAACCCGAATCCCCGTTCGGGGAAACGGGGCGGACTCCTCCTTGCTGTTTTGTTGGACCCCACCTTGGGCTCCCAGTCGTCAAGGCGGCCCGATCCCACCTCGGACTCCCAGCCTTGTTCACACCTAACATCCTCACACAAGGACCGCGGATCATGCCTGGGTTGTAGTAGTAGAAGGGGATATAGCCGTGCCTCGGTTGTGAACCTGATAACTACGGGCCTGGCAGGGCGAGACATCCTGGCATCCTCGGCGAAGCCGAGGAGAAGAAGGCGGGGAAACAGGACGAGCGCGTTGCACTCTTACTTTGCGTGCGAGATCTCAGGAGACACGTGCACCCTTGCATCCTGGAGAATACTATCCCTCCCCCTCCCCCTGCCCGTCCCTCTCCTCCCCCATCACTCTCCCTCCCCCTTCCCCTCCACCTTCCCCCTCTCCCTGCCCCTCCCTCTTGCAAAAGCTATGTGCATCTCAAGACGGCTCAGGGAGGATGCCTCGTTGCGACCGGTGCCGGGTTAAGGAATACCACTCATAGGGGGTACTAGTCCTAGGGCGCACTAGCCGTAGGGAGTGCTATCTCTAGGGAGTACCAGTCCTAGAGACTATTACCCCAAGGGTGTACCAGTCCTAGGGAATACTGGTCCTAGGGAGCACTCGGGGTACTGCGTACAAGCCCTAGGTAGTACTAGTCATTGGGAGTGCTGGTCCGAGGGAGTACTAGTCCTAGGAAGCACTGTCGCTAGGGAGTGCTAGCCCCAGGGAGCACTAGTCCTAGGGATTGTTACCTCTAGTCCCAGGGATTCTAACCCAACGGGGTACTAGTCCTAAGGCGTATTAGTCCTAGGGAATACTTGTCCTAGAAAGTATATGTCCGAAGGGATCTCCCTAGGGATTACTGTGTCTAGGAGTTACTGAGCCTGGGGAACACTCGTCCTAAGGATGTCAAGTCATAGGGATTACTAGGCATAGGGGTTATTAGGCCTAGAGGATACAACGGGGTTACTAGCAACAAACAAACGAACAAACAGACGAGCAACGTCACAACACAATAACAACGACAACAAAAAGAAACAATATAAGACTGCTCGCTCGTACTTGCCCGTGTGCTATTTAAAACGAGTTCCACACACCCTCGATACCCGCCCTTTTTGTCTTCGATCGCACAGCAGTTGGGGGGATTATTTCTCTTTGCGGGGGGCGGCGGGCTTAGACAAGCGGGCAAACCTGAACGGGCGGACAATCCTTCGTGGGCGTACATGTGCCCGCCATTGGCATTGGTGCTGGCCCTGCATAAGGAGGAGGGGGAGAACGAGGGAGAGTGGGAGGAAGGGAGGGGGGGACGAAGGAAGAGGGAAAACGCCAGGAGAGAAGGAGCAAAGAGGGGGGCGGTTGCTTAGAGGCAGAGGGAGAGAGAGAGAGAGAGAGAAAAAAAAAAAAAAAAAAAAAAAAAAAAAAAAAAATGATAAGAGAGGTAGAGAAAGAGAGAGAGAGGGGGGAGAGAGAGAGAGAGAGAGAAAGAAAGAAAGAAAGAAAGAAAGAAAGAGGGAGGGAGGAGGCACGAGAGGGGAGGGAAAAGGAAGGAGGGAGAGGAGGGAGAGGGGATAGGGCAGAGAGGCATAAGGATGAGGGACGAGAGGAAGGAGAGAGAAGGGAGGAGAAGGAGGGAGGAGGGAGAGGGAGGAGGAGCAGGAAGGTAAGAGCGTTCACGTTCGAGGAAGTCCTCGGCGAAAGAGCCGTTCCTGAATGAAGTCTCGGGCGGGAGCCCACGACGGGCGGGCGATCCCCTGACGGGCGGGTCGGGCGGGTGGGACATTCAAGCGGGATGTCTGAGTATGGCGAGAACGCGATTACTATATAAATTGTAACGGCGTCCTTGGCGCAGCGTGTTTCCTGAGCGTCGAAAGCGCGATTTCTGAATAAATTGCATGGAAGTTACAGGCGAGAGCGCACTTCCTGAATAATATGTGAAGGGTTCTCTGGCGGGAGCGGGGGTCTTGATCTAATTGCAAGGAAGTCTTGACTCAATTGCGAGGAAGTCATAAGCGGGAGCGCCGTTCCTAAGTAAATTGTGAGGAAGTCTCAGATGTGAGCGGAGGTCCTGACTAAATTGCGAGGACGTCACAGGCGGGAGCACCGATCCTGAGTAAATTGTGGGGAAGTCTCAGGAGCGGGGGTCCTGAGTAAATGTGGAGGAAGTCTCAGGCGGGAGCCGTTGTTGTTGTAATCCGAGGGGCCAGGGGGCCAGTTTAAGCACGAAGATTCCCCCTGACAAAAAAACAGGGTGCGAGCGTCAAGGGGCACACTTTGATCGAGAAAGCATGATCGACCCACGAACCCGGAAGGGAATATAGAAATGTAACGCATGGCAACGTTGTCAAAGACACCTGCTTGCGTGACGGGCAGATGCAATGCGGAGTGCATCGATCTTCATGCACCGCGCCGAGGGCTGTGCTGCGCTGCGCCGTGCTGAATTGCGATGTGCCATGCCGCGATTGTGCTCGATAGCGGTGTGGATCGAGTCCTCCTTTGCATCCGAGTCCTGACCGAACTGGTCTGGATCTTAAGCTTGAGCTGCCTGAACACATAGTAGCTGCCCGAGAGCTAATTGACAAGGGGACATGCCAGGAGGACGCGCCGCGAAACGTCCCAAGGGACGCGCCAGGCGACGTGCCAAGGGACGTGCCATGGGGTCGCACCGCGGGACGTGCCAAGGGGACGCGCTACGGAACGTGCCAATGGATGTGCCACGGGATGTGCCAGGGGACACGCCACGCGACGTGCCAGGGGGACTCGCCAAGGGACGCCCCACGGAACGTGCCAAGGAACGTGCCAGGTTGCAATGCTGAATGTATCGATCTTGATGTACCGTGCCGAAGTCTGTGCTGTGCTGCGCCGTGCTGAATTGCGATGTGCCATGCCGCGATTGTGCTCTATTGCGTTGTGGATCGATCCTTTGCATCCGAGTCCTGACCGAACTGGTCTGGATCTTCAGCTCGAGCTGCCTGAACACATAGTAGCTGCCCCAGAGCTAATTGACAGAGGGACATGTCAGGAGGACGCGCCGCGAAACGTCCCAAGGAACGCGCCAAGCAACGTGCCAGGGGACGTGCCATGGGGACGCACCGCGGGACCAAGGGGACGCGCTACGGAACGTGCTGGGGACAAGCGTTTCGCTCGAGACATCCTGTCAAAATCCTCATGCTAGACATCCGCCTGGGCAAGCGGGACATCTGCTAGACATCCGCATGGGCGACCTGGACACGTGAAAACAACTGGTTCGCTTGAGACATCCTCACCACATCTTCATGTGAGACGTCCGCCTGGGTGACCTGGGCACGTGAAAACAAGCGTTTCAACACCTGCTCATTCTAGACATCCGCCTGGGCGACCTGTACACGTGAAAGCAAACGTCTCTCTCTCTCTCTCTCTCTCGAGAGAGAGAGAGAGAGAGAGAGACATCCTCAACACATCTTCATGAGACATCCGCCTGGGCGACCTGGACACGTGAAAACAAGCGTATCTCTCAAGACATTCTCAACACATTCTCATGCTAGGCATCCGCCTGGGCAACCTGGACACGTGCAAACAAGCATCTCGATCGAGACTTCGTCAACACGTCCTCATGCTAGACATCCGCCTGGGCGACGAGGACGCGTGAAACCAAGCGTCTCGCTCGAGACATCCTCAACAAATCCTGGCACTAGACCTCTGCCGGGGCAACCTGGAGGTGTGAAACCAAGCGTCTC
>CAUYUJ010021526.1:214972-217472 GCA_963575745.1 Prorocentrum cordatum | reverse complement strand
TTTTTCGTGCGAAGTGAATACTCAACGACAACAACAACAACAACAACAACAACAACAACAACAATCATTTTACCCGAACGCTCAGTGTTCTCCCCAGTGCCAGGATTTTCATGCGACGCCAGCCAATACCCCCACTTCGTGGGGGGGCAATTCCAGCTCTACCAAACATCCACACGACTCTCGGGAACCACCCACACCCAGCTTCCCGCCCTATGACGTCAGGACACTTCACTTCGTGGCGCGCGGACGATCGTGGATACTACACTGGCGTGGAGTACACACCCGCAGAGGTACTTGTTGGGGCCCCGCATGTGCCCCGCATCGTCCCGCATGGTATTTTTTGACAGGGATGATGGCCCTGGCAGGTGCGCAAACGTTGTCGCAGAAGTTCGAAAAAGTTGCTCGCAAAAGACCGTTTAACAGAATTGTTTAAAAAGTGTTGGTTTTCCTAGGAATCCGCAAGAGCGCGCGGAAGAACATTTTGACAATTTTTTCTTAAAAAACCATTGGGTTTTTGATGTTTTTATGTTAAAAACGTTACGAAACCTAAGGTTTTGGAAGGATTTCGTCTTGCGCGCACGAATGTCCACTTTACCTTATTTTTTGCAAGGGATTCTTGCAATTTGATCAAGTAAGAACAAGAATTTTCATTTTATAGTATTTTTTACAAGGGAAAGCGGGGGGGAACAAAACAACCGGATCCGGACACAATCGTTTTGCCTGAGACTTCCTCACGAAAATGATGAAAATGTAGCTGCGGCCTAGGCGCGGCGGGGGGGCCGTGCACCAGGGGTCCCAACAATAATTATTCTTAAGAAGAAATAATGTTCAACAACAACAACAACAACAACAACAACGACGACGACGACAACAACAACACCACCATTAACAACAACAACAACAGCAGCAGCAGCAGCAACAACAACCACAAACACAACAACGCCAACAACAACAACAACAACCACAACAACAACAACAACAACAACAACAACAACAACAACAACAACACGCATGTCCAAATTGTTCGCTCTTACCTGCTCATATGCCATTCGACACGTATCTCCAAAACCATCGATACCCGCCATCTTCGTCTTCGGCCGTACCGCCTTAGGGTTATATATGTCTCACCTGCAACGTGTATCTCGTAGCCCCTAAGGCGGGACAGATGCAGCACGCCAGAGCCCGCCGACGCCACGGCCTCGCAGAAGCTCTCCACCATCCACGGGGGCAGCCGACGCGCGCTGGAAACTTGGCCACGACAGTACGAAGAGATCGAAAGCATCACCGTGGTCCCCACAACCATCCCTCGTCCTCTTCGCGCTTCTCATCCTCCTCCTCCTCATTCTCCTTCTCCTCCTCCACCTTTTCCTCCGCCTCCTCCTCCGCTTCCTCCTCCTCCTCCCTCCTCCTCCGCCTCCGACTCCTCCTTCTCCTCCTCCGCCACCTCCTCCGCCTCCGCCTCCTCCTCCTCCTCCTCCTCCTCCTCCTCCTTGAGGCTGGGGCGGAAACTCAGAAACTCCTCTTCCTCCTCCTCCTCCTCCTCCCCCTCCTCCTCCTCCTCCGCCGACCAGGGCGATCCTAACACCCAAGTTGTTGGAAAGCATTCCGAGGCGAGAAAACCCCCGATGCCCTACGAAAGCGCCCAAGTGATTGTTGTCGCAACGCGAGGTGGTCCGGGGAGGGCGCCTGCACGCGTAGGCGTAGGCGCCCGCGTGGTGCTGCGAGAGCACCGCAGCGAACCTCAACGCCTCCAGCTGCAAGAGGGCACCGCCAGCCGCGGGCTTCAGCTCGCCGCGGTGCTCCCACTTGGTCCACAGGACGGCCTCGCCGATCCCGGTGTTAGCGCCAGCGTGTGTTTGTCCAAGGAGACCATGCAACGGGATTAACACACATTGGGCTAACACACGTCCTGAAGGTCATCGACCTAGGCACCCGCCCCATAAGCCAAAATCAGAGAAAAAGAGGAGGTGTTGTAACGAGAAGTTTCGCTTACAGCCATTTTCTGTCGTAAGAGACTCCAAAAAGTGTCCAGGATGCCGCCAAGATCATTCTAAGATGGGCATCGAGCCCCTCACAGGGACCGAAACCCAGCACGAGGACGGAGACGAAGAAGAGGCTGGGTGAGGGAGAGGAGGAGGAGGAGGAGGAGGAGGAGGAGGAGGAGGAGGAGGAGGGAGGAGGAGGGAGGAGGCAGGATGACGCGATTCCAAGCTACGAGCAGCGCACAGTTTTCAGAGACTTGATTTGTCGTGCGAAAAAGCGCGGCTTTGGGACACGAAATTGGCGACAGGCGCGCAGATGGCGGCCCCCAGGGGGGAGGTGATAAGTGTTGTTTCCCTATAGTTCAGCGCTCCGCTGGACGAACCCGAATATCCAGTTTCATTACAGTTACCCCGCGCTCCGTTGGATCACCCACGAGCCCACACAAGTGGAGACGGTTGCGCAGCTGGCAGCCACCAGGGATGCAACGTCTAGTTTCAGTACATTAGCCCCGCGCGTC
>CAUYUJ010021526.1:195418-201944 GCA_963575745.1 Prorocentrum cordatum | reverse complement strand
CCACCACCACCACCACCACCACCACCACCACCACCACTACTACTACTACTACTACTACTACTACTACTACTACTACTACTACTAGCTCGCTAGTCCTGCTCGCATAAGCACAATGACCATCTATATCGACCGACCCCTTGTCGGCCTCTAGGCGTGCGAAAATCTCCACCGCCAGAAGCCACAACAAGGAGTCCCAAACCGACACAGGACTACCCCCGCAGGTCCCGGACGGACCTCACCAGCAAGATCGAACCACACACACACACACCACTGCATAGAAAAGACGTGGTCACACGCATTCTCCTCCTCCTCCTCTTCCTCCTCACGTGGGGGGGGAGGAGGGCAAGGAAGAGTAGGCGAATAATGTCGGCGGAAGAGAAGGAGGAGGAGGCGGACGAAATGCATCCTACTCGTTAGGAAAATCGGCCCTGGGACTGTAGACGTTCTCCTTGCGCTGGACAGGACCCCCGAAAACCGACGGGGCGTGAAGACGATATCCCCTCCAAATGAATCCCTGGACCCCTACCAGAGCCCGCTTGACGCCGTGTCCTCATCCTCACCTTCCTCCATCTATTTATCTTTCCACTCCTCTGCCTCATCCCCCACAGAGGCACCCAGGACCCCCCAAGAGCCCCTGGGGAAGGGAAATACAAAAGAATTGATACCTGAGCGCCAAAGAATACAAGAGGTCGGCGGATGTGGCGTAAGCCTGTAGAATCTAGTATCAAGGCCTTTAGCCCCGTACCCCGCTGGACCTCCCAGGATCTCACGAAAATAGCAACAGCCGCGCAGTTGGCAGACCCCGGGGAGACGAGGTCTAGTCCCGCCAGCCCTGTGGGTAGGTAGTTTAGCAAAATTGATATTCCAACCTCCTTCTCCCCCCCAACGGAGGGAGGTTTGCCTCCCCCCTTTCGTTGCCCATGTTTCAATAGGGGGCAAACAAACCTACCTCGCTTTTGACCACCCTCGCTTCCAAGAGATACCAAGCGAAGTCAAACTACGGCCTGTTCTGGTCAGGCCGCTTGACGAGGAGGCGCGTGGTATGACTTGGTTTTGCCTGGAAGCGAAAGCGGGGCAGATAATTCAAGCTCTGATTCAAGAGGGCAAAACTGGGCAGAACGCGCCCCACGAGAGGCCCAGAGCTGGCTCTCGATGACAGAAGCCCGCGACGGGACGTGCACGGCAGCTCCGGTGCCGTGGCGACCCCGGCGTTGGCTTCTGACGCCGCGTAGACCGTTCCACCTTGAAGGATCAGCGGCTGTGCGATCGCCAAATCTCGGGGGCGACCATGGGGGCGAAGAGCCCAGGGGGGGGGGACGACACATGTATCCGGGGGCGCCGATGCTCCATGCCTTCGGCGAGGCTCTGGGGCGAATACGTGTAATGCCAGCCCCTGGGCTGGTTGCCCCTCATCGCCTACGAGGGTCGTTTCATATTGGCCGATTCTGGCACACCGGCGTCGTCTTCAGCCTTGAACGCCCGCGGCGGGGGCGCCGCCGCGTCGATCGGCTATCTTCTGACCCGGGTCAACCCAGACCCAGGTCAGCAGGAAGCCAAGAGAAACCTCCGCAGGATCCTGCAGGAGCCGGTGCCCTGGCGGACCCCCGATTGCACTGCCCCTCGTCTCCTGAGCCCCGCGTTCGACACGACGCGAGACTGCCGTGCGCGTCCGCGGAGGAGCCCCCAGAGGCCCCAGGAAGACGCCCAGCGGCCCCCGCCCTCGGAGGCCCGTCCTCGAAGGACGTCCAGGTCCCTCCCTTCGCTCCTCCCCCATGACTGCGTACCCACCAGACCACCCCAACCCAACCCGAAGACACGATTTTCACATGTGTTTCGTTCCATGTTTCCCGACCCCCCCCCCCCCACCCCCCACATGAAGTGGGCGGCAAATCGAGGCCTTCGGGTTGGACTGGAGTGGCTTGGTGGGGCGGTGGCCCCCACCTGGTCTTCCCTACCCCCTCCCTCCCTCACTTTTGACATCCCACGGCAGCCTCGCCCGCGGTCGCGGGGGGCCAGGGCGAGGAGGGGCGAAGGGAGGCGTGCGGGGGGAGGGGGGGCAGAGAAGGCAGAGCAGGAAGGAGGAAGTCTGGAGGGGCGAACGGGGAGGGACTGGCCATCGCTCGGACGTCCATTCCCCGTGGATGTTTCGGTTTCGCGCGTGTTTATTTGTTGCCCAATGATCCAGGATGCTCCTCTCGAAGGTCATCGCCAAGGAAAAATGCACAAGCCCGAGCGGTGCCAAGGGGAAGGGAAGGTGAGGCTCTTACATCAGAATTCGTCACGAGGCCTGTCCCTTCACCCTTCCGTTGTCGCAGCGCCCCGCACGGACAAGAAGAGGGATGACGGGTGAGAAGATGGAGGGCGAGAGAGTCAGTGGGAGGAGAGAGGTGGCGAGACGCGGACGGAAGTCGAGGTAGCCTGCGAAGGACGCGGCGCTCATGGCTGCCAGCTCTGCGTTATATGAAGGCATTGTTGGGTGCACAGGCGTTTTGCTGTACGCAAGCGCCGTGGTGTTCACAGCTGCTGTGGTGTACCCAGACACTGCGAGTCCAAAATGCAGGAAATCATGCCCCCGGCCAGAGAAACCAAGATTCACCAAGAACTGCCTTACACATTGCATTTGACACATTCGGGCCTCTCCTCCTCCTCCTCCTCCTCCTCCTCCTCCTCCTCCTCCTCCTCCTCCTCCTCCTCCTCCTCCTCCTCCTCCTCCCTCCTCCTCCTCCTCCTCCTCCTCCTCCTCCTCCTCCCTCCCTCCTCTCCTCCTCCGCCCTCCTCCTCCGCCTCCTCCTCTCCTCATTCGCCTCCTCCTCCTCCTCCTCCTCCTCATTCGCCTCCGCCTCCTCCTCCTCCTCCCCCTCCTCCTCCTCCTCCGCCTCCTCCTCCGCTCCTCCTCCTCCTCCTCCTCCGCCTCCTCCTCCGCCTCCTCCTCCTCCTCCTCCTCCTCCTCCTCCTCCTCTCGGAGGCGCACCGCAAGGGACCTGAGATAAAGTTTTCTGGCGTTTCTGGACGTTCTCGTCGGTTCCGAGATGCTTTCCAGCCTCGGGAGGCTGCCCAGCAACCGCGCCTCGCCGAGCGCGTTTTGGGGGCGCCCGAGGCACCGGCCGCCGAAGAGCCGAGCTGGGACCCCACCCGCCGACCGGGCGGGCCAAGAGCGCGCCAGACCCTCCACGAGGGTAAACTTCTGAAGCCTCGCGGTGGCTCCGATATGACCCCAAAAACCAGAGCCCAAGAGCGGCGTAGCAAGCCCAGCAAGCCCCGATATGGGCTCGACTGCACCGAAACGCAACCAGAGGCGGCATCAATTTCTCCCCAAAAGCGTCCCCAGATGAACATTGAGGCTTCGCGAACCATTCCCTGATCGGGTTTGAGGGCTTCCACGATAGAACTTCGGTGGGAGCGTGCTCCCTTAAGCGCTACACTGCAATTGCCCTGCCACTACTGCTCCCCCACGCGAGATTCCCGCGACAGCTCAGGACAACTACTGCCACCCAGCACCCTCTCAGCCCCCTCGGGCCTGCAGGCAAATGCCAATCCAACTGCACAAACGATGCACAAACGCGGTTCCAACTGCATCTGCAAGGAGGAGAGGGTGGACGAGGAGGAGGAGGAGGACGAGGAGGAGGAGGAGGGTCAGTCCAGACGCTGTCAGACATATAGTGATTGATGAAAAATATGATGTTGCTGATGGTGCTGATGAAGTTGTTGTTGGTGTTGATGATGGTGCTGATAATGTTGATGATATGATGATGATGATGATGATGATGATGACGATGATGATGATGGTGATGATGATGATGATGATGTTGATGATGATGATGATCATGATGATGATGATGATAATGGTGATGATAATGGTGATGATAATGGTGATGATGATGATGATGATAATGATGATGATGATGATGCTGATGATGATGATGATGATGATGATGATGATGATGATGATGATGATGATGATGATGATGATGATGATGGTGTGGCTGCTGATGGTGATGATGGTGGTGATGATGATGCTAAGAAACTGATGGTGATGATGATGATGATGGTGATGGTGATGACGGTGGTGTTGATGATGATGGTGATGATAGTGATGTTTGATGGCGATGTTTTTTTTATGATGATGATGAGGAGGAGGAGGAGGAGGAAGAGGAGGATGAGGAGGATAGTCAGGAGCAACGTTGGCCAAAAAAGAAACGATCGATTACCATAAATTTCAGGAGCGCCGCAAACATCATCCCTCCTCCTTCGCCTCCTCCGTCTTTCCTACTCCTCCCCTTTCCCTCCTCCTCCTCCTCCGCCTCCTCCTCCTCCTCTTCGTCCTCCTCCGCCTGCTCCTAATCCTCTCCTCCACCTCTTCCTCCTCGTCGTCCTCCTCCTCATCGCCCTCCTACTCCATCCCTCCATCTCCTCCTCCACGTCCTCGCACCCTCCCCCTTCCCCCCTTCCTCCTCCTCCCCCCCATTCATCCTTCTCCTCCACTTCCTCGTCCTTTTCTTCCCCCCCTTTCCGCATCGTCGTCATTGCCCCGACGGCGGCCTCGCTGACCCACATGCCCCGGTCCAGGAGGCGCTCCTCGCCCGCGGGCACGCCCCGCGCCGACGGCGAAGATCGAGGATCAAGGATCGGGGGATCGGGGGATCGGGGGTCGAGATTCGAGGGTCGAGGGTATACATACACACATATATCTATATATATATATACATATATATGTAAGGATAGAACGGCGTATGGGCCAAACACCCTTAGTCATAACCTTGTCGGAATTGGGCCCTGGCTCGCCTGCGAAGGCGGCTGGATTACCGTCAATTGTTCGAGCTCGCGCCCAGCTGCGACTCACGAGGACGCCCCGGCAACAAAAAAATACAACAACAAAAAACCGTTCGCAATCGCCCCTCCCGACACCGACGACGACGGGCGATCGGGTACAAATGCCGCATATTCCGGTCGAACGGGTACAAATGCCGCGGCCGAGCACGAAGCAGCAGCAACGGCAGGAGGAAGGGACGAGGATGGGCGAAAGGTAGGGGGGGCAACACGATGGACACACGACCCCCCCAACCCCCGACAGGGATACCGCCGAAACGAACATGCGCCAACAACGAGCGGCAAAGATCACCACCCGCCTAAAAAGCCAAACTGGGGGTTCCTAGGTCAAGTCCACCCCAGGACCCCACCCAAGAAAAGAGAGGAGAGAGAAACGCCCGGGACCCAAAAAGAGAATGGGCGCGACTGCCCCGGAAAAGCGTAGAGCAACGGAGGACGCCCCGCCCGGAGGCGAAACGGCCACGCCCGAGGGCGAGGACGCAGGCGAGGACGCAGCCCGTTCCGCGGGAGTGGACCCAGGCGGATAGGAACCACATCAAGGAGTACACGGAGAGATGGCACAGGAGAAGGGCGCAGTGAAAAGGACAACGTTTCAAAGCGAACCTTGCCGCAAAATGAGGAGAGACGAGAGACGCGACAGAACGCGACGACTGACAGGCCCCACAAGGAACATGCGGCACCAAGACAAGGGTCCGGGACGCAGCCAAGGAGCTCTAGGCTAGGCTAGGCGCAAAAAGCCAAGAGCCAACCTCAAGCACCAGGGTTCCCCATGCGAAAATGCCGTCGCACAGCCTCCACGCTCTGTTTTGCGGGAGGTCTCAGGGCCAAGAATGCCCGCTACCGATGATAATCCGGACGTTGGCTCCAGGACCCCGGGGGCGGCACTTCTTCAGAAACTTGCGCCGGAGTAGCCGGCGACGGCAGCTGGAATCTCGATCCCAACTCGGAGACCAATGCAAGCCGCGCGTCTGCAGAGTCTGCGACGACTGCGACTCCTACTACGCACTGTAGAGGGCTGCAAAAAGCACGGCACAAAATAAAGCAAAGTACTGCGCTGCTGAGACTTACCATGAGTCGCGCAAGCTCACATCTCACAACACCCTCGGCCCAGACGTTATTCCACAAGAATCTAAAAGCGCAGCGCGGCACGAACAGCGCGGCACCCCAAAGCAGACAGAGTCGCCACGGCGTCGGGTTTCCTCGACGCAATCGTCGCTGCGCCAGGTTGTTCCCGTCGCCGCGAAGAAAAACCTCGGCGAACACTTTGCGTTGGATTCCCCAACGTATTTATTCGTTGCCTTGTGCTTGTACCTGAATTTTTGCTATAAAAGCGCCAGGCATCGAGATTCCTCGGCGCAAGGAGAAGCGATCTGGCGGAGTGCCCAGCGCCGGGCGCCCCCGCTGCCAAGTTAAGACCCCTCGGAAAGCGCCAGGCCCCCCCATCGCCGATCGCAAGAGCACGCGCGCCCACTTGCCCACCCACCCCCAGGAGTTGAGCGCCCCCCCGTTCCCGGCGGAAACAAGAGGACGGGCCCGCCCGAGCGCCCCCGCCCAGAATCGTTGGAAGCCGACCGCTCGCGACCACGAGCCGGCTTCGGCGGCGGCGCCCTACTTTTGCGGTCTAGAGCAGGCCCGCTCGCTCCTCGCGGGAAAGCGCCCCCCCGCGAGCCGCGCCCGGGGCTCGAAGGGCACCGTTCCC
>CAUYUJ010021526.1:187918-190418 GCA_963575745.1 Prorocentrum cordatum | reverse complement strand
GGACAACGACGACAACGACGACAACGACAACGACAACGACAACAGCATCAACATTATCAACAGCAACAGCAACAAAACGTTTGCAATCGTCCCTCACGACACCGACGACGACGGGCGACCCCCCGCTCATTCCTGTCGATCGGACACAAATCCTGCGACCGAACGTGAAGCAGCAGCAACAACAGCAGGAGGAGCGGAAGAGGAATGGCGCATGCGGGAGAGGACCAAGGCGGACCCGCGAACCCCCCGAAACCAGGACGGAGAGACTGGCAGAACAGTCATGCGCCACGAGCGAGGGGTCAAGAACACGAAGGCCGAGGCTCCATCAAGGATCGGAGATCGCGGGTCGGGGACCGAGGCTCAAGTCGGGCCTGTCCTCCCACTGGGGGATTTGAAGGAAAAATTTTTTAAAAAAATACATAAAAAATACTCAACCATTACCCCAAAATGATCAAACAATAATCAAAAAATCGTCCCCTGACTATGTTTTGACTATTTTGGACTATTCCCATGTTCTGACTATTTTGAATCTTGCTCCTCAAGAGGAGCACGTGCCCGACCTCCACCGAGGGCCGAGGGCCGAGGAGCGAGGACCCACGGACGAGGACCGCGGGGGACGAGGACCGCGGGGATCGGGCACCGAGGCTCGGGGCATCGGGGGAGATCCGGGGGATCGGGGCATCGGGCGGCCGAGGGCCGAGGGCCGAGGGGCCGGCGACCGAGGACCGAGGCTGGGGGGTCGGGGATCGAGGGTCCCTCCTCCTCATCCTCCTCCTCCTCCTCCTCCTCCTCCTCCTCCTCCTCCTCCTCCTCGGGGGTCGGGGGTCGGGGGTCGAGGTCGGGGGTCGGGGGTCGGGGGTCGGGGATCGAGGATCGAGGCTCTGGGACCGAGGGCCGAGGACCGGAGGTCGGGCATCGGGGGTCAGGGACAGAGGGCCGAGGTTCGAGGGTCAGGGACCGAGGATCGGAGATGGGGGATCGGGGATCGAGGACCGGAGATCGGGGATCGAGGCTTCCCCACGCGCGCGAGCGCGACATCAGCGCGACGTGCCGCGGCACACCCTTCGACATGTACAGCAGGCTCGTGTCGTTGACGACGCCAGTGCTGGTTTCCGGCACCGCGTGGCTCGTTCAGCCTTGAGCGATCGCGGATTTCCTGGCGCAGATTCCTTGATATCTGTCGATTCTGGGCCACAGGCAGGGTTCAACCTTGAACACGGCCGCGGATGGGATCGCGGCCGCGTCGATCGGCGCAAACCTACGTAGCTGGGGAACCCGCAAATATACGGGTACTACAACTCCCTGGACCTCTCCCAGGGTGCGCTCTGACCAAAATTTCCCAGCAAATCCGGCCGTGGCGACAAGGGCCTCCCAGGAGGTCCACAAAAAGGGAAGGGTACAGGAATCGGTACCTCCTCCTCCTCCTCCTCCTCCTCCTCCTCCTCCTCCTCCTCCTCCTCCTGGTCCTCCTCCTCCTCCTCCTCCTCCTCTTCCTCCTCCTCTGAATACTATACTATCTGCTCTTTCCCCTGACGTGTCCTGTGCTGTGCACCCCCATTGACACTGTGCTGCGCTCATCCTCGCTACCATAGCGCTGCTCGGCCGTATGCTGTGTGCTGGTCTGTCTTCCCCCCTGCGCGTGCCGCCAAGTGCTGTGCAGTCTGTTCCTTCCTCTGAGATGTCTTGTGCTTTACATACCCCAGACACTGCTGCGCAGTTGAAGCGGCCGGGGGTCTGCGCTGGACGGGCCCCGAGAAAACCTGTCAAGAGAGGGGGGCGAAGGCAAATCCACTCAAAGTTGGTCCCCCTCACGGGGTCGGCACCGACCAGTTTGTCGAGAGCGCGTAGCCGTGCGACAAAGGGGGCACATTTCTCCCCCTTCCCAGACGTCTGGCGCTCCAGTCTTTCCGATGCGTGGACCCCCTGAGGTATGGACCATTATTGCCCTGGAGCCCATTTGTTGTCCTAATCTGGACCACTTCCCCAGGGCCAGATGTTCGTCCTGAGTTGTTTTTTACTGTCCAGGGACCCGTTGAGGACCCCTGGCTGGAGGCCGAAAATAGCCAAAACGCGACCGCTCAAATTTTTCTGGAGCCTCGGATATCTGGGCTTCTGCTGCCTGGAACCAATGCTGGGCCCCCTAAGCCCCCGGCTGGCTCCAAGCTGCGCACGTCCTCGCTACCCAGATATTCGACGTCCTGCCTTTTCCAAGACGCGGTCCCCGAAAGCCCCGGGCCCTTTCCCTGGAACCAGTCTCTCATCCTGAGTCGTTTTGCTCACAGCTCCAGAGCCCCGAGGACGCCCCCTGGCGGCCGAAAATAGCGCAGAACCTCCCGAGCTGATCTCTTCCCAACACGAACCCGTCTGGGGCTGGAGCACGGCGGTCCGCCCTCGGAGATCTACCGACCCGGGTCAATGCAGACCTCGCCATCGCTCGGACGTCCACTCCCTGTGTTTGTTTTCGGTTTTGTGCGTGGTTTTTTCGCCAAATGATCAAGGA
>CAUYUJ010021526.1:125418-180418 GCA_963575745.1 Prorocentrum cordatum | reverse complement strand
CATTATCATAATCATCATCATCAGCATCATCATCATCATCAGCATCAGCATCATCATCAGCAGCAGCAGCATCGTCAACATCATCATCATCAGCATCATGAGCAATGTCATCAACAGCATCATCAGCATCAGCATCGTCATCATCATCAGCATCATCATCAGCATCATCAACATCATAATCATCAGCAGCACCAGCATCATCAGTATGATCAGCAGCTTCATCATCAACATCATCAGCATCATCATCACCACCACCGTCAGCATCAACGCCGTCATCATCAGCATCATCAGCATCAGCAGCATCGTCATCGTCATCGTCATCGTCGTCATCATCACCATCATCAGCATCATCATCATCAGTGTCAACATCGTACCGTCATCATCGACACCAGCATCATCAGTGCGACAAACACCATCACCAGGACCATCATCAACATCAACAACATTATCAGCATCAGCGTAAGCAGCAGCTTCGGTGTCAGCAACGGTATCTGCATCATCATCACCAGCATAAGCATCAATATCAACACCGTCATCGGCATCAGCATCAACGGTAAGCACCAGCTGCGATGTCATCAGCGGCATCTGCGTCAGCAGCACCATCATAATCAGCATAAGCATAAACGTCAGCATCGGCATCTGCATCATTCTATGATGTTTCCGAAGGTACGTCCGAACACATCTGTGATAATGTCTCGAACGAAACGCTGATGCGTGAATAAACGTAGTGCAAAACACTTGGCTGTTCGGCCTCCATGAAGCTGGCCCATTTGGTGTCAAACGGGTTTCAGTGAATGCAAATTGCGCTGATTGACAACGCCCCGATTGCAAACAGCGTTCTGTTGAAAGATGCTCGTTCTGCTTTTGGCCTTATGGCTGCCAGCGGGCTGGCGGTCGGGACTGACCCATTCCCGCGCCGCCGCAACGCCGAGCGCGCCCCGCAGCAGTCCGTGGTTAACCCCCCGCACGCGTCCTGCTCGGACATCCGAGCGGAGCATGTGAGGGTGTTCCGCCCCTGCCGCGGGCCCCCGCTCGCCATCGCAAGAGCGCGCGCGTGCAGGTTGGGTTGGTCTGGCGGCCAGAGCCGACCCCCCCTTCACATGTCCGCCTCGGATGTTCCAGCGTTCTCCGGGACGGCCCAAGACGGCCATCACCCTCACCAAAACGGCGCCCACACCTTGGCACTGGCCGACCACGGCCCCTGGCAAGCTCCCGAGAGGCCACCAGGAGGCTCCGAAAGGGGCCCCCAAGAGGCAACGCAGCAACAATGCACCGCCGCTGCCTGCCACGCCTGCGGCGCCGCTGCGCAGCTTCCCCGAAGCTGAGCTCAGTGGCGAGTATGCGCGCTGGCGCAGCTGGATATTTGCAGCCCACGTCCTGCTGGTATGAGATCTCTCTGGTGACCCACCCGTCGGTCGAGCCAGAGCCCACCCAAAACCAGCCGCAGGCCACCAGGTGGATCCCAACAAGGAAGCAGAGGGGTATCCTGAACACAGCGCTCATCATCTCCCACAGTCTCGAGTCGAAGACCGAGCCCATGTTCTCCAGCAGCCTCCCCAGCTTCCACAGTCGAAGAACGCGCGCGAGTCGCAGGAGGCGAAGAGCGTCGAGCACTGCGTCTACTGCGGCCGGCTCGCTAGAGAACGCCGCGACTGCAAGAGGGATCCACTCGGACAGAACGATGGCCACGTCGAAAGCCATCCAGCCCGTGGCGTAGTGCCTGGCAACCTGCGAGAACCGAAGCTCGAGCTCGGAATTGATGTAGACGCCTGTGAAAAAGGAGGCCGCGACGTCCGCGGTCCAGAAAATCCTGCTGATCCAATCCGTGATGTATGTTGTGGACTCGGAGGGCCAATCGAAGGAGAACGTGGGCGCTACCACAACGTCGTGGACCACCAGCACCACGCCGAGCATCTCGCACAGCAGGCGCGCCCTGAACGCTAAATGGAGGAGGGCCTTGGACCAAGACCTCGGCTTGAGGGAGGGATCCGAATGGAAACATCACGTGGCTTCGTCTCTGTGAGGGGGATGCAGCGACCGAAGCTGTGCCCAGAAATCCGCCCGAGAGTGATTGAAACCCGAGCCCGATACCGACCAGACGCGCCCAAGTGTGACCGATTGTTTGGTTCGAAGCCAAAACGATGTCCAACTTTGGTCAACACTTCGGTTGCATGACGTTACCGGTTACAAATTCAAGCACATGCTCGGTAGCATGCTTTCCTCAGTCGCAAACCTTTTCGGCTGCTAGAGGCTGGGCGCCATGAGAAACAGGTCCAAATCCCAGGGGCATTCCCCAGGACACGCTGTTTTTCGACTGTCCAGAGGCACGGCACAGGGAGGAATCACAGCGAGAAACCCTTGGGACCCTTGTCCCCCAAGATTCCAAATCTCTGACGGTCTAGGGACCTGGTGCGGGAAGGATCCCCGAGACCCGAAAACGCAGAACAACCAGGACACCCAGCAGACCCCTGACGTCATGATTTTGTTCCTGGGGCTGGATGTTCATCCCGAGTCTTTGCGTTTAGAATCCCAGGGCCCAGGAAGGGCCCCGAAAGAACGAAATCTGCAAAAATCTTCCGTCATGAGTTTGTCCACAACGCAGAGCCTGTCCCCCACCCAGAAAATTGGATACTTGATGTTCGTCGTCGGTAGCGAACGATCGGCACCCCCAGTCGGTCGCGACTGGTCGCGACCGATCGCAACCAATCGATCGCGGCCGATGTTGAAGCAAACTGGTCGCGACCGATACCACAATTCGGTAGCGACAAGATCTCGTCGGTCGCGACTGGAAGAGTTCAAATTTCAAATAGAAACAAAGAAAGCGGCCCCACCACCACCAGGGACCACCAGCGTGACCAGCCAGAGAGGGTCCCCCTGGTGATGCAGTCCTCCCTTCTCGCTCGAGGCACCCACTATCCTTGGCTCGGGGAGGCATCGTGGACCTCATCGCTGGAGTTGGCCCCCTCTGGTGGTGGTGGCGTCGTTTCAATTGTGTGGCAACAAATCCTGGGAGCCTACCATGAAATCTTGTTGGTTCTTGCGAATCGACGCTACTCGATGCAAAATCGGCGCTATCGGCACTTATCGACGCAAACCGACCCTTATCGACGCCAGATCGGGGCTATCCCGTCGACTACCAGATGCCAACCGACGCTAACGCACTCCAAGAACGGAACCACGAGGGCACAGACGGCCGCCAAAATTTGCTACATTGCCCTTCCTTCCCCCGATCAAATTGTCACGGCAAGGCCCGCTTTCCTCACAGCGAGGACCGCTCGGGGGCCCGGCTGCAATTGCCTGCGCCGCCGGCGGCCAGGAAGGCGAGCGTCCTCCCGGCGTGGGCGATGGACCCACCCCGGAGGGACGGAAGGGAGGGAGTGGAGGGGAGGGAGGAGGATGCGGATGAGAAGGAGGGAGCGTGGAGGAAAGAGGGAGGGGGAGGGAGAAGGAGATGGCCAAAGGACTTTCCCAAACCGACGCCGTCGGGGCTGAACGGGGGCCCGAAAGGACTTCATTTGAGCGGGCTCCCTGCCAAAACTCTAGACCCAAGACCCCATCCTGGTGGGGTCTCTCTGTGGGGACACTTACACTTCTCCGAAAGGCCTCCGAGGCGACCTTGACCCTCCAAAGTCCGGCACACGCCCATGCTACATATCCACCAGGGCTCATACATCACAAGCTCGTGGGAGGGGTGCGCACGCCATGCTCCGCACCCAAATTGGACTGGGCGTGGCCGGGGGGTGGGGGGCGGCCCAGGGCACGCATTCGGAAGCCACTCGTTCAACATGTTCCTACACGCGAGCTTGCCGACCGACTTCCGACGGTCGGATCAGCTCCGTCTTGCCTTCTGCAAGCGGAGGGCGTGACTGGAACCCGCGTGGGCCCTTGCGAGAACATCAGGGCGATCTTCACTTGTCTCGCCGAAGGCCTCGAATTCTCAGACTCGAGAACAGCGAAAGCGGCGACAGCCAACTAATTGCTAAAGGGGGCACGCGGGTAACATCTGATGTGATTGCGCCCCCCCTCGGCTGCGAGCTTGACCGCAGCCCCGCTGCCGCAGCAGAGCTTGAACGGAAACTTCCTGCGTTCACGACATATGACTGTTTAGCAATCTGACTTCCACATCGTGCTCCAGCTTTCTGACTTGAGGTGCCCTCCCCATGCTACATCCTTTGAGCCAAAAACGCTGAGTCTCTCCAGAAACGCCGCGTCCCTCAGGTGTTGCGCACAGCCGAGATGAACGCCCTGAACTCCGCTCTGTTGCTGGTCTGCCTAGGCCCCTCCTCGGATGGACGGGAGGTGGGCTCGACCCGAGGGCGACCCAGCTCAAACCACACCTGCGGCATCTGGCATCGCCCGAGTCCGCGCCCCTGCTGCCGTCGCCGAACACACTGGGGAACTGACCTGGCATGCTCGGGTCGGGCGAAAGGGGGGGATAGCAAAGGGGGGGGGGAGAATCAGCTCACGTAGCTGACTTTCCGGCGCCTCCCGGCGCCGGAGGCGGCTATGTATCGAGGAATGGGCCACTCGGCGAGGCCGAAACCAGCTGAATGCAGCAAATTTCGTAACCCCCCCTTTCCCAATCCCCCCCCTTTCGCCCGACCCAACGTGCCCTTGGATGGGCGCCGCCTCCAGCTCGCCGAGCTCCCCCTCGGCGCACGGCGTCACGCGCGGTGGCGGCGCCGCCGAAGCTTCTAAAGCAGTAGGCCGCGCAGCCAGAAGCCAGGGCAGCTCTGCAGCCCCGCCTTCGTGCCTTCCCGACGAGGCGCGCCGACTCATCGGACGCTGGACGCTGCCCTTCGCGCGACCATGGCCCGCAGATCCCGCCGAAGTATTTCGCCCCTACGCCGCAAGGGCAAAGGCCCGAAGAGACCTCCTCACCGAGCACATCGCGCTTCCTGGCTGCTGCCCGTGCGCCTGCAGCGAGGGCTGCGAGCAGGGCGCCGGCCTGAGGGAGCCCGGCGGACTCGCGGAGGTGTGCCAGGCGCCTCGCAGGGTGGCCGGCGTCGGCCCCGCTCCCCACGCCCTTCCCGTTGTGGAGGCCTGCCGCCCTCCTCTGCAGCTGCACCTGGGCGTCGTCGACGATAGCATCGATGATGGTCGCAAGGCCCTTCTCCGCAGCACCGCCGGCCAGCTCCCAGCCATCGCCCCGGGGGTCAGTCCGCGCGGCCGGCGCCCTCGGGCTCCAGCCTGCCCCGGAAACGCTCCGGGCGAGGGGGCCCCCGGGCCCCTTTAGTTTGCCCCCATCTGCGCTGTTGAAGGGGCCCTGGGACAAAGAAATAAATACACACAAATAAAAGGATTGCCCATATTTTCCTATATTTGTTGGGTTTTTGTCTTCCCCCCCACTTCCCATATTTTCCGATATTTTCTGGGGAATCGAGGATTAATTGTGTCTGTGTGTTTTTTCCCTCCTGACTCGAGTCCAGCACGAATGCCAGCCCGAGCCCTGGTGGCCCCATGCCTGCAGCCGGGCGTGCACACAGAAGTCAAACCTGGCTCAGGACCGAGCCTTCGGGCTCTCCGCGGCTGGACCCCTCCGTGCCAACACGGGTACGAACTGGTGAGTCTTCCACTCGCCATCGCTCGGACGTCCATTCCCTGTGTTTTTTTCGGTTTCGTGCGTGGTTTTTCTGCCAAATGATCTAGGATGCTCCTCGATTGTCCTCACCGAAGGAAAAATGCACACGTCCGAGCGATGCCAAGTTCAGGCGCGATGGCTACACAATGGCTGTGGGGGGCTCCCCGTGGCCTCATGTGCCGTGCAGCAGCGCCGCCACCGCTCCCTGATCCAATACATCAAACCTCATCTCGCGCCGTAGTCTCCGCAACATGTGTCCTAGGGTAGTCATACACGCGTTATCGCAACATTTCGGCCAGCGGTGCGTGCGCTGCGTTTGGTGAAACCCCTGAATGATCGATCAGTTCCCAAATATACCCTTCCTTTTTGGCCGCGAGCGTGCTGAGTAGGCTGAGAGCGCTTACCACCCTCATCCATCATCCTGCTTCAAAACTTTGGAAACGGGGGCGTCTGAGGCCCCTTTCCCCAACCTTCTGGATGAAAAAATGTAAGTGTAGGAGGAGGAGGAGGAGGAGGAGGAGGAGGAGGAGGAGGAGGAGGAGGAGGAGGAGGGGGAGGAGAAGGAGGAGGAGGAGGAGGAGGAGAAGGAGAAGCATGGACAGGAGGAAGGAGGGAGGGAAGCATAAGGAGGGAGGGAGGGAGGGAGGGAGGGAGGGAGAAGAAGAATGAGGAGGAGCGAAGAGGAGCCACAACGAGGGAGCGAGAGCCTCTGAAGAGCCTCTCGGAATGGGAAGAGGACAAGGAGGAGGATCCAGGACCGAAGAGGAGGATCGAGGATCTAGGAACGGGCAGGACGAGGAAGAGCTGCAGGAGGAGCAGGTGAGCGTCCTCCCCGTGCGGGTGATGGACCTGCGGCTCTTGGCGTGCTGCGGGAAGGCGCCGGCCCCGCTCCCCGGGCCCTCGTCCCAGACGTCCCGCAGGGCGAGCTGCCCTGTGTCCTCCGAGAGGTGGAGGGCAAGACGACCCCCATGTGAGCGACGAGAGCCAAGAGATGATCGCGTGGTAAAACATCACGGAAGAAAGTGGTTGTTGCCATTGTCGGACTCTGGCGCGGTGCCCCACGGCAACGCGTGTCCAAAACCGACAGCGGCTACTGCCGGGCAGGCGACACTCTGCCTCGAAAAGGCAGCGCCCGCGGCGACGCCGACAACTCAGCATGGGGGAGCCAGGTCCTGAGAGAAACGGGCCCTGGACCTGGGGGCTTCCCCCCAGGACTTGTGGATGCCACGACAATGGACATCCGAATGGTACTATCATCGGATTAAACATGTGATCAAAATGTAGGAAAAATGCTCAGAAAATGTTTAGAACATGTTTTTCACATGTTAAAAACAAGTTTAACACATGTTTCAGACATCTGGAAATCATTTGGCAGCATGACTCCTCTCCATTGCTCGTCCTCTACAATGCCGGTCCCTGGGCCCGTGGAGGGCCCAGGGGAGGCCAGAAAAAAACACGGGGAACATCTCGGGCCCCGGTGCCCTCGGGACCTGTGCCCCCCACGGCGAACGACGGGCCCTGCGCAGAATGGGCACGAGATCTGCCGCGGGCCCCCGTCCCCAGCCTTCCCGCACCGTCAAGAACTGGTAGAACAAGCTGCGCGGTGAGGATACAGGGCGCCCACGTCGAGGCTTCTCGAGCAGGGCAGGGAGGAAGAGGAGACAGAGGAGGAGGAGGCAGAGAGTGGAGCTCCTGGAGCTGGCTGCCCACGGAGCTGGCCCTGGATGCCCCGCTCGCCCTCCGCCCCGCGGGCTCGGGCGCCAGGCCCTCCGCCGCACCGGCGCGGCAGGGCGACGACTGCTCGGGGGGCACGACGCCAGAGAGCAGGGAGGCCGCGGAGGAGGCGGAGCGTCGGCGGAAGGTGCGACCTGAGGGGAAACGGTAAGCTTGGATTGATGGGCCTGTTCTCCACCACCACCACCACCATAAGTTGGAGGGGGAGGGGGTCCTCCTCCTCCTCCTCCTCCTCCTCCTCCTCCTCCAACTTATGGTGGTGGTGGTGGAAAACAGGCCCATCATGGATGCAGTCAACGCGCACAGGAAGGACGCACGATAGGGATGCAAGGGCCCTGGAAGGCCATGCCGACGCTTTGCGAGCGGGGCGCGGCCAGCGAAAGCGGCCAAGGCTGGGCCCGAGGGGAAGGATGCAAGGGTATCCTCGGAGAGTTGCTCCTCCTTGCTATGCGTGCTGACTGTGAGCTCGGACATCGTTTCTATGAGAACGGCGCCCATGCACCTCATCGTGCCTGGACTCCGTCCAGGCCACGGTCCAGCGCGGCACGGTGCATAGCTGTTCCGGCTCTGGGGGGGAAAAACTGCGCACCGTACCACTCCTGGGACGAGAACCGACGACGCCTCGGGAAGGGCCGACGCGGTACGGTGCACACAAATCGTCGGCGGATTGGAACTTCTCGGCGATCACCCAGGTTATCTGGCGGGGGAGGTGAGAGGGGTGCCGGCCGATGACCTGGCCGCTTCGCTGTGGTCGGGGATGGACAGACCCCCCTTTAGTAAAACGTGGTTTAGCGAAAACGACCCGAGGCCCAAACCTGGCGGGCGCAAGCCTGGAAAACAACGGCCACGGCGCCCACTCGAGAACCGAAAACGGACAATTCACGAATCGACGTGTCACTGTTGGGGGTTCTGTCCACCCCCGATGTGGGCAGCCCCCTCGCGCACGAAAACTGCGTACAACCGTCGGACCTGCGCAACCGACGAGGTCAGGTTACTGGGGGGGGGGCGGGCTGGCCCGATGCTCCGGTTTGTCGCTGGACCCTGGAAAGAAGCTTCTCGCAGCATGCGGTGTATTCTCTGGCGAGTGCACGCCGTGATCTGGACCAAACCCCTCCCCCTCTGGGAACGGTAACGATCGCACGTGGGGGGCGGGGCCTGGCCCCCACAGGCCGGTGCTCGCGCGCCTACTATGGCGATCGCAGCGCACCCGAGGGAGCACGGTAAGGCCAGGCGGCGGCTCATGGAAGAACTGCGCAATAACGGTGAAAAGCTGTGACGGCGGATTGGAAGGGCCACTTAACCAGACTCGTCCCGCTTAGGCCTGCTCAAGGGGGAGTAAGCCAAACTGAGCGGGATCAGGATGGATTAAGCATCGAGCCAGCTTCGACCAGGGGTACACCAGCGCCAATGCTGGGAGTAATCGCCCAGCAATTGCATCCTCCGGCGACGACCCCGGGGGGAAATGAGACGGGGCGGGCCTTCTCAGAAGGCCGGAGGGCTTCTGAGAAGCCCAGCCGCCTTCTGAGAAGGCCTTCTCCTTCTCACTTCCCCCCTCGCTCGCCGTCGAGACCCTCTCGCGTCGTGCGAGAAACTAAACGAAAAGTGCTTTCATTTGTTCTGGCCCCTCGGGGCCCAGACCAGGCCCCCCGACCGACAAGAAAAACAGCCCAGGAGGAGAAACTGGCGAATGGGTCGAAACCTCTGGGGCAGGGCTCGAGCTGAACAGTGCTTTCCGTTGTCATGTTCTGTTCGTTGCCTTTCGTCCTGTCTTCAGTCTGCCTTTGCTGCGAAACGAAATCAAAACGAAAACGGTCCACGAAATCGCCAAAAATCCGTTTAGCTCGAGCCTTGCTCTAGGGGTCGCGACAGGCCCACATCTCCGAGGATCTGATGTGTACAATCCGAGCGTGGTTCCTCGAGTTCGGCCTCCAGGGCCAGCTGTCGGACCCTGGGCAATGTGGCCATCGAAACATACCCAGGCAGGGAAACTACATCTGGGGAAGGGGTCGGGAGCTCGCGGGCCGCGGCTCGGCAAACCACACCGTCCGATGTCAGAAGGGGGGTGACGATAGAGGGGAACCGGCTCGGGGAGGGGGCGTTTGCCTGGAGTCGGCCGCAATACATGGCCGATCGATCTGCGATCGGAAGCAACTGTGGAATCTGCACGCTCCTGAACGGGATGGGCCATCGGGCCCCCATCCCCCCCTGAGCAGACCCCCCCCTAACGTTACCCCCTGGCTTTCGGGACATACCTCGGCTCTCCAGCGGCCGTCCAGGACGATCTGGGCTCTCCCAGAACGCCTCTCGCCGAGGCGAACCTGTTGGAGAGCATCCCGAGAATAGAAAAGCGATGAGACGCGACGAAACGCTAACAGATAAATAAACTGCCGAAAACCGCCGAGAACGAGAGGAATGCCCTTGACTGCCTCGCCCCATGCCCCCCTGACCCGGAGATCCGACGTCGCGAAAAAATTGAAACATCGTGACAAATCACGACTGGAGCCCTAGACCCCATCTTCCTGCCCCATTCTCAAGCCGGATCGATATTTGATGGCCCCAGGGCCCCGAGACCAGGCGAAAACGCCCGGCTCGGAAAACCTGAGACGCGCCAGGATCTCGGAGGACGTTGGTCCCCGCGACCGCGCCCCAGGGACACCGACCCGAACGACGTCCTGGCGCCCGGCTCCGACAGCGACGGCCGGAAGTCGCTGGCGCAGGGCGAGCGGTCCACGGTCTGGCAAGGGGGCCGGCCGGCCGGCGGGCGATCCCCGAGCAGGGGAGGGTGGAGGCAGGCGGCGGCACGAGGCGGTACGATGCGACCACCGCTGCGGACCACGGCCCGGGCCCAGCTCAGGCCAGGGCAGGAATGTGCCGGCTGGGCACCTGGACCGGTCCTGGCCAGGGGAATATGCTGGGCCCCAGGGTGGGGGTATACGGTCGAGACGCTGGAGCTGACAGCCATTCTCTTCCCGCGTCTTCACGACATACGCCAACGGCCAACGCTGCAGACACGTGGACGGAGAAAACAGAAGGGTCTTACGCTCGACGCAATAGCACGCTTACACCACGGCTAGCGCGGGCCGCCAGCGCGGCACTCCACATTGGAAGCGAGGGCGCTCACGCGCGAGCTTGCGCGGGCAATGCACGCGCGAATCTCCGCGCAAACGACCCCACTTTTTGTTCGTCGCTCATCTGAGAGGCCTGGAAGCAGGAAGGCGCACCCGTCGGTCGCAAGAAGTAGACAGAAGCATGCACTGTGTGTGTGTGGTTTGATTTGGGGCCTCGGCCAGGATTGAAAACTTGAAAGGCTGAATACATGAAAGCAATTCGCGGACTGGAATCCCACCAGCCCTTTGGGCGTGAGTGGTTTAGAGAGCCCGCTCTGTTCTCAACCCCCCTTCGTCCCCTTCGGGGAGGGGTTTACCCCTCCCCCATACCCCCTCCCCTGGGCCTGGAGAGGTCCCTCCGCGGGTCGTCAGGGGAGTCATTTTCGACTCCTGGGAGGGCTAAAAAACGACACCCCTCACGAGGATTCTGGCCCCGACGGGGGGGGGAGAAAAAACCCTCTCCTCTTCTGTGAAGCCAAAATCCTTGATTTTACTACGGTTTTGGCCCCACTGTGGCCGTCTGAGGGGGCAGCGCTCATGAAAGCTCCCCTCTCCCTTCAAGGCAAAATCATTGATTTTACGAAGGTTTTGGGCTCATTTTGCCCTTCTGAGGGGGCAGCGCTCATTAAAGCTCCCCTCTTCTTTGATCCATTCCCTCCAAGATGGCCCCAAGAAGCGCCCAGGAGGCACCAAGAGGCCCCAAGATGGCCCCAAGAGGCGTTCCTGGAAGCCCCTGGAACCGCCAAGAGGCCCCCAAGACGCCCCAAACCGCCTCCAAGAGGCTCCCAAGAGGCCCCAAGAGGCTCCCCCAAGGCACCCCAGACGCTCCTAGAAGCCCCTGGGGCCGCCACAAGAGGTGCCCATGAGGCCCCAAAAGGCCCCCAAGACCCCCAAGAGGCCCGCAGGATGCCACCAAGAGGCTCCCAAGAGACCCCCAAGAGGCGCCAAGAGGCGCCCCAGAAGCATCCAAGACGCCCCAAGAGGCCTCGGCGAGAATTGCCCAAATCATTCATTGCACTAAGGTTTGGGCCACATTTCGGCCTCCTTGGGGGGGGGGCACTGATTAAGATGGCTCCAAGAGCGCCTGGGGGAGAGCCCAAGATGACCTCTAAGATGGCTCAAGATATCCCACGATGCCTCAAGATGGCCCCATGAGGCTCCAAGACCACTCCAAGACGGCTCCAAGTGACCAAAGAGCTCCCCCAGGAGGCCCCGAAGAGGACAACATTATTCCAAAACCATGGGGAAATCAATGCGTTTTGTTTTCTCACCTTTTCGCTTCCGATGATCATCCGAGGCCTCAAGATGGCTCCAAGATGGGCCAGGAGGGCCCAAGAGAGGCTCAAAAGAGCCCCAAAACGGCCCCAATAGCGCCCCAAGGGCGCCCTTAGAGGCGACTTTCGGGGCTCACAAAGAGCAACGCTAATTAATGCCCCACTCTTGTTCGATCGATGTCCTTCGAGATGGCCCCAAGAGCGCTCCCAAGACTACCAAGAGCGCCTCAAGAGGGCCCCAGGAGGCGCCCAGGAGGCCGCAAAAGGTGCCAAAGAGGCCTCCAGGAGGCTCCCAAGAGACCCACAAGAGGCTTCAAGAGGCTCCCCGAGACGCTCCAAGAGGCCCGTGGGACCGCCAAGAGGCCCCCAAGACGAAAGAGAGGCCCAAGAGAGCCCCAAGATGGCCCCAAGAGCGCCCAAGAGTGTCCCAAAACCGCTCCAAGAGGGACCCTTCACCTGCGCGCTGCCCACTTCCCTGATCGAGGCAAATCCTCTGGGCATCGTCTCTGGATGGGCTGGAGAAGTTACTTTATTTGGTCGCGGCCGCGCAGCTGAGGGCAGGCGGCGAGAGGGGGTCCGGGGCACGGGCCAGCCGAATTAGCTACTAAGCGACACGCAAGCCGGCCGCTGGAGAGGTTTTTTTTTTTGTTCGGCGGCCCGCAAGGAAAAGTCCAGAGGGCGTGTCAAAAGGCAATGGGGCGAAATGCCAGATAATTAATGAAGGCCAGGCCACAACTGGAGGAAGCTGCCAAGAGGGCGCCAACCCACGCACGTGCAACATGCAGAACAGGGCAGCAAGCCGGAGTGACCGACTGTCCTAGTTGGAGAGGTTATTTTTTTGTTCGGCGGCTCGAAGGACAGATCCAGCGAGCGGGGATAACGTTCTGGGGCACAGAGCGAAATAATTGGCTGCAGTGGCACGTAGGCCGCTGTAGCGAGTGCACGGCCCATGGGCGTGATGCCAGAAGATTACCCTGCAAGAACACTGAATGGATGCCAGCGGTAGAGAAGCTGCCATTGGTGGACAACCAACGAACACAAGCCAGACCCGCAGGTGGGGAACCTGACCGGTGGCCGAAAGAGAGAGAGAGCAGAGCGCCAGGTGGCGCGCGCGAAGCACAGCGGCCCGCAGCCTGAGACGAGGCGCGAGCAAGGACCACTGGGCAGATGCCAGTGAGCCAGGGCACCAGAAGGTACCGCACTCACAAACAAGACGAAAACTAACGCAGAGCCTGTACCCAAGCAGCCACGGAACACAGAAGGCCTAGAGCGGCGGACTCATTGGAGAGGTTACGCGAAGCGTCGAGAAATTGATAATTCTAATTTGCAGGTTTGCACTCGCGCATTGGCAGAAAGGTCCAGAGGGGGAGGCATCAAAGTGTGAGGCCCTATCGCCTCTGATCAGGCGGGGCCCAGGCGAATGGACGGAGCGGGGCTGCCCCGGCGCGACATTCGAGGGCAGAGCTTCATCGATTCTTGTTATCTGGGGCATCGCGAACGGGCGAGGCGGCTCGGCCGAGCGAACACCAAAGTGTGAAATCCCTGGCCGTGTCGGGAGCGACCCCGACATTCTCAAGACTTTGCGCCAACCACCAGCCTATGTATCCGGAGACGATGTCCGGGCGATTGGCCTTGATCTGGTGCCCAGATGTCTGCGGTTCCCCCCCTGCCCCTCCATGCAGTGGGACCTCGCTGGACCGCCATGAAGACCACTTGGTCTGTTTGGGTCGTCAAAGTCCGCCCAGCCAGGAACCAGGCCACTCTCCCCTTCCTCTTCCCCCCACTCCCTCCAGTTCCCTTGCCCTCCTTCTATCCTTCCCTTGCCCCCCCCCTCCCCTGCTCCTTCCGTCCGTTTCCTCTCTCTCTCTCCCTTCTCTGGAGGGGCCCTGTGACACACAAATAAATAGACACTAATAACAGGAGTTCCCATATTTCCTGGGTTTTTGTTTTCCCCCCACTTCCCGTATGTTCCCATACTTTCTTGGGAATCGACGATAAATTGTGTCTGTGTGTTTTTTCCCCTCCTGATTCTCCTCCCCACGCCCAGGTCCCTGGGGGCAACTGTTCTCTCTCTCTCTCTCTCTCTCTCTCTCTATATATATATATATCACTACCTTGACGGGCGGTTCAGGCGGGCGAACCGTGTGGTGCACCCGCGAGTCGGGCGGGCGGTACTCTAGCTCTAGAGTGTGGAACCCCATCAAATCCGGTCCAGGGGCGACCAGCAGGGTGGGGCAGGCAGGACGTGGCACTGAGAAGAAAGCAAGCGAGAAGCGGAAGGTTGCGGAAGGGAAGGCGAGGAGTAAGCGGAGCGGGTGGCAGAAGGAGGAGAATCAGGAAGAAGAGGAGCAGGAGGTGGGAGGTGGGAGGCGTAAGGCGGGGGGTGGAGGGTGGAGGAGGAGGAGGAGGAGGAGGACGAGGAGGAGGAGGAGAAGGAGAAGGATGAGGAGGAGGAGGGGGAAGCAGAGCAGCAGATGGGAAGTGGAAGGAGGAGGAGGAGGAGGAGGAGGAGGCGGAGAAGGAGGAGGAAGAGGAGGGGGAAGCAGAGCAGCGGATGGGAGGTAGGAGGAGGAGGAGGAGGTGGGAGGAGGAGGAGGAGGAGGAGGAGGAGGAGGAGGAGGAGGAGGAGAAGGAGAAGAAGAAGAAAGAGGATGAGGAACGCAACGTTTTCCCCCCCGGCCGTAAGCATCCTCACGGCCGAGAGAAATCGCTCAAGACGTCCCCCGCTACCGGTATCACCGGCTTCGCAAACCCGCTGAGGCCCGCGAAGCGCTCCCTGCCGTTTCGCTAGAGATGTCCTTGTCTCTCTTGACTCCGAGATGCCGTCAGCAAAGCGCTCAGGACTGTTTCGCCCGAGAAGCCCTCGCAATTCTGACCTCCGAGATGCCGCTCGCGAGTCGCTCTGGCCCGCTTCGCCCGAGACGCCCTCGCAACTCGGAGCCCCGCGATGTCGCTCGCAGGATGCTGCAGCACGTTTCGCCTGAGACATCCTCGCTATTTTGTCCTCCCAGGTGCCGCTCTCAGAGCTCCTGAGTGGAAGTCCAAGATTGAGAGTAGATGCTCGCCAGCGCAGGATTGAGAGTGTCAATTCCGGACTTTGGGCTCTATCTGAACCTCGAGATTGACATGCCTCAATGTGGCACGTTAATCTTCAATACTGATCGGGCCCAGGCCCCCTTATCTAACCATGAAGTGGGAAGCGGAAGTGGATTGGGCTTCCACCCGCCCCCCGAAGAGGAGGGAAGAGTGAACACCACTCAACCCTTGAAGCAGGAAGGCGCCTGAATCAGATTGGGGACGGGGCATCCAGAAATACAGCGCGGTTGCAAAAAACAAGAAACCCAACCCTGAAAACCCCCGCGCGAGGTGCAACTGAGGGGAAACCCGGAGCACCCCGAACGCAGCAGCTCCTTCAACGGCCGCGGGAACTCACCGCGCATCGCGCGGAGCGAAGAAACCCAGGGTACCCTGACGAAAAGTAGATGGCTTCTTGAGGCGCGCCCCCACTGTTACTTTCAACGACTGGCGTGTGCTCGGCCGAAGGACGCGCCGCCTCGCTGCAGACTCACAAAACGCCCGCGAGCGGCTGCAGGCCGGCCGCGGGCCCAGCCCCGCGCGCACGCCCACCGAACAGGTGCGCGGCCAGGCCCCCGGGCACTGCAGACGCCGCGCCCGGCGCTCACGGCTCGGCAGGCCTTCTCGGCAGGCTCGGAAGGCTCGGATCGGCCGCGGCAGGATGCACAGCGGCGTCGTGCAGGCACCAGGCCGTACAGGACTGTCGAAGCGCAGGCATCGCATGGGCTCGGGCCGGCCGGAGTCGAGATCGAGTCAACAGCCTTATCCTGGAGGGGAGGAGGGGGAGCGGACCCAACAGCACGATGCCAAGAACGGCGACGCAATCGTACAACCACTGAGCTACCTCAAGCACTGTGCACCCAATTGGAACTCAAGCAAAGGAAGGACAAATCAAACAACGAGGATACGAATTTGCCCCAAAACGTATCCAGCCCGAGGCTGCCCACACGATGTGGTTTGGCATAAATTGGCTGGGTCAGACGGCCACGTCAAAATTAGCCTGGCGAAGGACCCAACCATATGCAGTTGTGAGTAATGCTGGTGTGAGTACCGTCTTCGGTGGATCTCCCTATGGGGCCACGAACCGTTTGAGGGGTGTGCCGAAATGGGTGTGGGGGCGGCATGCGAACGTTGCCACTGGGGCCTTCGGTGGAGCTCCGTATGGGGCCACGAAACGTGTGAGGGGTGCACCGAAGTTGCTGTGGGGGCGGTATGCGAACGCAGCCACTGGGGCCTTCGGTGGAGCTCCCTATGGGGCCACGAAACGTGTGAGCGGTGTGCCGAAATGGGTGGTGGGGAGGCATGCGGACCCTGCCACTGGGGCCTTCGGTGGAGCTCCCTATGGGGCCACGAAACGTGTGAGGGGTGTGCCGAAATGGGTGTGGGGGCGCATGCGAACCCAGTCACTGGGGCCTTCAGTGGAAATCCCCATGGGGCCACGAAACGTGTGAGGGATGTGCCGAAATGGGTGTTGGGGAGGCATACGAACCAGGCCACTGGGGCCTTCGGTGGAGCTCCCTATGGGGCCACGAAACGTGTGAGGGGTGTGCCGAAATGGGTGGTGGGGAGGCATGCGGACCCTGCCACTGGGGCCTTCGGTGGAGCTCCCTATGGGGCCACGAAACGTGTGAGGGGTGTGCCGAAATGGGTGGTGGGGAGGCATGCGGACCCTGCCACTGGGGCCTTCGGTGGAGCTCCCTATGGGGCCACGAAACGTGTGAGGGTGTGCCGAAATGGGTGGTGGGGAGGCATGCGGACCCTGCCACTGGGGCCTTCGGTGGAGCTCCCTATGGGGCCACGAAACGTGTGAGGGGTGTGCCGAAATGGGTGGTGGGGACGAAACGCCGATGGGTGAGGCAACCCTGCCACTGGGGCCTTCGGTGGAGCTCCCTATGGGGCCACGAAACGTGTGAGGGGTGTACCGAAATGGGTGGTGGGGAGGCATGCGGGGCCACTGGGGCCTTGCCCTATGGGGCCACGAAACGTGTGAGGGGTGTGCCGAAATGGGTGGTGGGGAGGCATTGCGGACCCCTGGGGCCTTCGAGCTCCCTATGGGGCCACGAAACGTGTGAGGGGTGTGCCGAAATGGGTGGTGGGGAGGCATGCGGACCCTGCCACTGGGGCCTTCGGTGGAGCTCCCTATGGGGCCACGAAACGTGTGAGGGGTGTGCCGAAATGGGTGGTGGGGAGGCATGCGAACGCAGCCACTGGGGCCTTCGGTGGAGCTCCCTATGGGGCCACGAAACGTGTGAGGGGTGTGCCGAAATGGGTGGTGGGGAGGCATGCGGACCCTGCCACTGGGGCCTTCGGTGGAGCTCCCTATGGGGCCATGTGTGAATGGTGGATGATGATGATGATGATGATGATGATGATGATGATGATGATGATGATGATGATGATGATGATGATGATGATGATGATGATGAGGATGATGATGATGATGATGATGATGATGATGATGATGATGATGATGATGATGATGATGATGATGATGATGATGATGGAGGAGGGAGGGGGGGGAGGAGGAGGAGAAGAGGAACGCGGGGCACCGTCTCTTCAAAACGAAGACCCAACACCACAGGATGGTTGGGAAAAAGTCCAACACACCGTGATGAGAGAAGGAGAGAAGGAGAGAGAGCGAAAAAAAAAGAAAGAAAGAGAGAGAGAGAGAGAGAGAAAGAGAAGAGGGAGGGAGAGGAGGAAAATGAGGCGAGCAAGCCTCGCTGGTCATCGCCCAACTCCTGTCAAGCAGGGCGCCCTCATGACCGTGGCAGCGGGCTTCCACAGCGACGCACCATCGCAGACGAGAACGTGAGACAAGTCAAACTGAAGCATTGGGAAAGAACCATGAGGAACGACGACGATGGAGGGGGAGGCTGGACCCATGCCGCGGAAAATCGGACATGCACAAATCTTGCTCTAGGCCGACTTCCGGCAAGGCCAGGCACGCTAATTCTTGTCGTGCGGAGAGGAGGAGGAGGAGGAGGAGGAGGAGGAGGAGGAGGAGGAGGAGAAGGAGGAGGAGGAGGAGGAGGAGGAGGCCACACAGGCGCCATGATGGCTGCTAGGCCGGGATGCGCCGCGCACGCCTCCCTCGCATATTGCAACAAAGCCTCCCACGCATCGGCGGTCACCCCCCTGGCGCGCTACTCTGGCGGCCGAACAAACGCAGAACACGGCGGACGCACGGCGCGCGAGAAGCCGCGAGAATACTCACCGAAGCGTCAGAAAGACGGGGTGCGAGGAGAAAAAAAATCCGCGGGCCTTTTCAGCGGGGGTCTGCAAGTGCGGCGTCGCCTCTGGGCCTCGAACACGGACCGCAGGCACTCCGACCAGGCTGTGCGCATTGGGGCGGGACTGGTACGACCACCATCGAGGACGGCGAGAAGGTCTGGTTCAAGAATGGTGATTTCGACAGCTGCTGGGGCGCCTCAGGTCGTGTTGGAATGCCTAAGGTAGGGCTGGGGGGACCTCGAGTCCAGCGAAACCAACCATGTCCAATGAACCCTTCTGGCAGCCTCCGATACCGTTTCCTCGCTAACCTTCAGGATGCCCAATGGCGTCTGCAAGGGAAAGCTGTCGAAGCCGGGCCTGAAGGTCAAGGCGCTGGTGCAAGGTGACCGAGCCGACGCCGAAGGCGGGCTGGCAGAAGCGGTGCAAGGCGCTGCTGGTCGACCCACGCCCCGAAGGAGCGATCCGCCACCTGAACCATTGCCTCTCTTGCCTCGCCCTCCCTCTTTTCCCAGGCCGCCGCCTCGAGGGCGTGAAGCCTGCGCTCAACGGCCCTACCCTCTGCAATGGCCGGACTACGGGCCGCCGTATGCAGCGGCCCTTACCGTGCCCGTTCGGGTGTGGGCGGGGAGAGAGCAGCATGCACTGTTCTGTGCATGGCCCCTGAATCGCTGAATTCGGGCGCGCTCGCTTGGGGTTGGCTGTCGCGCTCCCGCTGAGAGGCACACGGAATCGTTACTTGTTCGGACGCTTCGGCAGGTGCTCACCGATCTGATCGAGCTGGACCCTGCGAGAGGTGGGCCGGCCGCCGAGCGCTTGGGGGGGAGGGTGCGCGCGCACAGCGCCGACGAGGTGGGCTGGCCGCGAGGGTGCGCGCGCCAGTCTGGGAACCCGTGACCGGGCCTGGCGGCGCCCAGCGCGGCGCGTCGCCCAAAGTCGGGTCGGACGAAGAGAGGGGGGTACTATAGATCTGGGCGACCCAAAAGGGGGTCCAGCTGCAAGGGGGTGGTGCAATAGATTTGGGGCAATTGTGTTGCAAACGTATTGCGCTGGAGAATTGTATTGCATTGTATTGCAACTAATGCGTTGCACGCGAAAATCCAGCGATACATTTGCGCCCCAGAATGTATTGCACGCCCCAAATGTATTGCAACCCCACATATCTTTTGCACCAAACCTATTGCACCACCCCCTTGTCGCTGGACCCCCTTTTGGGTCAACCCGAAAAGGGGAAGCTAGCGAATCAGCTTCCACGGTTGGTTTCCCCACGCCTGCAGGCGCCTGATGAGCCAATATATCGAGGAGAAGACCCGGCGGCGGGGCCGGGACCAGCTGCATGCAGCAGATGTCCTACCCCCCCCCCGCTCGTCCAATCGAGACGTCAGGCAGAAGAGACCACTACAACGACAACGACGACGAGGACGACCCTCCCAACAGGCGCCTGGGGCGGCATCGTTGCATTGCGGGTGTCGCCACGGGACTAGAAGAACAAAAAACTGCAGAATCATGAATCTATGAGGCCCACGTGGGTTTCTTGGGTCGGCATTCCCCCCACTTCCCCTGGCGCACGACTCGGGGACGGCGCCGGAGACGCCAGCAGAGGGGTGCAGCGCCGAGCCCGAGAAACCTGCCCAGGCCTCCGAGAAAGTATGCTGGACCAGAAGCCAAACGACGCCACCTCACCTACGACCCAGCGATGTTATAAAGTGGAGGCACTTGCCCGCCCACGACAACCTACGACCCACCCACGACAGCATCCCACCTACGACCCACCTGCGACCCAGCGGGTCGGGCGGGGTGGTGTCGATTGGTTCTTGGTCGATACGCTTGTTACGTAGCTTTTTGTTCTTCTGCTGCCTTCACCGCCGCGCCCCACCCCGACGGGCGCTGGCCCGGGGTCCTCGGCTGGGACGCGTCGGAGGAGGCGCCGGAGACCAGACGGGGCATGTTGCACACGATGGGCTCCCGCCGTAAGTGAATCTGCGGAGTTTGCGGGTGCTCCACCTGAGGGGGAACGTCAGGGGGGTCTGGCTCAGGGGAGGGGGAAGCATCGACCTGGAATCGGGGATACGTCGCCGATGGGTCGGCGGGAGGCCCCCGATAGCAAGTCCACACGCTCATGGGCGAGGTGGGCTATCGAGCCCCCATCGGAGATGAACGGGCGATTGGGGATCGATGCATGCGCCCCTGAGCAAACCCCCCTCCCTCACGTTGCCCCAGACATCGTACTCGCTCCCCCATCATGTTGCCCCCCTGGTTTTCGGGCCATTACTCGGCTCTCTGGCGGCCGTTCGGGACGATCCTGGCACCCCCGGAACGCTGGAGACGAGGCGAAGCTGGTGGAAAACACCCTGGGACGCAAATTCAAGAAAACGTCCGAAAACATTCGATCCGAGACATCCCCCTCCTCCTCCCCCTTCTCCAATTATCCTTCCACTCCTCCTCCTCCTCCTCCTCCTCCTCCTCCTCCTCCTCCTCCTCCTCCACCTCCTCCTCCTCCTCCTCCTCCTCCTCTCCTCCTCCTCCTCCTCGTCCTCCTCGTCCTCCTCGTCCTCCTCGTCCTCCTCCTCCTTCCTCCCCTCCTCCCTCCTCATTGGTCCTCCTCCTCCTCCTCCTCCTCCTCCTCCTCCTCCTCCTCCTCCTCCTCCTCTAACGTTGCCCTTGACCACCGTGCTGAGTGGACCCTGGGCTGGAGCTTCCGTGGTCTGGTAATCGCTCGCTGGCCCAGCGGCGTCTCCCGGTCCCGGTGGCTCGGCGTCGGGCGGGGCCGACTGCTGCAACTCGGCGAGGCGGGTGCACTCGCGCCTGAGGTGCACGACCTCGTCCTCGTGCTGCTGCAGGAGCTGCTCGTGGAGCCTGGAGATCTGCGTCAGGGTCTCGGCGAACCCTGGCGGCTGCCTGCAGAAGGGAAAAAACAAAAAATGCACGAACGGAACTTCTCGGAGGTCCACGCGGACTTTTTGGACTGGCGCTGGATATCCCTCCCTGGCGTGCTCCGCGCGCAAGAGGCGGCGCTGGAGACGCCGCTAGGAGGGCTAAACGTCGATCCAAGAAATCCACGCTGACCTCCGAGAAATGATGTTTATGCAATTTTGGCTCTTCGAGCCTCGGCGCTGCGAGCATGGCAGCAATCACTGGGCGACGATCGGCGGGTGGAGCTGCATCTACGGATACAGTCGGCGCCATCATCCTGAGCCAGACATTACCAGGTTGAACACGTGATGGTTACGGAGAGGACACTCCACGATGGCGGTGAGCACGATGAAGACTGCGCGCGATGACACCTGCAACGAAAGACACTCGTCACCCTACTGCCCCAAATGACTCCCCCCGATGGCGCAACATACTGAGCCCCAACCGATTTAATCAATCCGCGCGCACCACGGCTCAGCCCCCGTCGCGTCGCTGCCCAGGACCGCCTCTGTGCAAGGAGGGGGCTCCGCGTGCTGAGAGAGACTCCCCGCCCTGCTCTTTTTTGCACCCTCGACCGTCGCCAGGCACCCCACGCCCGAGCTGGCCGTCCGCGAAGCCGCGTGCAACACCCCCCCTGCACTTCCCGAGGGCCCCCGCCATTGGGGGGGGGGGCCAGCTTCTAAATCAGTTCCGGCCGCGAGCACGGACGTCGGATGCTCGCCCCGCTGGCTGCGCCGCTGCGAAGCAGCAAACGCTCGGCTCGTCGACCGCCCGCTCCCCCGTCGCGCCTCTCGCTCTCCCTGCGGCGCCCCTCCAGCGCTGCTCAGAAGTCCACGTCCAGGGCGAAGCCCTTGGCCTCCTCGCCTCCCGCGGCCGTCGATGACATCACACCAGCCTTCTGGTAGTCGCCGACGCGCTTCTCGAAGAAGTTGGTCTTGCCCTGGAGCGAGATGAGCTCCATCCAATCGAAGGGGTTGGA
Organism: Prorocentrum cordatum; assembly: GCA_963575745.1. Lineage (NCBI taxonomy): Eukaryota > Dinophyceae > Prorocentrales > Prorocentraceae > Prorocentrum > Prorocentrum cordatum. Next base: position 158,524 of record CAUYUJ010021526.1, on the reverse strand, counting down.
GACGCCGTACAACTTCGAACAGCCGAGCGCCGACAGGAGGCGGTCCGCCACGAACTCGATGTACCGGGTCATCGTCTCGCTGTTCATGCCGATGAGGTCGCAAGAGAGTGCCTCGCAGATGAAGTGACGCTCCGTCTCCACCGCGCCGCGGATGATGCCATGGACCACCTCCTCGGGGAGCTTGTTCTCCAGCTTGCTGTAGATGAGGCACGCGAACTCGGTGTGCAGGCCCTCGTCGCGCGAGATCAGCTCGTTGGAGAAGGTGAGGCCCGGCATCAAGCCGCGCTTCTTGAGCCAGTAGATGGCGCAGAACGAGCCACTGAACAGAATTCCCTCCACGGCCGCGAAGGCGATGACGCGCTCGGCGAAGCTGGTCTTCTCTGGGCTCATCCACTGCACTGCCCACTCGGCCTTCTGCCTGATGGGCGGCATGGTGTGGATCGCGTCGAAGACCTTCTCCTTCTCGGCGGGGTCCCGGATGTACTGCTCGATCAGCAGCGAGTACGTCTCCGAGTGGATGTTCTCCATGGCCATCTGGAAGCCATAGAAGGCACGGGCCTCCGGCAGCTGCACCTCATTGGTGAACTGGGCCGCCAGGTTCTCCAGCACGATGCCGTCGGAGGCGGCGAAGAACGCTAGCACGTGCTTCACGAAGTGCTGCTCGGACGCCGTGAGGTTGTCCCAGTCCCTGTTGTCCTGCGCGAGGTCGATCTCCTCCGCAGTCCAGAACGAGGCCTCGTGCTTCTTGTACATCTCCCAGATGTCCGAGTGCTGGATCGGGAACATCACCCACCGACTCGGGTTCTCCTTGAGGATGGGCTCGTCCTTCTGCAGCTCGCGGAACCGAGCCGACACGTCGGCGAAGTTCGCAGGTTTGGGGGCCGACAGCTCTGACGCTGCACCCCCGAGCAGCGCGTCGAGGTCCGCTGGGAGCTGCACGTCGTAGTTCCTGAACACGACGCCGTCGCTGGCGATCAGCGCCTGGTGCGGGAGGCCCTTCACCCCGAGCCTCGCCATCAGATCCTCGTCGTCGTCCGCGGCGGCGACCGTGCAGGAGGTGATGCCGTTCAAGGCCGTCCACTCGCGGGCCTCGTCCAGACCGCCGTCGACGCACACCAGGAGGAAGAGGCAGCGCCCCGCGTACTCGCCCGACGCCAGGGCGTCCAGGTGCTTCGCCGCCGCGGGGCAGGCCTTGCACCACGGGGCGAAGAAGTCCACCACGACCGGGAGCCCTGCGGCCGACTGCAGTCCGCGCAGCGTCGTCCGCTCGGCGCCACCCGTGGCGCCCGCGACCTCGAGCGGGAAGTCCTGCACGGCGCGGCCGACGAAGCTGGCGGGCGCCATGGGCGCTGCGGGACGGCGAGGCGCTGGGGAGCCAGGAGCGGCGCGGGGCGGTCGGCGGCGGGCGCGGCGCTCTCGAGCAGGAGGTGCCGCGAGCAGGGGAGCCGAGGTGGGTCCATGGTCCTCAGACCGTGTGTTAGCGCCAACGTGTGCTCATCAGCCCAAGCCTTGCAGTACGACGCAGGCGGTGTTACGAGGGCCGGCGCAAGCCGAGAATGATCGGCTGAGCTGAGCGTGGCACGCACACAGTGGGCCAACGCACGCTCTGAGGATAATCGACAAGTGGGGAGAACATGTTCTTGCTCGCGGCGATAGCGGGCGTTAGGGCGGGGGGGGGCTGGAGGGGGGCATCACGTGACCCCACCCCCCCCTCCCGCCGTGCGGGCCTGGCACCACAGATTCTGGTGCCGGCCGCACTGCGGCAATGCTGGGGGCGCAGGGGGGAGGGGGGGCGAGCGTCACGTTACGGGGGAATGGAAAGGGGAGGCGGGGGGCGGGGGGAGGGGGCACAGCGCGCACTACGGCCCAGAGGGTAAACCAAAACACTCTCGAAGCGGGGCCTCCTCTTCGCCCCGTCCTCCTCCCGGCGGTGAGGCGGCAGAGCAGGGCATGAGATCTGTCTTTGTTTCTCTCCTTGGGTCACCACGGTGGCAGACCCACACACTCAAGCAAGGTCTCTCTCTCTCTCTCTCTCTTTGAGCCGGGCCCTCGGCCGCTGCCTCGCCCATCGCCTGCGAGGCTGCCCCCACCCCCGCGACCGCCGCGCGTTTCGCCCCAAGGCCCGGGCGGGTTGCCGGCAGCCCCGCCTCTGCTCCCCGGGGAGCGTGGCGGCGCCGAGAGCTCCAGCAAGTCTGGTTCGAGGCCACATCGGGCGAGGCAGCGGAGGCGGTAGGGAAGTTCCACCTACCAGACCACCCCAGCCCAAACCGAAAACCAAAACTTCTGGTCGGGGGGGTGCACGGGTGCCATACGTACGTTTCCATTGTTCCCCGACGACCCCCCCCCACTGGGAATGGAGGGCAGCTTGGGGCCTTCGGGTTGGGATGGGGTGGCTTGTTGGGTGATGAAAGAAGAAGCCAGACCTCGAAGGACTCGAAAATATCAAGCCGCAAGTCTTCTGCTCGTTCGGCTCCCAGGGGCTGATTTGTCTGGGCCCTGGAACCATCGGAGCACGGCGCCATTCGAAAAAAAACGTTCCAGAGAAAGAAGGGCCGAGGGGCCCGACAACTCGAAAAAGTCGAGTCGTCGGGGGCCTGGGAACGAGTGCGCAGCGGAGCAGGACGTGGACCAGCACACCAACTCTCACAACCTGGCCCGCTCCACACACAGACAGGGGTACTTCACCTCAGACACGTCCTCGGTGATACAAAGATGCCAGGCAACCATTGCCACCCATATCGATTGTAAGCAGGTAACCGCAACCCAGCCACCTATGCACCAGATACAGCAGCAACCACCAGGAGAAAGCCACTCGGGCAGATGCCCTCGAATAACTTCAGAAGGTAATTGATGTCCGAGGCCCTGCCCCCAGCGGAAGGCAAGCGCACCTGTCACCAACAGGTGGCCAGAACACCCTCTCGGGTCGCTTCCGCTGGGGACTGGACAGCGCACCTATCACAGACAGGTGGCCAGAACACCCTCGCGGGTCGCTCTCGTGCGTCCTGACCCTCGGAGAGGCAAGCGCAGTCGTCACCAACGACTGGCCAGAGCACCCTCACGGGTCGCTCTCCTCGGGTACCTTCCGCAAGGGCTGCAACGGGCGACAATCAGTGGAACGCAGCATTTGACTCGCTCCCTCCTTTGAGGGAGAACGTCAGGTGGGGGGCTGGCTCAGAAGGGTCACATCGAGCTGGAATCGGCGATACATCGCCGACTGATCAGCGATACGCCCCCGATCGCGAGTCCGCACGCTCCTGGGCGGGGTGGGCTATCGGGCCCTGAGCTTGTCCCCCCCCCTAACGTTGCCTTTGGCATCTGTCTCGCCCCCCCCCTTGTCCCAGAACGCAGCACTCTACCGAGCGACGGGACTCCTGAAGGATTCTGGCTCTCTGCCAGGCTCTGGGATCACGCCGAAGGCCCTGGGCCCAGGAGAGGCAGGCTGAAGATTGCTTCAAACAATGCCCTCGCAACCCCCTGCCAAGGCATCTGCTTGAGTGTGCTTCGGTGGTGCGCCCAGGGAGGAAGGCAGCCAGGGAGGGACTACTCAAAAACTCGAAAGGCCTCCAGCCTTCTGACAAGCTTTCTGAGCCTTCTCCGAAGACGGAGGCGGTTTATCAGAAGGCTGGAGGGCGTCTGATAAGACCAGCCGCCTTCTGAGAAGGCCTGCTCCCTCTCACTTCCCCCCAGCTCGCCGCCGGATGCTAAGATGCAAAAATAATGGGCAGTCGACAGCACAGGAGGGCGCAGCGGCCAAGCCATGAACCAGCTGATGCCAGCGGGACAGCGATGCCCAATAAGTTACGAGTAAGGAGTGCGGACGTTTGGAGGCCTCCTAGATGGGGTCCGAGTAGATGGAGCCGGATGATCGCGACGAGTCTCCGATGCATCGGCGATGCGGCTCGACGTGGAGCCCGACTTTCACCACGCCGACATCGCCGATGCATTGCAAACGTCGCCGATGCATCGACGATGCATCGGCGATGGATCGGCGATGCATCGGCGGTGCGGCGCGATCGTCCGACCCCATATTCTCCGACAACACATGGGAGGCGTAGAACGTTGAAATCCCACCAGCCCATTTGAGCGTGAGTGGTTTAGGGCGTTTCCTCTTGTACCCCCCCTTCTTCTTCCCCAAACAGAACTTGCACTTGGGGGTTCGTACTTCTGGAATAAGGAGCTGGGCCTGTGCGTCGGTCTGGCGGCTGTGTGGCCGCCGTCGCCGCCCCGTCGCCGCCCATCGTCCGGGCGTGTGCGTCGGTCTGGCGACTATGCGGTCGCCGTCGCCGCTCCGTCGCTGTCGCCGCCTCGTCGCCGCCCCTCGTCGCCGCGCATCGTCTAAGCCTGTGCGTCGGTCTGGCGGCTATGTGACCGCCGTCGCCGCCCCGTCACCGCCCGTCGTCTAGGCCTTTGCATCTGTCTTGCGACTATGTGGCCACGGTCGTCGCCCCGTCGCAGCTTCGTCGCCGCCCATCGTCTGGGCCTGTGCGTCAATCTGGCGACTATGTGGCCGCCCTGTCGCCGCCACGCCGCCGCCTCGTCGCAGCCCATCGTCTGGGCTGGCGCGTCGGTCTGGCGACTGTGGCCGCCGTCGTCGCCACGTCGCCTCTTCGTCACAGCCCATCGTCTGGGCCTGGGCGTCAGTCTGGCGGCTATGTGGCCGCCGTCGCCGCCCCGACGCAGCATCGTCGCCGCCGCGATTTGCATTGCATTGCATTGTTTTGCACTGCTTGGCACATTATAGATAACACCACCTAGAAAACACGACATATATTGTATTACATATATGATCCGTATGAAATATGTCACCTAGAGTGCACCTAATATGTTACACCACATGTATTATCCGCTCTAACAAGGAATTAAGATGCACCACGCCACCCCCCTGGCTGTATCGGTCCACTTTTTTGGATCGCAATGTACACATGATGCTGCCCCATCGTCCATCCGAAATATGAGCCCATACCATCCCAGCCCACCCGGTATCGACCACCCCCCAATCATCGTCTGCAAAAAATGTGCGCGCGCACCCGGTCATCAAAAAGCCGAAGTTGTCAAGAATCCCCGGCCAATAATGGGACGAAATACACACGCGCGCGTCGTCGCGCGCGCATGCCGAAATCCTTCAAAAATTTAAGGTGCCGGAAGGATGTCGAAATCGAGTGCCAAAAAACAATTCAAATAAAACACATGGTTTCGCAACACGGATTCTCAAAACAACACTGGGTTTTTTCAACATGTCCAAACCATACTATTATGCGGGCTTCGCGACGCGCATGTCGAAATCGTTCGAACGTCCTTTTGCGTGCGTGACGTCGCGAGAATTTGTTGCAAAGAACGCGACGAAGTGCACGCGCGCGCGTCGTCGCGCGCGCATGCCAAAATCCTTCCAAAACCTTCGGTCCCGTAGCGACTCCAAAACCGAATGCCCCCAAAACATTTTTTTATATCTATATATATATATATATATGTATATATATATAAATGAAAAGAAAAAACGTTTCGCAACATCGGGTTTCAAAAGGAGCTTGCACGCGCGCTCTTGCGAAGTCTTAAGAAAACCATAGGTTGTTCAACATGTTCATCGATTTTTTCCTAGAGGGCCTCTCGCACAGCATGCCGACATCATTCGCACACCCTTGCCCGCGTGTTGGGGGGGTACGATCCGTGTCAAATGAAACCATGCGGGCCCCTCTCGGGCGTTGGCCGCGCGCGCATGTCGAACTCTTTCCAAGACCTTCATCACCGACGCGAGGACGCCGTCATCGTCGCCGGCGTGATCAGCATCGGCGCCAACACTGGCCGCGCCTTCGTCGGTGCGAACATCGCCACCAGCATCGCCACTATCATCGTCGTGTCTACAGTTGTCGGTGTTGCCACGATACCGCGCCCGCCCAGGTCGCGGACTCGCAGTGAAGTGCCCGCTGGAAGGCGCCCCGCGGTCAGTGCCACCGCGGCCGCGTCGGTGGCGCCAAAATATCTGGTAGCTGCGCGCGTGCTAGGGTTGGCGCGGCCGCAGAGATGTACCAGCCAACGCCCAACATGCATCGCAATCACCACCACATGGGTTTTGCAAACCAAATTACAGGTGGGTGGGTGGGATGTTTGCAAGAGCATGGGATGTGTCAACTCGATTGTTGAAACCACTTGCACACCATAGGTTGCACCATGCAGACTGCGCCACATGGATTGTAATACACGAGTTGCACCGCATAGGTTACATCACCTTGGTTGCATCACATGTGTCGGTTCACATATACTGCACAATCCTCGATGTACCTCATAGGCTGCACTACCCAGATTGCACCTCACAGTGTGCACCACAAAGGTTGCACGGCATGGGTTGCACACAACATATTGCACAGCATCGGCTGCACAATGCAAATGTTGCTTATATGTGTATATGTGTAGCGCACCGCAAATTGAAAAAAGACGCACACAACCAGTCGCACAACATACATAATAATCATAATTAGAAGACGGGATGGCACCACTGGCATCGTGCGCAAAATACACAAACACACACACACACACACACACACACTGCATGAAGAAGGGCGCCAATCGAGCGCACTGCTGACTAACAAAGCCAAACAAAGAAATGCGGCACACCCGTGCGAGGGACAGAGGGGGGGGAGTGGCTCAGGAATCATAAAGAATGGCACACGAGGCGGGCAACACGTGCCCTACATCAAACCGAAATCTATCATTGCCACCGCTGTCAATATTCTAGTATCGACAAGACTATTAAGATCATCCCCCCCCCTCCACACCTCGGGTTAGCGGGACATCTTTCTCGCATTTCAATGTGCACACGGTTTTGCCACATCGTGCATCCGAAATATGAACTCGTACCATCCCAGCCAGGCTGGAGTTCGCCCCCCCGCTTAAATCCTTCGCAAAAATCTAGTATGCGTACACACACACTCGCTTATCAAAAATCATCAGCTGTCAAGAACCACCTGCAGAACAAGGGACGAGATGCACACGCGCGCTCTTGATTGTCACCATGTTCATTCAATTCTGCAAAGCGGGCCTCTCGCGCCGCATGTCGAACGCATTCGAACGTTTCCTCCTCCTCCTCCTCCTCCTCCTCCTCCTCCTCCTCCTCCGTTCCTCCCTCCATCCCTCCACCCACCCACCCACCCTCCTCCCTCTTCCCTCCTTCCTCCTCCCTCCTCCCTCCCCCCTCCACCCTTCTCCCTCCTCCCTCCCCCCTCCTCCCTTCACCCTCCTCCCTCCTTCCTCCTCCCTCCTCCGTCCTCCGTCCTCCCTCCTCCCTCCTCTTTCCTGCCTCCTGCCTCCTGCCTCCTGAATCGTGCCTCGTGCCTCCTGCCTTCTCCCTGCTGCTTCCTGCCTCCTGCCCGCCTCCTCTCGTCCCTCCTCCTGCTCCTCCTCTTCCTCCTCCTCCATTTCCTCCTCCTCCTCCTCTTCCTCCTCCTCCATTCCTCTGATACATCACTTCCCCCTGTCGAACCCCGAGGCCAGTTTTTAGGGCGGGCCGGGCGTTTCGTGTGAGACGTCCTCACCATGTATGACCCTGGAGCTTGAAAACTGACAACAGCTTCACATATGGAGACCGGGTCGTTTTCAAAATGTGCCTCTCGCCCTAGCGCAGCGAACATTCGTTTTCAAAATTTGCAAGAGCTTCACGGATTGAGGGCGAAGGGTTTTCAAAGGTGGCTCTGGCCTTAGCGCCGCACACATCGTTTTCGAAATTTGCAAGAATTTCACGTAGTGAGGGCGCGTGGTTTTCAACATGTGGCACTCGCCTGAGCGCCGCGCACATTCGTTGAATTTCAACATTTGCAGCAGCATCAAGGATCGAGGGCGGGTGGTTTAAAATGTTGTTCTCGCCTTAGCACCGCGCGCATTCGTTTTCAAAAGTTTGCAGGAGCTTCACGGATTGAGGGCGGCCATTTTTTAATGTAGCTCTCGGTTTAGCGCCGCGCACATTCGTCTTAAAAGTTTGCGAGAGCTCCACGGGATCCCAGGATCAACTTACCAGAAACTGCGTGTTGGAAGGGTTCAGGATTATGAGGGTACAGCAATTACGTTGGTTCGCGGTGTCGACGTCCCAAGACTGGCGTTCTGGCACGGTTCAGGACCGTCAAGACGCAACAGTCGGGCTGATCCGTGACGTTGAAAACCCGAAAACCATGGTTAGCCATGTTTCAGAGTCTTCAAACGGTTGTCTTCCAACTAGGCAGTTCACTCAGTGGAAATGCACAGTTGTAGGGGCCTATGGCGAGGGAGCTTGGAGAGAAGGTTGATTCCAACATCGTTAATGACTCGTGGGTTTACACTGGTCCTCCTTCTCCTCCTCCTCCTCCTCCTCCTCCTCTGCTTCCTCCTCCTCTGCCTCCACCTCCTGTGTCTCCTCCCCTTTTTTCGTATGATTCGTCTTACGCTTATTGAACATAGCCATTCTTGCTAATACTGATAATAATAATTACCCTGTGACGTACCCAACCCATTTGTATCATGGGAAACGAGGAGTTGGCCGAAACTTGCATGGACAATCACATTGCAGGATCCGTTGTTTGATATGTAAGCTACTTGGGACACGCGCTTATGGCATGATGCGCAGGGGAACCATACAAGAACGAGGGGCGACAACTACAGGCTCGAAGAGGACATGGGGAGTCGGGTACGAAGAGCAGGAGAAAGACGTGCGGGAAGCCCACTGTGCTGGGCCCCTCAGCAGCCCTCGAAAGTGGCGACAGTTTCACAGATCGCAGCCCCCCAGGGATGGCGAGGTCTAATTTGAGTCTGCGGTGAGTACCCACTGTGCTGGGCCCCTCAGCAGCCCTCGAAAGTGGCGACAGTTTCACAGATCGCAGCCCCCCAGGGATGGCGAGGTCCCATTTGAGTCTGCGGTGAGTATCCACTGTGCTGTGCCCCTCAACAGCCCTCGAAAGTGGCGACGGTTTCACAGATCGCAGCCCCCCAGGGATGGCGAGGTCTAATCTGCGTCTGCGGTGAGTACCCAGTGTGCTGGACCCCTCAGCGGCCCTCGAAAGTGGCGACAGTTTTACAGATCGCAGCCCCCCAGGGATGGCGAGGTCTAATCTGAGTCTGCGGTGAGTACCCACTGTGCTGGGCCCCTCAGCAGCCCTCGAAAGTGGCGACAGTTTCACAGATCGCAGCCCCCCAGGGATGGCGAGGTCTAATCTTGAGTCTGCGGTGAGTACCCACTGTGCTGGGCCCCTCAGCAGCCCTCGAAAGTGGCGACAGTTTCACAGATCGCAGCCCCCCAGGGATGGCGAGGTCTAATTTGAGTCTGCGGTGAGTACCCACTGTGCTGGGCCCCTCAGCAGCCCTCGAAAGTGGCGACAGTTTCACAGATCGCAGCCCCCCAAGGATGGCGAGGTCTAATCTGAGTCTGCGGTGAGTACCACTGTGCTGAGAAAGTGGCGACAGTTTCACAGATCGTGGCGAGGTCCCCTGCGGTGAGCCCACTGTGCTGGGCCCCTCAGCAGCCCTCGAAAGTGGCGACAGTTTCACAGATCGCAGCCCCCCAGGGATGGCGAGGTCTAATTTGAGTCTGCGGTGAGTACCCACTGTGCTGGCCCCTCAGCAGCCCTCGAAAGTGGCGACAGTTTCACAGATCGCAGCCCCCCAGGGATGGCGAGGTCCAATCTGAGTCTGCGGTGAGTACCCACTGTGCTGGGCCCCTCAGCAGCCCTCGAAAGTGGCGACAGTTTCACAGATCGCAGCCCCCCAGGGATGGCGAGGTCCAATCTGAGTCTGCGGTGAGTACCCACTGTGCTGGGCCCCTCAGCAGCCTCGAAAGTGGCGACAGTTTCACAGATCGCAGCCCCCCAGGGATGGCGAGGTCCCATTTGAGTCTGCGGTGAGTACCCACTGTGCTGGGCCCCTCAGCAGCCCTCGAAAGTGGCGACAGTTTCACAGATCGCAGCCCCCCAGGGATGGCGAGGTCCAATTTGAGTCTGCGGTGAGTACCCACTGTGCTGTGCCCCTCAGCAGCCCTCGAAAGTGGCGACAGTTTCACAGATCGCAGCCCCCCAGGGATGGCGAGGTCTAGTCTGAGTCTGCGGTGAGTACCCACTGTGCTGGGCCCCTCAGCAGCCCTCGAAAGTGGCGACAGTTTCACAGATCGCAGCCCCCCAGGATGGCGAGGTCTAATCTGAGTCTGCGGTGAGTACCCACTGTGCTGTGCCCCTCAGCAGCCCTCGAAAGTGGCGACGGTTTCACAGATCGCAGCCCCCCAGGGATGGTGAGGTCTAATCTGAGTCTGCGGTGAGTACCCGCTGTGCTGGGCCCCTCAGCAGCCCTCGAAAGTGGCGACAGTTTCACAGATCGCAGCCCCCCAGGGATGGCGAGGTCTAATTTGAGTCCCACTGTGCTGGGCCCCATCGAAAGTGGCGACAGTTTCACAGATCGCAGCCCCCCAGGGATGGCGAGGTGAGTCTGCGGTGACCCACTGTGCTGGGCCCCTCAGCAGCCCTCGAAAGTGGCGACAGTTTCACAGATCGCAGCCCCCCAGGGATGGCGAGGTCAATTTGAGTCTGCGGTGGTACCCACTGTGCTGGGCCCCCAGCAGCCCTCGAAAGTGGCGACAGTTTCACAGATCGCAGCCCCCCAGGGATGGCGAGGTCCCATTTGAGTCTGCGGTGAGTACCCACTGTGCTGGGCCCCTCAGCAGCCCTCGAAAGTGGCGACAGTTTCACAGATCGCAGCCCCCCAGGGATGGCGAGGTCTAATTTGAGTCTGCGGTGAGTACCCACTGTGCTGGGCCCCTCAGCAGCCCTCGAAAGTGGCGACAGTTTCACAGATCGCAGCCCCCCAGGGATGGCGAGGTCCCATTTGAGTCTGCGGTGAGTACCCACTGTGTTGGGCCCCTCAGCAGCCCTCGAAAGTGGCGACAGTTTCACAGATCGCAGCCCCCCAGGGATGGCGAGGTCCCATTTGAGTCTGCGGTGAGTACCCACTGTGCTGTGCCCCTCAGCAGCCCTCGAAAGTGGCGACGGTTTCACAGATCGCAGCCCCCAGCAGCCCTCGAAAGTGGCACAGGGATGACTAGGTAGGAGGCAGGCTGGCACGCAGCGACGAGCGAGGTAAAAGGCAGGGGGGAAGAGAGGGACGGGAGGGGCTGGGAAGGAGACGCGCGAGCAGTGCTCTATTCAAAACGAGAACCCAACGCAGGAGGGTTGGGAATAATAATAAGAACAATAATAAGTAATAGTAATATGCGTCTTCTTATGTTGCTGATTATGATATGAGTATTCCTCCTCCTCCTCCTCCTTCTCCTCCTCCTCCTACTCCTCCTCCTCCTCCTCCTCCTCCTCCCCCTCCTCCTTCTCCCCTCCGTAGCCATTTTGGCTCAAGCGAGCCTGGCCGCAGGAGCCCTACGCGCGCGCGGCCAGCGGAACTTGTTCCTGGTGCTCGGCCCGAACGTGCCATGGACGTCGACGCGCACCCCTACCTTGGCCCGGGCCCGACGCCGTGAGCGCCTCGCTGAGCGCGGGCTGGCCCACGGTGCAGCGCTCAACGCTAAGTGCCGTGCGCTCCGGAGCGCCCACAGCGTCCACTGGCAGCCGGGCGACCCGCTCGGCTGCAACTTCAGAGCGCTGTCCGACTGGTGGCGGCAAGATTGCTGCGGATGCCCGCCGAGGAGCTGGCGCACGTGGAGCTGGAGCTGCCCCAGGGGAACTGGGCACGCCATGCCCCGCCCCCTGCGCGCACTGTGGAAGCGCAGCTTGCGCCACGTCCCCCTGCCATGCCGTGCGGGGCGCTGCATGCTGATGATCTTGCGCAAGAGCTGCTGCTGCTGCGGGCGGCTGGCGGCTCCTCGGGCAGCAGTGGTACTGCCGATGGCGAGGCGCCAACGGTGGTCGTGCGTGTGGCGCCAGGCGCCCAGCCGCTGGCACGTGTGCTGGCTGGCGCCAGGCACCTGGCAAGTGTGTCGGCCATGGTGCCGATGTGCGTGGCCAGCGGAGGCGCCTTCGATGGCGGTGTTGCTGGCCCTTGGCTCGCGACTGGCGAGTGGGCCAACCCGCGCGCAGAGGCAGTCGCCTTCTCCGAGGGCTTCGCTGCGGGCTGGCGCCTGGCTGCGAGAGAGCAGGCTGACAAGACGAGCAATGTATTTGCTGTACCTTTTGATCATGCTAGTGGTGTTGCTCTTCCTGCTCCCAGCGCTCGTCGTCCAGATGATCTTCCAGAAGCTTGTGATGATGATCATGGTAAGCCTGTTCTGGAGGGTCCTAGCGACACACCTGCTGGGGGTTTCCTTCGACGTGAACCTGTCAAACCACGTATTATTCCTGAATGTCAGGCTCTTGGAATACCCGTTGGAGGTGATGTACGTCCTGGAACCCTCGATGGCCGAGCAGATGATCTACCTGGAGCTGGTGATGCTTGTCTCCGTAACCCATCCCTGGTCCATCATGCCGGTGGTTGTTTTTCCCTCGCCCTGCGCTGGTCGCACCGACGATCTTCCAGATGCTCACGGTAACATACATTGTAATCCTATTCTTGATGGTCCTGGCGATAATCCTGCTGAGAGTATGGAAGTGAGAATCCTGGTCATATACCTGCGAATGATGCTGATAGTCGGAAACGATTTCCTGGACGACCTGTCGTTCCTGGGGGCACCTGGTGGAGGGCGCGCCAAGCCGTGGCGCATGCATGGCTTGCGCCCTCCAACAATACGCCGTACCCGGAACCTGCTGCTCATGCTGCTGACTCCGTGCTATGTGAAGCGTTTCGCGACACTCGTCAGAGCGAGTCTGACTCCCTGCGCCTTCCGCTTAGGTTTGCTCCGAACAGTTTCCGTCCTCTCGAAAACCATGTTGATGGTGACCCTCGTAGGGAGTACCGACGGAAGCGTTAGTCGATGTAGCTGCCATTGACGTGGGTGAGGCTGGAGATACGACCTATGTGTGTGTTAGGGATGAGGATTCGCACAAGTTCAGGTGTTCGGTTCTGCGTTGCAGTATTGTGCAGATGAGCTTTATAAACATATCATCACTCCGTGCTCAGCTTGCCAGCTTGAATGTTATGTTACCTACCTCATTTGAGACTTGACGGTAGCTGTCACTGCCTCGCGCTTGTTCGCGCTGTCCCTCGTTGGCTTCGGGCCCCGCTTCCTCCTCGGTCGGTCCCTCCGCTCGCCCTGGTCGGTCTCTTGTGGCCCTCGCTCCCGTCTTTCGGGCCCTCGTTCGGACCCCGCATGGTGCCACGTGCGCTCTGGGAGCTAGCGCTCGACTCTAGCCCGCGTCCGAGTAAAAAAAACTCTTCCTCCTCCTCCTCCTCCTCCTCCTCCTCCTCCTCCTCCTCCTCCTCCTCCTCCTCCTCCTCCTCCTCATCCTCCCAAATCCATTAAGCCCGGGTAGGGCGGACTGGGGACGCGCTGGTAGGGCGGGCGCAGCACCAGCTATGACCCTGAAGTTTGAAAGTTGAAAGAGCTGGACGGATGGCTTGAACGTTGGAGAAATTTGAAACACCTGGATGGATATAATAAATCAAAACTCGAAGCTTAAAACAGACTTGAAACTGAAATGCTGAAAATTTGAAATTGAAGGATGGAGGGTCAGTGGTTTTCAAAACGCGGTTATCGCCTTAGCGCCGCACACATTCGTCTCAAAAGTTTGCATCAGCTTCAAGAATGGGGGGCGGCTCGCTATCAAAGTGTAGCTCTCGCACTCGTGCTGCGCGCATTCGTCTTTAAATATTCAAAAAATAGAGGACGGTTCCTTGTCAGTAGCTTTCGCAGTGGCGCCGCGCAAATTCGCCCCAAGAGTTTACAACGGCTTGAAGAACTCGTGGGATTGAAATCCCAGGATTACGCTGCCGTGATCTAGGATTGTCGGCACACAACAGTCACATTGACTTGCGGTGTTGAAGTCCCACGAACGGGGTTCTGGCACGATTTCCGATTCTCTGGAAACAACAATCACGTTGAGTCGCGGCGTTGACGTCACAGAAATGTCGATTCGGCAATTGAGGATTATCAGACGGGTGTCCTTCCATGGGGCACGTCGAACAATGAAAATAAATCGTTGCGGGGACCTATGAGACAGGAACTCTTGACGCTTCGCGTATCCCCACCATCTCGGTCCGGCCCCACCTGCGGGTCCCGCCTGTGGTTGCCCACCTGTGGCCGCCTCCCGCCTAATCGTCTTGCATGTGCATTCCGCGCGTTCTCGCGCTAATTATCGTGCGCTGTGCCCCAGCCTCGTTCACACCGCCCTCTGGACTTTTCCTTGCGGGCCGCAAATCAAAAAGTATCCCCACCAGCCCATCCAAAACCAACGCCCAAGCCACTTGAGACGATCATGGAAGCGTGAAAGCAAAATGGGGGACGGTCGTTACCGTCCGAGGGAAGGAGGACAAGGAGAAGGAGGAGGAGGAGGAAGAGGGATGATGGAAGAGGGAGGAAAATCATGAATTCGCGGATGGGGAGGAGCAGGAGGAAGAGGAGGAGGAGGAGGAGGAAAGGGCGAACAGAGGAGCCAGAAGCCTCTTGAATGCCTCTCGGCTCTCGGAGTTTCCTCGGATGTCGCTTGAGAGCTTCTTGGAGGTCTCTTTGGGCGTCTGGGGGAGCGTCTTGGCGAGCCCAGAACCGTCTTCGAGCGTACTGGGTGTCTCGGGGATCCTCTTGAGGCCTCTTGGGGATCTCCTGGGAGCTGCTCGGAAGCCTTTCGGGTGCCTCTTGGAGCCGTCTGGGCGCCTCCTTGGGCCCTCTTGGGGCGCTCTTGAGCGCTTTATGGGCGCTCTTGCTGCCATCTTGGACGACATCGGTACAAAAGAGGGGAACTCCAATTAGCCTCGCCCTTCACAGAGTGCCTAAAATCGGATCTTGGGGCGCGGTTGGAGCGCTCTGGGGGCCGTCTTGGGGCTCTCTTGGACTCCTCTTGGGGCCCTCTTGGGCCATGTTGGAGCCATCTTGAGGCCTCGGATGGCCATCGGAAGCGAAAAGGCGAGACAGTCAAAAACACTGATGTTCCTTAGGTGTTTGAAGGATTTGGGTCTCTTGGGGGCCTCCTTGGGGAGCTCTTTGGCCACTTGGAGCTGTTTGGGCCTCTTGGGGCATCTTGGAAGCCATCTTAAGTGATCTTGCGCTAACTGGAGCCATCTTGGAGGCCATCTTGCACTCTCTGAGGCTCTCTTGCAGTTATCTTGGATGCTCCAACGCAACGCGACCGGCCCTGTCCCAAGTCCAGGGGAGAGGGTAACAGCTTTACCCCGAGGGAAAGAAGGCGGGCTGGACGAGAAAGCTCCCTAGACCACCTACGCCCAGAGGGCTGGTGGGTCTTAGAAGCAGGGTCTTCTGCAGCATCGCTGGTGCGTCTTGGGCTTACACTGGCCCTCCTCCTCCTCCTCCTCCTCCTCCTCCTCCTCCTCCTCCTCCTCCTCCTCCTCCTCCTCCTCCGCATCCTCCTCCTCCTCCTCCTCCTCCTCCTCCTCCTCCTCCGCCTCCTCCTCCTCCTCCTCCTCCTCCTCCTCCTCCCCCAGAGCCCCATCCTTCGCCCACAGCGGGCGCGACGCCTTTCTGGAGGGGAGGCTTCCCTCCCGCCGTGGGCGGGCGCTGGCCCCCCGTGTCCGCGGTGGCGAGGCGCTGCCGCCCTCAGACGTCGGCGATGGTGACCTCGACCTCGCTTCGGAGCCCCGGCCACAAGAAGGGAGCCCACAATGACTACCTACCAGACCACCCCAACCCAACCCGAAGACCCGAATTTGACCCGAATTTCGGGTTGGGGGGGGTACGGATATCATGTGTTTTTTCAACGTTCCCCGACCCCCCCCCACTGGAAATCGAGGATAAATTTGGGCCTTCGGGTTGGGTTGGGGTGGTTTGGTGGGTGGTGACACAAAGGACGTACGCGCCCAGCTATGTACATGAGCACGGCCCCTCGATTCGCGAGACCGGCCGCGTGATACGGACATTTGTGCAATGCGTGCTCTCGAAACCAGCGTGGATTCATGTACATGTACGTCCTGGACCCGGCCGGTCACGACTTAGAAACTGCATGTTTGGACGCCCGAAATGGATACGGAAAGAATGGGCACTACGCCCAACAACAGGTGTTGCCCCAAGCCAACAGCGGCCGCTGTTGGGCAGGCGGCCTTCTGTCTCGAATGGACACGGGCCGCGGCGGCGTGGACAGCGAGTCCTGCTCAAAATGGACAGAAACTGCTGTTGGGCACCGTACCCATTCTTTCCGTACCCATTTCGGGCGTCCAGAGCATTTGCTCATGTCGGGTAACGGTCATTACCTGGAGGGGTGCTGGGGCCCCAGGCAGCGATAACGCCTGGGAGGGGTGGAGCACATCGGGGGTAACACTTGGGCGGGGTGGGGCGCATCGGGGCGGGGGTGCAATGCGATCGCCATGGTATATGCGCGCGAACACTAGCATGTGGAGGGGTGTCCGGGCCCCCCCCCCACGTGCAATCGGAACCGTTACCCCGGGGGGGGTGCGAGGGCGGGGACCAAAGACTGGTCTGGCCACGACTTAGAGGTTTTCGTGAATTCTTCAAGGTTTCTTGCCTCGAGCTGCTTCCCAGCAGCTGCGCCTTGTCTAGGGCCATCCAGGGGTGCCCAGATCCTCCTAAAGGCCGCAAGGGGCCGAGATATGGTCCGAAGGCCAGACCTGCTCGCGCTGGGAGATATCACGACGGACGGTTCATTGGCGCTTCGCTACGATGCTCATGCGCGCTGGCCCTGCCACCCGATGATCGAGCGTGTTTGGCCTTGACCTCGCACGGGAGCCAGGTCAGAAAGAACCAGCAGGGAGAACGCGACCCTTTCTTACGGGTACATAAGAAATGCATGTGAACAGATACGTGCATACAGACGCGCATACATATACTAGCACCATCGCGCGCACTTCACGCGCGCTCAACTTGCCATGGGACCAAATGGATAGCGCGTCAGAGGGGCCGTGTCGGGATGGCCGAATCCGTGGCTTGGAAGCGCGCGCCCTGGTGTCTGAAGTCGCACTGAGGATTGGTATTCGCGGCAGTCCTGTGTCGGCCTTGGGCAATATTGCAACTCTCTTCTGGACCACTTGCGCCTCGGGGGCCTTCTCCGAGCCACACATTCGCAACACATGGGAACTCCAGAGCAAAAACAACGGACGACACGTTAGGCGTGGACCTCTTGGAAGTCCCGTGTGGGCACTTCGGCGACTTCTTGATGCCTCACTCATGGTACTGCTGGAGACTTCATGGGGCAGCCGGGGGGGCCTCCTGGGACCGTCGTGGGGCCCTCCTGTCGGGGATCTTCTGAGCCGGGTCAATCCAGACCCCGGTCAGCAGGAAACCAAAAAACTGCAACGCAAGAAAACATAACTGCAACGCAAGTCCTCGCAAACCCGGGTCAGCCAATGGGCGCGGCCGCCTCGCGGCCACGAGCGGCTCGCTGGCCCGGGTCAGCCAGAGGGGGTCTTCGCAGGATCCTGCAGGATCTGGTGCCCTGGCTGACCCCCGTGTGCATTGACCCCCGCCTCGAGGCTCCCGATCCTGGACCGTCTGCACGGCTCCGCGGAGGCCTCCTGGGGGAAGCCCGGGGGAAGCTCCGAGGAGGCCCCCGGGAGGGCAGCAGGCGCCACCCCGAGGGCCCCGGGGGCCCCGTGCGCTGCGGCCTGGGGGCCCGTGGTGTCGGGCCTCCAGTGCATGGGCATTGAGGGGTGGGGGGCATAAGGATGAGAGAAGAAGGGGAGGAGGAGGAGGAGGAGGAGGAGGAGGAGGAGGAGGAGGAGGAGGAGGAGGAGGAGGAGGAGGAGGAGGAGGAGGGGAAAACCAGGGGAAGAAGGATGAGGAGGAGCGAGGGGGAGAGTGTGAGTGGAGGTGTCTTCGGTTAGAGGCGCACAGGGAGTGTCTTGCAGTTTTCTAAGGGGCCGCTCGGGGGACATCGTGAGGCTGCGTGCCATGTGGGCGTCCGTTGGGGGCCTCTTAGAGGCTTCTTGGAAGCGTCTTGGAGGCTTCTTGGGGGGCTCTGGAGGCTTCTTGTGGACTGCCAGGGTGTTCCAGGGGCCATCTTGGCGCCGAGGGCGACTGGAGGGTCGCTCGGGGGGCGCATAGTTGGCCTCTCTTGGCCCTCTTGGGGCCCTCTTGAAGCGTTCAGGGGCCGTCTTGGGCGCCTCTTGGGTCGTCTCCCCTTCCCCTAAGATAATCCTATTATAGCTGGATCAAGCTCTAACTTAATCCCATTGAGGCTCGATGCAGCTCTTACAACATCTTGCTACAGCTGGGTCCAATGTTACTTGCATCCTGGTCCTAGTTGGGGTGAGGCACAAGTCCGCCTTCTCATCCCCTCTCTCGCAGCGCAACGCAATTAAAACTGCACACTCTGCCATGGCAAGGAAACTGCTAGTATCTGCGTGTTCATGATAATTTCCTTACCTCCTGCTTTCACATACTGCTTCACTCCACTTGACTTCGCACACATCCTCCTTCGCGTTTCTTCCAGGGTCGGGTGGGTGGGTGCTAGCACCCACGCCCCCTCCCTTTCCTCGGGCACAGAAGGCTGCTGAACACGAGTCTTCTTCATGCATCCCCCCTCTGACGGGCGGGTCGGTTTGGGCGGGGTGCGGGACATTAAATGCATGGTGCTCGCTTGCTCGGTCGCTCGCTCGCACGCCCGCTTGAGCAAGCGCGCGAACAAACACGCAAATGTCGGGTCGGGCGGGCGGGACATTGAATGCATGGTGCTCGCTAGCTGGGGCAAGCATGCGAACGAGCGAGAGACGGGGGAAGTCGGTCCTCTCGCTCGCTCGCTCGCTCGAGCAAGCGAGCGAGAGGAGTCGGGCGGGTCGGGCAGGGCCGGCGGGACATGAAACGCGTTGTGCTCGCTTGCTCGTTCGCTCGTCGCTAGCTCGAGCAAGCGGGCGAGCGAGCGAGTCGGGCGGGTGGGGCCGGGCGGGCGGGAATTTCAATGAATGGTGCTCGCTTGCTCGCTCGCTCGCTAGCTCGCTCGCCCCCTCGAGCAAGCGTGTGAGCGAGCGAGCGAGCAATCGCCGTCATCGTCGTCGTCGTCGCCGTCGTCGACGTCGTCGTCGCTGCCCGACGGCGCTGGCGCTGGCTTTCGCCGGCGCTCGCCGTCTTCGGTTGCAGGGGGGAGGAACCAGATCGATCCCCCCCTCTTTCAATTCGGGGCAGGGGGGGGCGGAGGGCCTCTTCGAACCACCCCTACAATTCAGGAGGGGGGGGGCCCCCCCGCTTCCAACCCCGCCTCCCGCAATTCAGAGGGGGGCTCCCCCTGGCTCGACGAATCCCACCCCCCACCCCACGCCCAGCATCCACAGAGCGCGCTCTTTCTCACTTGGAGGCCCTGTAGATGGATGCCCTGTAGATGGGGTCCGCATGCTGGGGTCGGAAGACCGCGCCGCATCGCCGATACATCGGCGATGCATCCGCGCCGTCGACGCGGAGAGAATCTGAATCCACATCGAGTCGCACGTTCCATCGGCGATGCGGCGCGATCCACTGAGAACCGACGCAACGAAAAAATGCAACGTCGCAGAAAAAAAAAAAAAAACAAAAAAAAAAATCAAACGGTACCCTGGATCCCCATCTTCCTGCGCAATTGTCTGGACGGATCCATGTGTGAGGGCCCCAGGGCTCGAAACAGGGCACAAAATCGCCCGGTGCGACAGAAGTGCAACGCCAGGACCTCGGGGTCCTCCGACCCCCCATCGTCTTGGACCCCCTCTGGCCGACGTCGTGACCTTTGTCGCAACGGCGACCCCCAGAGGTCTCGACCCCTTCCCCCGGACCGGCGGTTCGTCCTGAGCCGTTTTGTTGACGGCCCCGACTCGCAGCGAGGGCCCCCCGAGAGGCCGGGAATCGCAAAAAAGCCTCCCGTCGTGCCTGTTTCACGGCGCGAGGGGGTCCGGGGGGGAGGAGGGGGCCCCGAGGCGGCCTCGACGCCGGGCTCGATGGAGATCGAGGTGATCTGCTTCACGACGTCCTCCCAACGCGCGGATGGCCCAGACAGAGACAGGGCAGGAGGGGAAGGACGAGGGAACGAAGAGGATCGATGGTCGAGGGTTGAGGGTCGAGGACGGATCGAGAGGATCGAGGATCGAGGATCCAGGCGGTCAAGAGGAGGGATCGAGGGAGGGAAGGGGGAGGGGAGGCCCTTGCCTACCATGCCTCGTCCCTCCCTCTTCCCTCTTCCCCGGTTCCTCCATCCTCCCTCCCTCTGCGCTCCCCTTTCCCCCCTCACTGCTCTCTCCTTCCCTCTTCACCCTCCCACCTCTCTCTGCCTCCCCCCCTTCCCCGCCCCCCCCCCACACGGGAAGGGAACGAGGCAGTGGAGGGCGGCAGGAGGGAGGGAGGCGGGGTCGGTGTGCCACCCGAGGTCTCGAACTTTTTCGCACTTGTGCTGCGTCGAGTTCGAGAACGAGCACACTGATACCGAATGGCTTGCATCGCAGGCTTGTTCACGAACCCCGACGAAGGTATGAGAAGTTTCTGGCAAGGACCCAGGGCGCACGGCGCACGGCGCAAGCACGAGCTGAGGCGCATCGCTTGAGCGGGGGAGGGACCGAGGCACCTGGCCCCCGTCGTCGTCAAAGCGCTGGGCCGCCCAGCGGACGTGGCTGCGGGTCTCAAACGGCCCTGCGGGCACAACATTAAGGGAAGCGGCCCCGCGCGATGCGTTAGTCGGGGTGTGGCGCCAGCTTTCCCGCCAGCCCCGGCGCGGGTGCGCGGAAGATGAAGTGCTCAGCGCCGCAAGGCAGTGAGCGCGTAATACCACCGTGCCTCTTACCACGACCAATAGCACTGACAATTCGGCCGGACCTAGGACAGAAGAACATCCTTCAAAAACATGAGACCATCCGCCGGCCAAACTGAAGAACATTCAAGTGCACCCCCCAGGATGCACAGGAACATTCAACAAACACAAGGATCATTAGGGCACCCTCCCCGAACCGACCTCGATCTTATACCTCGGTCGACCGTATACCTCGGTCCGACCGTACCGTTTCCACCACTACTGCGGCCACGACCACCGCTGCTGCCAAAAAAAAACAAAACCACTGCCTCTGCCAGGGCAAAGCGCTCGCTCGGAACCAGCGCCCTGCAGGCACAGAGAGACCAGGCCAGCGAATGCCTGGACCGGCACGGCTTGAGCATGTCCGCAGGGGCCCTCCCCTCCCCCCCCCCCCTCGCGTCAACCTCCCGTCCCTGCATTCTCCTCTCGGCAGGCGCGGCACTGCACACGCCCCGTCGGGCCAAATGCCCAAACCTACCTAGAGTTAGGTCGGGCATGTCCCCTTACAGGGGAATGTTGGGCGAAATTGTTTTTTTTTGAAACAAACAAAAAACTCAAAACGTACCCACCAAATCGGCAAGAATTGTAAAATATCGCCCCAAAACTATGTTTGAACATTCCTCCTGTAGAGGGACAGGCCCGACTTAATCCCAGAGGGAGCCAAACAATTGCAAAAACATGGGCAGGGAGGGCCATCGGAGCCCACGGGCGATCGGTGGGAGATTGGAGGTTGCTGCGTCGCCTCCTGAGCCGATCCCCTCCCTAAACTTGTGGATGCCATGACAATGAACACTCTAACAATCCGATCATTGCATTAAACATGTATTTAACATGTGTAAAGCATGTTCTAAAAATGTTTCAAACATGTGTTTACATATCTAATACATGTTTGAAACATGTCTTAGACATCTGGAAATTATTTGGCAGCACGCCTCCTCTCCATTAATCGACTTCCACAACCCTAAACGTTGCACCAGGATGGCACCGTGGGGGCCCCGAGTCCGACGGGGAGTGCAGGTCGATGAGGCGCTTGTGGATGCGCATCTCCCAGCGGTCGAACGTGTTGGTGCCCTCGCCTGCGTCGCCGGGGCGCCAGTGGGAGCCAAAATTAGGGAAATGAGCTCATACACCAACGTTTTATTCCCGACCCTGCGCTAAAATTCGCACAGGTACGCGGATCCTGGTGTATACAAGATCCTGGTGTATACTGTATACATCTGTCGTTGTTTCCCCGGGAAACGGGGGAACAGTATACATCTCACCACCCCGACGTCGTCCCCCAAAAAGTCTTGGGATTGAATAGACAACCCGCCACTGGTGATGTATATGTTCCAGCTTCCGAAAAAAATCAAACCTCCGCGCGACGGGTATAAAAACTGCGAAAAGATGCTGGCCGCCTTCGGCCTCTGGGCGACGGGTCCTGGACCGTCAAGAGAAAGCTCGGGTTCAGTCGGGCGTGTCACCCCACTGGGGGATTTTCGACGAAAGATAAAAAATACTCAAAAAATGCTCCAAAATGGCCAACCTCCACAAATAGTCCCCAGCCTATTTTTTTTAAACTTGTTTTGAATATTCCCCCTGTAGAGGAACAGGCCCGACTTAAAGCTCGGGGTGAAAATCTGGTCCTCGGGAAAGGGTGGACCGGTCCCAGGAGTCCCGACCCGACCCTTTCCCGTGACCGGCTCTTCCTCCTGAGTCTCTTGTGGAAGGTTCCGAGGCCCGGTACGTGCCCCCAAAGGCCGAACATAGCGAAGAACCTCCCGTCATAAATCTTCGCCACGCGATGGGGGTCTGGAGGTGAAAAACCGGTCCCGGGAAGGGGTCGAGACCTCCGGGGGCCCCCTTGTTGTGACAAAAGGCACGGCGGCGGAGGCCTGTGTGGCGAGCCCTGCATGTGTGCTGCCGAGCCCCCCCAGGCTCACAGGGCGAACGGTTCCGAGATCGTCAAGACACGCCCGACGCGGACCGCACGCCGCGCGGCGCCGTCGTGGCCGGCTCCCGCAGAGCATGCGGGGCGGGGATTGATCTACGACCACCGCCAAGACATCGGAACCGAACCGAACCGAACCGGTCGGACCGAACCGCGCGAAAACCGGAACCGAACCGAACCGGCGGAAGACCCAAGCCGAACCGGCCGAAACCGAACCGACGTCAAAACCGAACCGGCCAAGTAGAACCGAACCGGCTGCAGAACCGGACCGAACCGAATCGAACCGATCCTTTCGCGGGCGGTGGACATGAATACATTTGGGCCCCAGGCGGTCCGAAGATGTCCACATCCACCGCCTGCCGAGGTCCCCAAAGGTCGATCCCCCAGGCGGCGGTTCTGGACAAAATCCCAGCCTCGAAAAGAGGCCCCTTTGTGATGCGAGGCACCATTCACGAAACACGCACCGCGCGGTTCCAAAAGAAGCTTGAATCCGAGCGAATCAGCAGAACTGGCGAAGTGCACCCGAAGCGTTCTCGGCAGCTACCCAGCGTAGGAGACCGAACGCGGCAATCCCAGGATGCTGAGCTCACGGCAGTGCATAACCCTCCGGTATACCAGCCACGACACCAAGGGCAAACGCCACCTCGTGCGCGACATGGTTATCGTCCACCAGCACTCCGTCCACACGCCCCCTCCCTCTTCTATCCCTCCCACTCCTGCCTCTCCATGCTCCCCCCTCCACAATCACCCCCATCGGCTTCCCCAACCCCACCTACCGCATCCCTTCCCCCGCGTCCCGCATCCTTTCTCCCTCCCCCATCCTCCCTCCCACGTCCTCCCCCCTGCTCTCCGCTCATCAGCGTCCCCATCTTCGTCTTCCTCCTCCCCCTCCTCCTCCTCTCCTCCTCCTCCTCCTCCTCCTCCTCCTCCCTCCTCCTTCCTCCTCCTCCTCCTCCCCATCCTCATCCTCATCCTCATCCTCCTCCTTCTCCTCCTTCTCCTCCTTCTCGTCTTCCTTCGAATCCTCATCAGTGTGAGCATCAGCATCATCATCATCATCATCATCATCATCATCATCAGCATCATCACCACCACCATCATCATCATCAGCAGCAGCAGCCTCAGCATCATCATGCTCATCATCATCATCATCATCATCATCATCATCATCATCATCATCAGCAGCAGCAGCAGCAGCAGCAGCAGCAGCAGCATCCTCATCATCAGCATCATCATCATCGTCGGCGTCGTCAGCATCATCAGCATCGTCTGCAGCAGCATCAGCATCATCATCAGCATCCTCAGCAGCATCAGAATAAGCAGCAGTATCATCACCACCACCACCACCATCATCAGCATCATCATTACCACCACCATCACCATCACCATCATCAGCATCATCATCCTCATCATTAGCATCAGCACCATCATCGACATCACCATCATCATCACCATCACCATCAGCATCATTATCACCATCGTCATCAGCACGTTCATCATCATCACCATCAGCAACAGCAGAAGCATCCTCATCCGTATCTTCAATATCCTCATCACAATCATCATCATCATCATCATCATCAGCAGCAGCAGCATCAGCATCAGCATCCTCATCATCATCATCGTCATCATAAGTATGCTCATCATCAGCATCGTCATGATCACCACCATCATCATCACCATCATCATCTCATTTTCCATCTACAGGTATTCGGGGACGTACACGAGCCCGTGCATGAATACAAGGGACCAGGACTACACGACCGACAGGCGACACCAGCAAGCGGGACTGACCCAGACACTCAGACTCAGCACCCAAAGAGTGACCTCCGGCCTCGAAAACCAACCTACTGACGGCGACGGCCCCGCAGCACCACCAAAGCCCAACATGGCAAAAACGGAACCCAATGACGACGGGCGAACGAAATGCGGTCATCTGGTCGCCACGACAGCCGAAGCGATCACGCAGCGACCTGTCAACTCCTGCGGGCAGGGATCGAGGCAGAAAGTGGCACAGGCGATGGTCCGAGCTCCGCCAGATCCTCATCGAGTGCCCAAGGGAATCGGAGCAAATCGTATCGATCACCAACGCCCTCGCGGTCGGTCTCGGAAATGGCCGGGGGGCTTTTCCACATCCAGCCCCCCTCTGTTCCCCCGGGACCCAGCCCCAACACATTGAAGAAGAAAAGGAAGCATAAGCATAAACTTTTGGCGCTCCGCGCTGATTTCTTGGATCTGCGCCAGGCACCCCCTCCGCGGGGCGGCGCCGGAGGCGCCGCCGGGGGGCCCAGCGCGGATCCAAGAAACTGGCGCGAAGCGCCGAAGGGGCAACTGCGTGGCCCCCAATGCGGCTGCACCAGCAGTGGAGAGGGTCTCCCCTGACCAGGCGCCCGATGGCGGGGCGCCTCGCGCCCGAGAGCAACCAGCAGAGCCTTCCCCCCGCCACCACGGGTTCCGCATGCCCAGCCCCTATAGCCGTGTTCCAGATACTAGACCGAGACATTCCTTGACGGCGTCGAGCCCCCTTGTCGCGGCCCCGGGAGCGGCGAGTAGCCTTCTGGGTCAGACACGACCGAAGAAGCGCCCTCCAGGCGTTGACATCGTCAGCGAAGACGACAACCCCTGGCGGCGAAATCACGACAGGGGCGCCACGATCGCGCCGCTGCGGAGCAGGGTGGGCCGCCATCGCGGGCACGTCCACGATCCAGCACCCGCAGGGCACCTCAACGAGCATGCGCGGGGCAGCCAGGGGGCCACATGCGAACCCCACCCCTGCCCCCCACGATTTCTGAGGGGGAGGGTGGGGTTCACTTCGTTCGGGAGTTCCCAAGCGAAGTGAACCCCACCCTCCCCCTCAGAAATCGTGGGAGGCAGGGGTAGGGTGCGCATGTGGCCCCCTAGCAGCGCTCCTCAGGGACCGCGCGTCACCCCATCACCTTGGAAGCGAGGCCAAGGTCGCAAAGGGCTGCCTGGCGGCCAGGAGGAGGCCTGGGCCCGGCGTGTAAGTCAGGCGTGTCCCTCTACAGGGGGGCTTTCGACGAAAATGTCCCAAATGATCAAAAAGTACTCCAAAAATGGTCCCCCGACTATTTTCTTCCAGTTTTTGAATTTTCCTCCTGCAGAGGGACAGGCCCGACGTAACCTTGGCAGCGAGGCGAAGGCCGCCCAGGGCTGCCCGGCGGCCAGGAGGAGGCCTGGCGCCCGGGCGGCGGCCAGGCGCCCGGGCGGCGCGCCCCGAGAGCAGCGCAGGGCGGCGCGCCCCGAGAGCAGCGCAGGGCGGCGCGGGGCGGCGCGCCCCGAGCGCGGGGCTGGGCAGCGGGCACGACCTCTAAAGGCCAAAAAAATACTCAAATAGTCCCCAGACTATTATTTTTGTTATGTTTGAATATCTTTGGTGTATTCTTTATTTTTCGTCGAGAGTCCCACTGTAGGGGGACAGGCCCGACTTAACCCTACCCCTACCCCCCACGATTTCTGAGGGGGAGGGTGGGGTTCACTTCGTTCGGGAGCTCCAGAGCGAAGTGAGCCCCACCCTCCCCCCCAGAAATCGTGGGGGGGCAGGGGTAGGTTCGCATGTCGTCCGACATGGGCAGCGGGTGCCCTTGGCAACGCACCCCGGGGTCCGCGCGGCGGTCGTCGCCGGCCTCACCGGTGAGGCCATCCGCATCTGGGAGGGTCCAACGCTCCCAACCTGGGAGCGTCTTCCTCCCACGAGGTTTCGACCTCCTTCGGCGTGCGACCTCCCATGACGCGCGAGTCGAGTCCCCCGCCGCTCCCCAACCAGCTGGGACCCTTCGGGTCTCTGTGGGCGACCTCGCTGTTAGTGCGAGCACTCTAGTTTCATGTGGCGACGGGGTCGATGAAGAGAGGCCTCCAGACGGAGGCACCAAATCCTTCGTGATACATTCCTCTCTCTCTCTCTCTCTCTCTGTCTCTCTCTCTCTCTCTCTCTCTCTCTCTCTCTCTCTCTCTCTCTCTCTCTCTCTCTCTCTCTCTCTCTCTCTCTCTCTCTCTCTCTCTCTCTCTTCTCTCTCTCTCTCTCTCTCTCTCTCTCTCTCTCTCTCTCTCTCTCTCTCTCTCTCTCTCTCTGGGGCTCATCCCAAGCGTTCCTCCTCCTCCTCCTCAGCCTTCTCATCCTCTTCCTCATCCTCCTCCTCATAAGCATCATAAGCATCATCATCATCAACATCATCATCATCATCATCATCAGCATCATCATCATCATCATCATCATCATCATCATAATCATCATCATAATCATCATCAGCATCGTCATCATCATCATCATCATCATCATCATCATCATCACCATCATCATCATCAGCATCATCATCAGCATCATCATCAGCATCAGCATCATCATCATCATCATCATCAGCATCATCATCATCATCATCATCATCATCATTATCATCATCATCATTATCATGGTCATCATCATCATCAGCATCAGCATCGTCATCATCATCCTCATGAGCATCAGCATCATCATCATCGACATCGACATCAGCAACAGCAGCATTAGCAACATCAGCATCCGCTCCATCATCATCCTCATCAGCATGATCAGCATCGTGAGCATCAGATTAGCGTCGTCGTCATCACCACCATCATCATCCTCATAATCAGAATCATCATCATGAGTATCGTCATCATCACCATCATCCGCAGCATAATCATCAGCATCATCATCATCATCATCATCAGTATCATCATTGTCATCAGCAGCAGCAACTGCAACAGTATCATTATCATGATCCGCATCATCATCACCACCGCCATCATCATCATCATCATCAGAATCAGCAGCATCGTAATCATCAGCAGCATCATCATCAGCATCATCATAGGTATCATCATCAGCATCATAGTCACCATCATCGGCATCTTCAGCATCGTTATCATCATCATCATCATCAGCATCATCATCATCATCGTCGTCATCAGTATGATGATGATCATCATTAGCATTATCGTAAGCGACAATAGCATCAATCATTAGCACGATCAGCATCATCATCGACCTCATCATCACCACCAGCATCGTCATCATTATCGGCATCATCGTCAACATCATCAGTATCGTCATCTTCAACACATGATCATTCTCAGCATCATCATCATCATCACCAGCATCATCATCCGCAGCACCATCACCACCATCATCATCAACATCCGCACCATCATCAGCATCATCAGCAGCATCAGCGTCATCCTCATCATCAGCAGCATCATCAGCATAATCATTGGCATCGTCATCATCAGCAGCGTCATCAGCATCTTCATTTGCAGCAGCAGCATCATCAGTGCCATCAGCATCAGCATCATCATCAGCATCGTCATCATCATCATCATCATCATCATCATCAGTATCATCATCAGCATCATCATCATTTGCAGCATCCTCATCAGCATCAGCATCCTCATCATCCTAGTGATCATCATCATCATCATCATCATCATCATCAGCAGCAGCAGCAGCATCATCATCATCATCATCATCAGCATCATCATCATCATCATCATATCATCATCATCATCATCATCATCATCATCATCATCATCATCATCATCATCATCATCATCATCATCATCATCATCATCATCATCATCATCATCATCATCATCATCATCATCATCATCATCATCATCATCATCATCATCATCATCCGTATCATCACCGGTACGAACAACAACATCAGCAGCATCAACAGCAGCAGCATCTCCATCATCATCAGTATCATCAGCATCATCAGCATCATTATAATCATCATAATGAGCATCATCGTCATCGTCAACAGCATCATCACGATCCGCAGCCTTATTGTCGTCATCAACATCATCATGATGATCATCATCGTCATCATCAACAACATCATGATCATCATCATAATCAGCATAAGCAGCAGCATCAATATCATCATCGTCATCATCATAATCTTCACCATAGCCATCAGCAGAATCACCGTCATCGTCATCATGGTCATCAGCATCATCAGCAGCATCATCATCATCGGTGTCATGTTCATCATCGTCATCATCACCACCATCATCGGCATCACCATCACCGTATCACCGTTAGCATCATCATCGTCATCAGCATCAGTATCATCAGCCTCATCGTCATCCTCATCATCATTACATAATGCATCATCATCACCATAATCATGATCCTGATGATCATCATCATCATCATCATCATCATCATCATCATCATCATCATCATCACCATCCTCCTATTCGTTCCCGTCCCCATCCTCATCTCATCCTTGTCCTGATCATCCTCATCAACAAACGCAACATCGTAATCCTCATCCTCATGATTCTCTCCTTCATCATAGGCGGCCACGATTTGCCGAGAAACCCAAAGCCGACCGAACCGATAACGAAACCGAAACCGATCGAAACCGAAAGGGAGCCTGCATAACCGAATAAGCCGACAGAAACCGACCGAACGCGAAAACCAAAGCGACGCCGAAGCCAGAACCGATGCGAAGCGCCGAAGCCGAAGCGACACGACGCGAAGCCGAAGCGACGCCGAAGCCGAAGTGACGCGACGCGAAAACCGAAGCGATCCTAAAAATAAAAGGCCGGCGCGCGTCTTTTGAACTGCGCACTGTTCATTCCTCCCTGCCCCTTCTCCCTCCCGTATACTGAGGGCCCCCCGCAAACCCATAGGGGCCCAAGAGGCATTTTTGAACCGTCTGCAGCGAATGCGATTTGGGTATTTCCACCGCCCTTTCGACCGTCCCCAGGGCGGCCCCAGAGACCCCCGTTCCACCTGGTACCCCCGCGGGCCGCTGGCTGCCAACAAAAACTTGTTATGAACCGCCCAGAAATGCGATTCGCGCATTTCCACCATTCTTTCGGCCATCCCCGGAGCAGCCCTGGAGACCTCCTGTCCCGCCGGGGACCCCCGCGGGCCCTTGGGTGCCGAAAAACAATGTTTGAACCGCCTGGGGATACGATGCGGGCATTTCCACCGCCCTGTCGGTCGTCGCCGGGCGGCCCTGGAAGCCCCTAGGCCCCCTGGCCCCGAGGGCCCCCTGCAAGCCCCTGGCAGCCGAAAAAACATGTTCGAGGCGCTCAGGAATGCAATGTGGGTGTTTCCACCACCCTTTCGGCCGCCCCCAAGCAGGCCTGGAGGTCCCCTTTCCCGCCGGGGCTCCGTCGTCCCGAGGGCCGCCAGGAATGCGATTCGGGCTTTTCCACCGCCCTTCCAGCTCCCTCGTCCCGAGCGCCCCCCGCGGTTTCCTGGGGGTCCAAAAAACATGGGCCGCAGCAGCGCGGCAGCAGCGCGGCATCAGCGCGACAATGACGATGGCATTTCCGGACCCTGGGGCCGCGGAGGAGAGTAAACACACGCGCGAGGAGGTGGTCGAGAAGTCCGGGGCTCCCTTCGGCGCCCGACGACGTCGGGTCCACCCTCCGCCCTGCTCGTTGTTCATGCCTCCCTGCTCTCCCCTCCCTCCCTTGTCCTGAGGACCCGCCGCAAGCCCCTGGGGGGCCCAAAAGTATTTTGGAACCGCTCAGGAATGCAATTTGGGCGCTTTGGGCGCTTCCACCGCCCTTGCGGCCTGCTGCTGGTCCTCCTTCTCCTTTTCCTTTTCCTCCTCCTCCTCCTCCTCCTACTCCTCCTCCTCCTCCTCCTCCTCCTCCTCCTCCTCCTCCTCCTCCTCCTCTTCTCCTCCGCCTCCTCCTCTTCCTCCTCTCCTCCTCCTCCTCCTCCTCCTCTCTCCCTCTCCTCCCCCCCCCCTCCTCCCTCCCTCCCTCCTCTTCCTCCTCCTCCCTCCTCCTCCTCCCCCTCCTCCCTCCTCCTCCCTCCTCCTCCTCCTCCTCCTCTCTCCTCCTGTTTCTTCGACGGGGAAGGCTAAGCGGAGTCGGATCGGCGCGAGTCTGGGGGCAGCGAAGCCGAATTGGAAACTGGTGGATTCGATCCCCCAGGCCGGTACGAAGCGCCCGCGAGGCGCCCGCAGCGAAACCGAATCAACCGAAGTAACCGAAGACGACGCGACGACGTAGGGACTCCGCAACAACCGAACCGACCGAACCCATCGATTCCCACCGAGACCGACGCAAGCGAACCGAACGGTTCGCGGCCGTCCCTGTTCATCATCATCAACAACAGAAGCAACATCACCCTATACTGTTCTGCTCGCAGATGACTCTCACCGTTGCTCGTCACTGCTCAGAAGCTTACAGCGCATGTACCGGCTTTCGCCACTCCTCCTCCTCCTCCTCCTCCTCCTCCTCCTCCTCCTCCTCCTCCTCCTCCTCCTCCTCATCCTCCTTTTCCTCCTCTTCCTCCTCCTCCTCCTCCTCCTCCTCCTCCTCCTCCTCCTCCTCCTCCTGCTCCTCCTCATCCCTCCTCCTCCTCCTCCTCGTTCTCATCCTCCTTTCCTCCTAACCATTCCTCGATGTATCTGGCTTGATCCCCGCAAGTCGATTGGCGAGAACTTGTCAAGCCCTTGGGGAGACACGGCGAACAAAAACCTCAGGCCCCATGTCCTCCAGGACTGGAGAGAAAGAACGATGACCACGACAAGGACCAACAACTGAGCGCGGAAACGGACGGCGGTGCCGACCTTGGTTGTCCGTCTTGGTTATCGTCAATTCGTGGATCGCCCTCGCGAATCGGCGACGACCTGCATGGGCCATGACCAAGATTGGCGTCGACAAGGTCCCGTGACATCTTCGTCATGGTCATCGTTTTTAATCTCTCGAAGGTACCCTTTCTGGGGAAACCAAAATGTACCAATACCGCCACCAAGGCACGTTCTGGCCAGAATGTCGAGGCGGCAAAGGCCTCCCACGAGCCCCAGAAGGGCGAAAACGAGGCAAGGGTAGCGGTATAGCGTTACCTGTTCCTCCTCTGGCTCTCATTCATGCGACTTGGACCCCCCGGATGCCTGCATCCAGAAGCTGGAAAACCGCCAGGAAACGACGAAAACGCCCGAAAACTTCAGCCTGCACCCCCCCGGCATATCCCCCCCAGACACCCGACGTTCAGCTGAGCCCCCCAGAAGTCCCGACCCGACCCCCGGGCCCAGTTTTTCGGGGTCGTCCAACAGGGGGGCGTCCAAGAGGGGGGGTGGGCACAAATCATGGACGGCGGCGGCGTATGCGCGGCCAAGTGGGGGAGGGGCGGGAGCGTGTGAAAACAAGAAGAGGCGCCAGGGAATCTGGGGAGATATCATGGCCCCCGCCATGACATCCTCCCCCCTCCCCTCATCATGGCCGCCCCCGAATTTTCATCCCGCATCGTTCTTGTGACGGTCCCGAGGCACGGCGAGGGCATCCGGAGGCCGAAGACGGCCAGGAACAGTCCAGTCTAGATTGCAGTCACGGCGCGAGCACGTCTGGGCCCCGGACGTTGCCGCCGATTGGCGGCCCCCGGGCAGCAGGAAAGCCCAGAATCGGACCGGTAAGTCGGATCGGCGAGCGAAATGAATGGGACCGGCGGCAGTCGGCAGCCAAGTCGGGAGAAGTCGAATGGGCGAAAATCGGCAGGCTAGTGAGGCCTCCATCAAGAAACCGAAATCCACACCGGAGTCTGCAGTCGAATCGAATCGGAATCGGGATCGGAATCGAATCGAATCGAGTCGGAGAAGTCGAGGAGCCCCGAGGCAGCATGCGGCGACGCGCGCGCGCGCCGCACGGCGACTTGCGCACGCACAGCCGCAGCGTGCGCGTGGGCAGCCGGACGGGCCCGGCCACGTGGAGCTCCTCGGCGCGCGGGCACGTCGCCACCCCTCCTCCCACTCCGTCCTCCTCCTCCTACCCCCTCCTACTCCCTCCTCGGTGCCCCGGGGCCCTCGGGCCCGAGGAGGGCCCCGGAGCGTCGGTCCGCGAGCGGGTCTCGCCGGGCCCTGGCGCGCCCGCCCGCGCGCCGGGCCCGCTCCTCCCTGGCCTTCGGCCGCTCCCTAGCCTTCGGCCTGGCCTGCGGCCGCTCCTGTCTCGGCCTCGGCGCGCCTCCTCGGCGCGCCTTCCCCTCCTCGTGCTAGTGCTGTCCTCGTGCTAGTGCTGTCCTCGTGCTAGTGCTGTCCTCGTGCTGTCCTCGTGCTAGTGCTGTCCTCGTGCGCCCTCCTACAGCAGTGCTGTTCTCGTGCTAGTGCTGTCGTACCGCTAGGCCGCCGGTTCCAGACCCTCCTCTTCCTCCTCCTCCTCCTCCTCCTCCTCCTCCTCCTCCTCCTCCTGCTGCTGCTACTGCTACTGCTACTGCTACTGCTACTGCTACTACTACTACTACTACTACTACTACTACTACTACTACTACTACTACTACTACTACTACTACTACTACTACTACTACTCGCTACTACTATCAGTTATTCTTCTTCTACTACTACTACTACTACTATTACTACTACTGCTCCTCATCATACTACTACGTACTACTACTAATACTACTCCTACTACTACTCCTACTACT
>CAUYUJ010021526.1:107451-125318 GCA_963575745.1 Prorocentrum cordatum | reverse complement strand
CCTCTTGCGGCCCTTTTCATCTGTGTTGGGGCTGTCTTGGGCCGCCTGGGGGCGTCTCTGGGCCATCTCGGCGCCCCCGTGCGAGCCTGATTGGAGGTATTTGGGTGTCCGGGACAGTTTTGGAGCGTCGGGAAGCTGAAAGGACAGAAACACAAAAATGTTCCAAAAACCTAATGCTCTGGGAGACCCCCTGGGCCGTGTTGGAAGCCTTGTTGGCCATCTGGAGGCCAGCTTGGACAAGTCAGAACAATATTTCCGCAACTGTAGCCCTCTTGGAGGCCACTTGGGGCCGTTGTCATGTGCTTTGGGGTTGTCTCTGGCCGCCTGGGGGCGTCCCTGGCGGCCCCGTTCGCCCATGCACAGTCAGGCGCCCCATCCCAGGCTTCCCCGCCCCGTGCCCAGGGATGTATGTAAATGTGTAGATGTAGATATACATATATATATATATGTATATATATATATACACACACGTATGCATATATGTGTATCAAAGAAAATACATGTATACACTTATACCCATATCTTAGTTATACTAATGCCTACTCCCTTCACTCGTCTCAACTCACTCCCGTCCTTCATGTTCTCTATGAGTCCGTCCCTCTACCCTGTCCTGTCCCCATCCTCTTTGCGGCGGGCTCTCCTTCTCCTTGGCGCCAGCGATCAAGTCCTTGCAAACCTCTGGCCGCTAAGGAGACCGAAAGGGGAAGGAGGCAGAAAGAGATAGGGAGGGAGAGAGAAAGAGGGGGAGGACAGCGGAAGAGGCCAGTGCAAGCTAACACTCGGCAAGGCCACCGAGATACCTATCGACCTTCCACGGACCAACGTTCACGCTGACAAAGTATTGCAGGCAGGTCGATATGCGGAAGATCGGGACCTAGCTACGGCCAGATAAATTTACGCAGGACGAAAGACGTTCCTCCTGAGGTGGCAATGGCGATGATGAATTCGACGGATAACATCGGCGCCGCCGAACTGACAGCGTGTGGACGAGTTGCGTGCAGCTCGTCCAGGAGGAGAGAGATGCATTCATGTTGAGTGGGGCCCCCACGAGCGCGAAAAATGATGGGAATGCGCGAAAAAACACAAGACCCATCCTGGTACGTTGATGACGGAACCCCCTTCCTCCATAGAGTCTTAACACGGGCGGGTTCTGGGGTCCGCGGATCCGACTTCGCCCAATTCCCCGTTTAAATTTAATGATATTCCAATACGGGTTAGAAATCGGATCCGCCGTAAAAAGTCAGGCCGGACGCAGATCCAGAAAATCCGAAATCGGATCTGCTCGCACGGAAATCGGATCCACCGAAACAAAAACCAAAACAACAAGTGGATCCGCTCAACCATCATGGGATCCGACGGCGGTTATCTCATACGCGTCTGCTCCAAGACTTCAAACCGTCGTTCTGGGCCCAAGAGCAAAAAACGCTCGCCCTGGGGATGTAGGACAGAAGAATATCCTTCAAGAGCATGGGACCCTCCGCCGGCCAAAACCTCCCAAACCATAAGATCACCGAGGTTACCCTCCCCCAAGATGCACAAGGACATCCAACAAACACGAAGAACATTTGGGTACCCTCCCCGAACCGACCTCGAGCTCATACCTCGGTCCGACCGCGCGCAGGAATGGCAAAGCTCAGGGCGACCCTTCTGGCCTCGCCGACAGGCAGAAAACGGCCACCGAAATGGGCGTGCTGCGGGCTCCCGTCGCAGTGGCTCGCGCGCTGGCCTCCGACACCGCGCTGGATCGTCTCGCCTGGAGCGACCGCGGCTTGCCCACAGTGCCGATCGCCCCCCCCCCCGAGATCAGGCGCTCCGACAAAGCTGGAGCGGCCGGTGTCTGGCCGCCTGCGGCCTCGGGGGGCCCTCGCTGGGCCTCGGGAGCGTCAAACAGAACGACTCGGGGCGAGGAGCGGCCCCCCGGGAGGTGGTGCGGACCTCTGGGGCCCGCGCCTCTCACTAAGGCATGGGATACGGCAGGACGGCGGGGTCGGCATCGGCCGGTTCTGGGCCACTGGAGGCGTTCCAACATGGAATGCCCGCGTTGGGGTCGCCACCGCGCTCACGCAGCGTGAGCCTGCAGCCATCGTGGTGCCCCAGGGAGCACCGGATCAGGGACGGACGGGGCTGCTCTGGCCACGGCGAGCATCGGCCACGAGTGGAGACTCGACGACCTCGACCTGAGGCAACGGCACGAAAACCAGAGCCGCTCCCGAGACCCAAGTGGTCCGTACTTCAGAACCTTCACTGTGCCGAGCATCTTGAACCGATTCCTATCCCCGCTAGCGTGGCCTTGGTCCCAGCGGCCGACTGGCCCCCCTAGGTGGGGACATGTGCCTGCTCCTTCGGGTTTCGCGGAGCCCATCCCTGCCTTCAGTCAGCTGAGTGTTGTTGGCAAGGACCTTGTTGATCGCACATAAACGAAACGGAAGCGAACGCGCACGCGCACGCACACGCACACGCACACGTGCGCACACGCGCCCGCGCACGCGCACGCGCACGCGCGCTAAGGATGGGGCTCGGGCTCGGGCTCGGTCTCAAGCTCGCACTCGATTTCGGGCTCGGGGTCGCGCTCGCGCTCGGGCTCGGGCTCGCGCTCGCACGCAGGAACACGCACACGCACTTGCTCACGCACACGTGAAAGCTCCCGCACACGCGCACACGCGCAAGCACCGCCCCCGTCTGAGAGCGAGGCGTGGCTACAATGCGAGGACCCACACCCCTGGCCCCCGCCCCGTCCCCCCAGCGCCCAGGTTTTACAAGGGAAGATGGCTCCAGCAACTTGTGCCGACAATGAGGATGGGTTCCAACACCCAATCTCGACGAGGGGCAACGGTTCTGGCAGCCCACGGCTTTGGCTCCAGCACCCCACTTTCACGAGGGAAGGTAGTTCCAGCAGCTTGTGCCGACAAGAAGGGTGGATTACAGCACACAATGGGACGCACAGAGACATACTAGTACTATGTCCTCCTTGGAGACGCGCGTCCGACCCGAACATACAGTATACCCATCTTGTAGTATATCGTTTCCCGAGCGGTGTGGCAAGAAAGCGCCCACCACGACGCCTAGACTATAAGATTTCTCGGTGCGCGCGTCGCCTCCAGGGAGGCGACGCACATACAGTATAAGTATGTTAGGGTGACGCCGACACAATGCTTACGAAGGGTGGTGGTTCCAGAAGCCCACGGCGTGGGCTCCGGCACCAAATTCTGACGAGGGCAAGCTGTTCCTGCAAGTTACGCCGACAATAACAGCGGGCTGCCGTCTGATAGGGCAGCCAAAGCGACCCGCGCCCGAGACACGAATCCCCTTACAGTCCGTCAAAGATTCCATTGGCGAAATAGTCACCTAACTGTAAGCAGGTGGGCTGGTCGGGCTGAGATTAGAGATTCTGCTCGAGCACCTCGTGAGAGCGCAGGGCTTCCACTCGGCAGCGTCAGGCCCAGCGGCGAGCTTGCGTGCCAGGGCGCCAACGTCCGCTCGAGGACTTCGGCGTGCTGAGCGCAGCGCTGCAAATGTGGGAACGCCTTGGCAAGCCAAAGGGGCGTGTCGGCTGGGAGGAATGGAGAAAGGGGAAGGGAAGAGTGGGAGAGAGGGGGGGAGGAGAGAGGGGGCAGAGGAGAGGCTGGGGGGAAGAGGGGAGGAGGGGGAACGAGAGAGGGTAAGACAAGATAGGTGCGCTCGCGCCACATCTGACGTCATACCCATCCCTCCCATACCGTAAAGTTGCGTAGATCCCATCTCTATTAGCGCAGTAGGATGTTGAGGAGGACAACGATCCCAAAAGGGTGCGCGATGCAGAGCATACTATAGCATTGCGTAGTCAAGTTTTGCACATAATAGTATCGCAGCGCAAGGTATGGCATCGCATGGCGGTATATAACATGGCATAGCATGTCATGCCATTGCATGACATGGCACTTCGCAGCCCAGCGTTGCATACAACAACATTGCAAAACAAAGCATGGGATCGCTGCATAGCGTGAACAGTGCAGCCGGAAAACCATGCTGAAGACCGATAATTTGGAGATGAGGCCGTGCTGCAGCGGAAGAACCATTCGGAAGGACCGAAAACGCCAAATGTGGCTAAAGCTCCAGCGGGAGCACCATTCGGAAGGATATGGAAGGACCAAGAAACCAGAACTGAGACCAACGCTGCAACGAAAACACAATTCGGAAGGAACGAATAACGCGGAAATGAGACCAACGCTGCAGCGAGAGCACGATTCTGAAGGACCAGACGCGCCGAAATGAGGACAGCAATGCAGCAGGAACACTAGATTGAAGGAAAGAAAACAATCGGATGGAAGAAACACAGTAGAAACACCAAATCGCCCACATCATGCGTAAAAACATAATTCGGAAAAGGGGGCAGATACTAGAGGATAGGGGAGTGGAGGGAGTGGAGAGCGCGTGGAAAAAAGAATTGGGGGAGGAGGAACGTGAGTGGTGGGGAGGAGGGGGGAGGGAGTGGGGAGCAGGAGGCGGGGGAGGAGAGGGAGAGGCGGAGGAAGGAGAAGGGGGGAGAGGGGGGGCCCCTGTGCGCTTAGGACAACTGCCAGGACACGCCCTCCCGGAGACTTCTCCCCTGCCTCACGCGTGTCGCCACGCCGTCGCGCCGCCCAAAGTCTGCTATTTAACTGCGCAGGCCTGCCCTGGGAGCCCCCCCTCCCCGGCGCGAGCAGCGCGCCAGGGGGCGGCGCGGGAGGCGCCGCCGCCACGGGGGCCCAGCGCCGATCCGAGAGCTCCGCGCGGAGCTCCGCAAGCTGTGCGTGTGCGTGTGCACTGCTGCACGCTTCGAGTGTGTGTTCCAGCCGCCCAACGTCTGCAGGGGCACCAACCTTGGCATCCTCGCCTCCGCTTCCTCCACTCCTGCTCGGAGGCGGCCCGGGAGCGAGCCGGATGAGCCCAAAGAGAAGCTGCCAAGAGGGGGATAAGGGCAACTCCTCTCGGAACCAGTCCCCATACCTCTCCCAGGGCCGACACGGACAGATTTCTCGCGCCGCGCCCAGCCGCGACAACGAAGGGGACATGTTCTCCCCCCCTCCCCGCTGGCCAGAACCAGTGCTGGGTCACCTCGGCCCCCCCGCCGCCTCCATCCACGCCCTGTCCTCACCCTTCTGCTGCACGCTTCGAGCCCGATCGATCTGCGAGGGTCCCAGGGCCCGAAACGAGGCAACACCGCCCCGTGCGAGAAAAAACAGGATCTCGGGGCTCCTGCCGCTCCACGGACCCCCGAGGAGGTGCTGGAGGGAGCCGGAGGAAGCTGAGTGCCGGAGCGAATGAGAGAAAGTGTCACTGCCACTGCCAGGATCCCAGGGCGCTGGAGGGAGCCGAGTGCTCCAACCTCCGCGCGATCGGAAGGAAAAACTGCGAAAGGCGTTTGGCCGCTTTCGGCCTCTGAGGGCCGGGCCCCGGGGCCGTCAAAAAAACAGCTCGGAACCTGGACCCCCGACGTCGTGATGGTTTCACAACGTCAAACGACAGCTCGACCCCCAGAGGTCGTTGCCCATTCCATGGGACCGGCGCTTCATCCTGAGCCGCTCCTTGACGGCCCCGAGGCCCGGCGAGGCCCCCAGAGGCCGAAGACATCGAGGGGGTCCGGCTGCTCTCGTGGGACGAGTCGAGGCCAAAAGCATCCAGGGGCCCGGGGCCCCGGAGGACGAGGAGCCCGCCGCCGCGCTGCTGCCGTGGCTCGAGGGAGCTCCTGCCGCTCCTGCCCGGGCGGGGCAGCCGCGCCTTCTCCAGGGACTTCACGTTGCGGCTGGTGAGCGTGATGCGGATGCGGTGCAGGCGCTGCTCCTCCGGGTAAGGAGCGCCGAGTCAGGAACGAAGGCGCGGTTCTGGCCAGGGCGAGCCTCGGCCACGCAGAGGTTCCCGTCCTGAATCCGGGGAAGGGCCCGAAAAATCAGAGCCTGTCCTGAGTCCAAGGCGGCCCTTATGTCAGCAACTTGACTGTACTGGAGCCGAGGACCCAGGTAGAAGAACCATGCGTTGGAATTCCACGAATCTGGGACGCCCATGGGAAGGCCACGTGCAGATGGCATACCAGCAGCGGTGGGAGGAGGCAAAAGGTGGGGATAAAGCGAGCAAACGAGCGAGCGGCGAAGAAGCCAACATACAACAATACCTAACTATGACTAGCAAGAGGGACCATAGACCCAAGCCCCGCATTGTCTCGAGCCAACGAGATGAGGAGAGAGATGGTGCTGGTGGTGGTCACTGCTCAGGGGAAGCAAGTTCCCGTCAGAGCATCACCCACCACGACGACAACGACGACCACGCCAACGACAACAACGACGACGTCCGGGTTTGCACCCTCATGCCTTGCAAAGCCCTGGGGCGCGTTTAGGCGCCCTCTCCCCCGACCGTCTCAGGGCCACCGACGATGGCGGAGCGGCAATGGACGACGCGTCCCAAAAGCGAAACTCTGAGCGCCGTGGCTCAGAGGGCCAGGAAGACAGACAGGCAGGGCGACGGACGGACAGCCAGGCTGCGACTCCTGGCAAGCCAAGACGACGTGCTGCGTACCCAGCCTCGTAGACGACAGATGTATGCTGCTTCGCAGGCTGGGCCCTTTCCCGATGCCGTGTTTCGGTGCGGATCGTGAGCGCGCCTCGTCTCCGTCGTAGTGCCTGTGGTGGTCGTTGGCGCCGTTCTTGTCGCGGTGCGTATTGAGGAGGGGGGGGAGCCCACAGAATTCCCTGGCACTTTGCCACAGGTCTGCACGATGCTCGAGCTTCCCTGGGCGTTGCAGTTCAGCCAGCCAGACCCCCGCCGCCGCTGCCGCAGCTGCTGCCTCTGAGAGCTGGCCCCGCCGACTCGCGCTGCGCCCTGCAGCTAATTAGGTTTGCCCGTCGGCCCGGACACCCTGTTCGCCGCCTGCGCTTTTCGCTCGCGGCCGCGACCAAAAAGTATTGAGAAAGGGAGGGAGGAGCAGGGAGGGGCAGGGAGTCGGAGGGGAAGAGGGGAGGGCGAGGCGGAGAAGGAGCGTCCGCCGCAGCAGACGGGGCCTCCTCCCCACCGCCGCGGGGCCCCTTCCGAGGGACGAAGCGCCGACGCCTCTGGCCGCTCGGGGCGGCTCGGGACGTCCCCGCCGAGGCGCAGCCGCTGGGAAGCGGCCCGAGGCGAGAAGGCCCGCCAGACGCGAGACGTCCTCCCCTGCCGAGGCCAGAGCAGCTCTGAGTGGGCGCCCCCCCTGCCGTCGACGCCTGGCGCCTCGCCCCGTCCCGCTCCTCCTCCTCCTCCTCCTCCTCCTCCTCCTCCTCCTCCTCCTCCTCCTCCTCCTCCTCCCCTCCTCCTCCTCCTCCTCTCCTCCTCCTCCTCCTCCTCCTCCGCCTCCTCCTCCTCCTCCTCCTCCTCCTCCTCCTCCTCCTCCTCCTCCTCCTCCTCCCTCCTCCCCTCCTCCTCCTCCTCCTCCTCCTCCTCCTCCTCCTCCTCCTCCTCCTCCTCCTCCTCCTCCTCCTCCTCCTCCTCCTTCCTCCTCCTCCTCCTCCTCCTCCTCCTCCTCCTCCTCCTCCTCCTCCTCCTCCTCCTCCTCCCCTGGCCGCGTCGGGAAATCCTCCGCCTCGAGGGACTTCACTTTGGTCTCCATGGCTGCCTCAACGGCTCTCCGCGCTTCGACAATGGCTCGAGCCAGGCTGCGGCAGGCCGAGGAGGAAGACAGGGAGGAGCGGGAGACACGAGGAGGTTCGAGCCCCGCAGCCTTGGCGAAAGGGAGAAAGGATGCAGGTAATGAGGAGCGGACAGCATGTCCAATACATAGCTTCCAAAAGACGTCCGCAGCTTTCCAACGGGTCCCGGAAAAGGCCAAGGCGTCACCCGTGAACGCCCCCAGCTCCTTCTCTGAGCAGCCTGCGTGGTTCGCACACATGCTAGCATGGATAACGGATCTGCGGATCTTGTGCGTGGGCGCCAGATCCACGGAAGGGGTTAAGGCACCCCACGAAACATAAGCCAGGGCAGCCAAATTTGGCGACGGGGAGCGCCGATTTGGTGTGGGAACGAGAGCCGCCGCTAATACACGCGCCGTGATCCATGTTCGCGCCCGTCTGCTCGAGTGGTGCCTCCTCTCTTGGAAAGCGGTTGTTACTATTTCGAGTAGCTGCCGTTACCTCAGGGCGGGGGCAAAACTCTGGGAAAAGGTGGCGCTTGGGCGGGGTGTCGAGCCGGGGGTGCCCTGCGATCGCCACAGCACGAGCGCGAGCACCAGCATGAAGGGGAGACCAGGCGAAAATGGGAGAAAGTACAACCAACTAGGACGGATTCCAACTAGTTCGGTCCCAATCCCAACAAACTGGTGTCAAGTACAACCGGTGTTCAAGCGTTTTACAAGTGTTTGAAAGTTTCGTAGCTGGTTCCTTAGAAGCTCCTTAGAAGTTCCTTAGAAGCTCCTTAGAAGTTCCTTAGAAGCTCCTGAAAAGCTTATGACAAGCTCCTTAGAAGCTCCCTGGACGCTCCTTAGAGACTCCTTAGAAGCTCCTCAGAAGCTCCTTAGAAGCTCCTTAGGAGCTCCTAAGAAGCTCCTTCTCCATAGAAGATCCTTAGAAGCTCCTCAGAAGCTCCTTAGAGGCTCCATAGAAGCTCCTTAGAAGCCCCGTAGAGGTTTCTTAGCGGTTTCTTCGAAGCTGTTTAGAGGCTCCTTAGAGGCTCTTTACAGGCTCCTTAGAGGCTCCTTAAAAGCTTGCTTGCAGCTGTTTAGATGCTCCTCAGAGCTCCTTAGAGGCTCCTGAGAGGCTCCTTGGAAGCTCCTTGAAAGCTCCTTGGAGCTTAGAGGCTCCTTTAAGAAATTCCCAAATTTCTGGGGGATTCCTGGAGGATTCTTGGAGGATTTGTTGGGGAAGTTCTGAAGGATTTCTATGTCCAAAGGATTTCTGAGAAACCAGGGGACTCCTGCAGGAGGAGGAGAAGACAGGCAGGAAAGAAGGAAGGAACGGCCGAGGACAACGAGGATGATACATCGGGTATATAAGTTTGGTGTTGAATATATGCTGTTGGTATGAGGTGGTATGTGTTGTTCCGAATTGATGTTGCAAAACAAAAGCAGCTCCCAGATCCCAGTACGCAAACTGGTAGTTGCCCATCCAACCGGGGCACCCATGTGGAATCCCACATGGAATGTGTACCCTTAAGACTTGATGTGATGCCTGGATCGTATGAAAATGCTGTACAAAAGGAACCCGAGTACGGTCCCAATTGTAAGTGGCACCAGTTAGGTTTCTTGGCCGGCTGGGCAGTGGCCAGGTCGGTTGCAACTGGTATATGCCAATCGGTTGGGATTGGTCCGACGTGCATGTCCACGCGCCAGAAGATAAAACCATAATGTGAAGTCGGGCGTGTCCCCCTACAGGGGGATTTTCAACGAAAAATAAAAAATACTCAAACCATACTCCAACATGGTCAAAAAATACTCCAGAAATTGTCCCCATACTATTTTCTTATTAGTTGGGAATTTTCCCCCTGTAGAGGGACAGGCCCGGTTTAACCAGAATGTCCGCCAGGACCGGCCCTGAGGGGCAAAAGGTGGGCCTGGCCCCGCCGTGCCCAGACCCCCGACGTCGTGAGTTGTGTTAAGTCGGGCCTGTCCCTCTATAGGGGGAATCTTCAAAAATTGTCAAAAAATAGTGGGGATTATTTTTTGCAGACTGGCTGACCAGTTTGGAATATGTTTTGAGTATGGTTTAATTGTCGTTGAAAATCCCCTCTAGGGGGACACGCCCGACTTGAGATTTGTGTCGCAACCGTTCCCCAAGAACGGTTTTTCGTCCCGAGTCGTTTGTTGGGCAGCCCCGGCAGGAAAAATTATTATCCTGGCGACGGACCCAACCATATGCATTCGTGATCACCGCAATTGTGAACACCTTCTTCGGTGGAGCTCCCTATGGAGCCACGAAGCGCTGCTCTGGGTGGGAGGGAACGCATGCGGGCGGCATCACTGGGGCCGTCGGTGGAGCTCCCTATGGGGCCACGAAACGCTGTACTGGGTGGGTGAAAAAATACAAATTGGGCATGTGGGGGCTTCGGTGGAGCTCCCGATGGGACCACGAAACACTATACTGGGTGGGTGAAAAAATACCAATTGGGCATGTGGGACACATGCAGGCGGTCCCACTGGGGGCTTCGGTGGAGCTCCCTGTGTGTGAGACGCATGCGGGCGGTCCCACTGGGGACTTCGGTGGAGCTCCCTATGGGGCCACGAAACGCTGTACTGGGTGGGTGAAAATGCCAAATTGGATGTGTGGGACGCATGCGGGCGGTCCCACTGGGGGCTTTGGTGGAGC
Source organism: Prorocentrum cordatum (assembly GCA_963575745.1). Lineage (NCBI taxonomy): Eukaryota > Dinophyceae > Prorocentrales > Prorocentraceae > Prorocentrum > Prorocentrum cordatum. The sequence continues at coordinate 115,041 of CAUYUJ010021526.1, read as the reverse complement.
TCCCTATGGGACCACGAAACGCTGCACTGGGTGGGCGAAAATGCCAAAATTGGTTTTCGGGACGCATGCGGACGGTGGCATTGTGGCCTTAGGTGGAGCTCCCGATGGGGTCACGAAACGTGTGAGGGGTGTGCCGACATGGGGGGCGGAACTGCATGCGAACGCAGCCACTGGGGCCTTCGGTAGAGCTCCCTATGGGGCCACGAAACGTGTGAAGGGTGTGCCGAAATGGGGAGTGGAACCGCATGCGAACGCAGCCACTGGGGCCTTTGGTGGTGCTCCCTATGGGGCCACGAAAAGTGTAAGCGGTGTGCCGAAATCGGGGGTGGAACCGCATGAAAACGCAGCCAGTGGTGCCGCCTTCGGTGGAGCTCCCTGTGGGACCACGAAACGTGTGAGGGGTGTGCCGAAATGGTGGGGTGGAACCGCATGCGAGCGATTTGCGAACGCAACCACTGGGGCCTTCGGTGAAGCTCCCTATGGGGCCACGAAACGTGTGAGGGGTGTACCGATATGGGTGATGATGATGGGAGGAGGGAGGCGGGGGAGGAGGAGGAGGAGGAAGGAGGGGGAGGAGGAAGGAGGAGTGAACGCGGGGCGCCGTCTCTTCAAAACGAGGGCCCCACACCACAGGATGGCTGGGACCCAAAAAAACTGACGAGCCTCTTGGTCCCCGAGTTCTGCCCGCCTCCCCGACGCGCCCCGCCAGCTCCTCCCCCCCCCCGAAGCTGCGAGAGCACATCCGGATGCCGGCCCGACCAAGGGGCGGCCCCCGCAGACGGCCGACCTGGCAGGGGAATCGGAGGTGGATGGGAAGACGGCAACGAGGAGAAGCGCCAGGGGTAGCCACGTAGTGGGGGGGATATGTGGGCTCAGGGGGGCAGGATGGCGTTCAGATTGCCGATCCAGGAGCAGCTCGGCGAAACCGCTCGTGGACCGCTCGGCCAGAGCGCAGGGTCGCCCCTGGACGCCCATCCGAGCACGCTGGCGCAAAGTTGCGCTCACACGGCCCGCCTGGGCTCGGTGGCGCAGGCTTGCTCCCGAGATGGAGGGCGGGAACATCGAGCTGGACGGCGACGGCTGGCCACGTTGAAGGGGCCCTGGGACACATAAATAAATACACACAAACAACAGGATTCCCATAGTTTCGCATATGTTCTGTGTTTGTGTCTTTCCCCCAATTCCCATATTTTCCCATATTTTCTGTGTGTTTTTCCCCCTCCTGACACGTGGCGGGCGGGGCAGGGCTGCTGGGCGCCGGGGGCATCGCGGCCCGCGCTGCACGTGGAGGCAGCGAACCAAACCAGGCACCGACACTTTTTTCATCCGCGGGTCGAGAGCGCACCCCTTCCGGTCGAAGCTGAGCGGGCCGCGCACTGCTTGAATTAACAAAAGGGGGGGGCAGAAGGAAGGGCCGCACGTCAAGGCCAGGAGGGGGCAAGGCCCCGGAATCAGACGGTGCCGAAGACGATGTGCTTGCAAAGGAACGCCATTGTACAGGAACCCGGCGGCGAAGCACCGGAAGAAGCAAAATGGGGCACGCGACACCTGGGGGGGGGGTCCCAAGACAGCGCGGCGACAGGCCGCGGGGGCCTCGAAATCGCAGGAGGGGGACAAAGGGGGGGAGCGCGGGCAGGGCCCCTTGGGGAGAGGGGAGCAGGCCAGGGAGGGAGGGAGGGAGGAGCGAGGGGGCGAGGGGCGGAGGAGGAGCGCGGAGGAGGAGGAGCGAGGAGGAGGAGGAGGAGGAGGAGGAGGAGGAGGACCATCCAATGGCTCCGTTGACAGGCGCGGCTAGGCCCCGCCCCCGAGAGAGCCACGTATTACACTAAGTGGCTATCCCCTGGACCCAGGCGGCCCTTGCCCACCGATGGGGACCCCCGTCCGAGGGTGGCGGGAGCCTTGGAGATTAGCCAGAACCGTCCTTCTGATGCGGCTGGTGGCCCAGGTGACAGGACCCAGGCACTCACATAACAAGGTTGGCGACTGTCGTGTGGAGGCTGATCCACCACATCGCAAACAATACACATAAGGCCCTTCGGTGACCAAATGGTGGCCACGGAAGAGTTCAAACTGGGCCTCAGGGGCTCCGAAGTCCCGCAAGAGCCTGACGGGGTCCGAGCAGGCCACCGAGGCCTGATCCCCAGAGGGAACCCCCCTGTCGGGCCCAACGTCCTCCACAAGGGGGTCCCCGCCCGCACGGCCCACAGGCACGGCAGGGCCACGAATCCAGGGTCTCGCGGCCGACGGAGCACCCGAGCAGGCCAACGAGGCCTGCTCCCCGAAGGGGACCTCACTGTCGGACCACGTGTCCACCACAGGGGGGTCCCCGCCCGCACAGCCCGTGGGCTCGGCGGGCCCAGGAATCCACGGTCTCACAGCCGCCGATGGCACATCCGCATCATCCCCAACGGAAGCCAGGAAGCGGTCAGCGGCTCGGAGGGCGACCCTGATGGCCTCTTCACGCGCAGAGGGGAGCGGGGCAGCGGAGGACGAGTAGGGGAGACGGGCTCGGGCGCGAGCCATCGTCTCCTGCAAACGGGTGGGCACACAGGTGCTGTAGGCTAGACGGGCCCTACTGGCGGCAGTGGCAGCCGTCGCGCCGCACCTCCTGCACCGCACGGTGCCTCCGAGGTGCTGCGATAAGGAACGCTGAGTTTGGAACGAGGGAGCCTTGAAGGGGGCCCACAAACACACACATACATACACACAACTAACAGAAATCCCCATATGGTTGGGTTTCTGTCTTCCCCCCACTTCCCATATCTTCCCACACTTTCCTGGGAGTCGACGATCAATTGTGTCTGTGTGACGAGGGAAGGGCGGCGTGCTGCCGTGGGGAACGCCGAGTTTGGCACGAGGGAGCGCTTCTGGCCACCACGAGCCGCCGGGGCCGCGAGGAGGCTCCATGACCAGAGGAGCCGAGGAGCGGCCCGAAGAGAACAGAGCCCCTCCAGAGCCCCCCGTGTGGCCCTTCGCTCGGGGCCCTGGCCGCAGCCGTACCGCCTTGGGCGCTGACCCAAGGAACCCTGGAGAGGGAGCGAGGCCCCTTTTTTGTCCGCGAGTGGAACCTCGATCCCCCAACGAAGGCCCGAGGACAGCCTGAGGCAAGCTGCGAAACGACTGAGGAGCACGGAGCACCTCCCCAACGAACAGGGTTCCTCGTTCCGCGCCCCGGCCGTATCGGCGCGTGCTCCTCCTTCCTGGAGCGCGGGGGCGGTGGGGACAGGACGGAATGGGAGGCACAGAGACCCGCACGAGCGTGAGCTCTCTCTGAGGTCCGCGCGGAGGTTTCCTGGACGACACATCGGGCGCACAGCCTCGCTCGCAGAGGCAGCGCCTGCGGCCCCTGCTGCGGCCGTGCTGCGCCTGGCCGCCCTGCCTCGCCGGACGAGCACGGAAGCGCCCGGCCGCGGGCCAGACCGTCCCCTTCTCCGGGGCGCGGGACGTGGGGACGTGCAGAAATTCGAGCAGGAGATCAAATACAAGATCGGTTCACCCCAAAATTGGTATTGTTCGTCGAATCGCCGAAGGAATAAAAAAAGCAGTCCACGAACGTTCCACTCTCTCCTTTTCTGGATGCGACGAAAAATCAACTTCGGGGTAAGTCACTTCTGTAGCTGATCCCCTACTCGAAAACTGGAAGCGCGGCCGGCCCTGGGAGCGCATCTGCCACGGGGCCCTGCCGCGCCGACACCACCAGTCTCTCTGCTGCCGCGGCGCCCGCGGCGCCGCGCCGGCCTCCGAAGAGCTGAGCCCCTGCCTCGCCTCGCGGCCCCGGCTCCTCGACCCCGGCCTCATCTGCCTCCTCCGAGGAGAGCACCGCGGCGCAGGTCGCTCCGACCGCCCCATCGCCTGGGCCCCTCGGCTTCCGAGGCTCAGGCCTCCTCCACGAACTCCTCCGAGAGCGCATTCATCGCCTTGCCCTTCCTCGTATCTCCTCCCTACAGGTTTGAGCGCGTGATCTTTCATCAGGAACGGACCACCAACCTCTCGCGCCGCTATGGGACCTTACCCCCGCCCAGGATCAGCCTAACCTTTCGACGGTCCGCGCGGACCACTTGGATCTGCGCTGGAACCCCCTCCCTAGCGCGCGGAACGCGGTAGGGGCGGCGCTGGAGGCGCCGCCAGAGCCCATTTCTGTCCGGCATCGTCGCCCTCGAGATGGCGCCGCCCAGCGAGAGGCCTGGCGCGAAGATGGCCCAGCCGAGGCCCCCTCCACGAACTCCTCAGAGCTGTGCACGCCGGCCGCCCAGCGAGCCTGGCGCGACGATGGCCGAGAGGCACCGTCAGGAATAACTGGAGACCCATTCTGGAGAGCCTCTCCTGGACGTGTATTCGCTCCAACAACTGCCCGAACTCCTCACTGTCGTGGAAACCATCGCTGCTTGCGTCCGCGACTCTGAAGAAGTCCATTGCAGTGTCGGTGCTGGTTCGGATCTCACCTCTCGCCTTGTTGGTCATGATGCCGTCGCCCATCGCCGCAACATTGACAACGTCACGTCTTGGTCATGATGCCGTCGTGAAAAAACACGAGACTGATCACTCAATAATGAGATGTTGAGCCGGTCAAGTCGAGCCTGGCCTCGGTCTTGCATAAGATGCTCAGCAGCACAACTTGCTGCGGCCGATCGCACTCCTCGTATGTCCACCACTGTTGAGCCGGTCAAGTCGAGCCTGGCCTCAGTCTTGCATAAGATGCTCAGCAGCACGACTTGCTGCGGCCGATCGCGCTCCTCGGATGTCCACCACTACGCTTGCAGCGCAGTAGTTGTGTGTGTCAGTCTTTCTGCTCTTCACACGCACTGCCTGGTTCGAGGAAGCACCTCCGTTCCCTGCACGTCTGGCTCATCGCCCACCCCCGAGACTGGTGTTCTCTTTGCACGGGCGCGCCTGGCTCAGCCCATCACCTGCAGCGCCTGATGGCATTTGGCATGCTCGAGCATGGCCCGCTCTTACAAGGCAGTAGACGTGTGTCTGTGCCAGGTCTTCTCTTACGGGTGGAATCAGACATTGTTCTCACGAAGCCAACGTAGAGCTAAGCTCTTGTTTGATGCCAACGCTTTGCGAATGTGTCTCCTGATCGAAAACATGCTGATCCTCGACTTCGCTCATTCTACACATGCCCTGGCCGCTCATTTGCCGTGCTCAACTCGGCGCTGTGGAAATAATCGTCTTAGCGAGTTCTGGCCCCAGCCCAAAACACCAAAAACGCTACAGGCAAACACTTGTGCTTGCCGACTTCGGGCCTGCCGGTTTCCATCGTCGGAGACCGCTGCGGATGGGCCGTGGGCTCCCAGGCCTGTTTCGCACCAGAGTCGGACCGGTGTCAGAGTGTGTTAATGACTGTGTCCCATAACGACGGGACTGGAAACGCTACAACCAAGAGGTAACATTGTGTTCGCGTCGTCATGTCCAGAGCCCAGTTTAGAAAACGCTAAGGATACGCACGGGGCGCTTGTAAGACAAACCAAGATCATATATACCATCCAGGGTAGGACTGGCGGAGATGGCACTACGACCACCTCGTGCCCCTCTGGACGGCCACAAGATACCCCAAGACAGCCTCCGCACAACATCTCATCGGATCATGTCCTTCCACATCCACCCGGTGACCACGGACAGCGCCCGAACAGACCCCAAAACTCAAGAATCCCCCAAGGGGCCCCCAGGGAGCCTTACACCGTGCCCTGGAAGCTCATGCCACGTCTTTGAGGTTTCTGGAGTGCAATTCAAGAAGAAGAAACTGAACAAGCAGAACCTGTCGGAGGTCCGCGCTGATTTCTGTGATCTGCGCCGGACCCCCTTCCTGGCGCGCGGAACGCGCCAGGGGCGGCGCCAGAGGCGCTCCCAGGGGGGCACCGATCCAAGAAACCCGCGCGGAGCTTCAAAGCATACTCGTATGCAATGTTTCCTTCCTCAATGAGTGTTCTCATGCCATGCCTCGGATGGCTTGTACTGCCACCCTGAAATCGGCCCCGTCCTCTCCCAGACCGCCCTTTGGCCGCCCCAGACGGCGAGTTCGCGGCCGAGGAGGGCCCGCAGAGGAGTCCCAGGTGGCCCCCAAGGAGGCATCAAGACGTCCCAAAGCCACCCGAGGACGGCGACCGCTGGTTTCGCCGACGGCTGGTCTCGCCCGCATGGCTTCGCCCGGCTGGTTTCGCCCGGCTGGTTTCGCCGGCCAGCGAAATCAGCTCCGTCGGCGAAACCAGCTCCCGTCGGCGGAACCAGCTGCCGTCGGCGAAACCAGCTGCCGTCGGCGAAACCAGCTACCGTCGGCGAAACTGCCCGACCCGACCCGCCCACAAGGGTCCGCCCGCCCGACCCGACCCGCCCGTAAGGATTCGCGCGTGCTCGGTCGGACGCGCCCCACACTTTAATGTCCCGCCCGCCCGCCCGAACCGCCCGACCCGAGCCGACCCGCCCGTTAGGGTCCGCCCGACCCGACCCGCCCGTTAAGGTTCGCGCGTGCTCGGGTTCGGTCGAGCGCGCCCCACACTTCAATGTCCCGCCCGCCCGACCCGAACCGCCCGTCAGAGTCCACCCGCCCGTCCCGACCCGACCCACCCGCTAGGGTCCGCCCGCCCGACCCGACCCGCCTCGAAGGGCTCGCGTCGGCGAAACCAGCGCCGGCGAAACCAGCGCTGGTGAAACCAGACGCCGGCGAAACCAGCGGGGCGAAACCAGCGGGGCGAAACCAGCGCCGGCGAAACCAGCGCCGGCGAAACAAGCCGTCGGCGAAACCAGCGGGGCGAAACCAGCGCCGGCGAAACCAGCGCCGGCGAAACCAGCTCATGCCAGCCCAAGACGCCCCCTAGACTCCACGAAATCGCCCCAAGGCACTCCCAAGACGTCCTCAGGAAAGCTCCAACGTACTGCTCCAGCAATGCATCCGAATTGGGGGGCAGGGGGAAGAGGGGCACCGCCCTCGAGCGGACACGAACGCTTCGCACACCGCGATGGGATCGCGACGCGGGCAGGTGACGCCCCAGGAAGCGGCTCTGTTAGAAGAAGATGTCTTGCATCTGCGCTGGAACCACTTCCCTGGCGCGCGGAGCGCGCCGAGGGCGGAGACGAAGGCGCTGCCAGCGCAGATCCACAAAATCCTCGCAGAGCGCTCAAAGAACGTTTACATGTGTGCAGTTGTTTCTTCTTCGAGCGATGGGATCGCGACGCGCGCAGGTGACCCCCCTGGAGGCGGCTCTGTGGGAACAGTAGCTGCCCTGTCTCAGCACACTGCAGCTGAGCTTGGTGGCGCCCGCAGGGGGGGGGGAGGGACGTGAGGGGGGGGACCATCTAAAAAGGTAGAGGGGCTCTTCTCAGAAGGCGAGGCGACTTCTCAGAAGGCCTCGGAGATCTTTGAGAAGGCTTATCAGAAGCCGCACCGGCTTCCAAGAAGTCCCCCTGCCTTCTTACAAGCCCCGCCGCCTTCTCGGCTGAGATCCGATGGCGCGACAAAAAAATAGCCTGACGAAAGACCCAACCATATGCAGCTGTGAGTACCGCAGTCGTGACTATCATGTTCGATGAAGCTCCCAATGGGGCCACAATCCTCGTGAACGGTGCACCGAACTGGGGCGGGGCCGCCATGCG